>CM062295.1:548297823-548840869 GCA_031216915.1 Pictodentalium vernedei | reverse complement strand
AACAGGCACCCAGGTATTAAACATTATTAATAAATTGGTGCTTAACGTCACTTCAGAAGCTAAGGCTATCGCAGCGATCCTGGTAATTAATATCGCCTGCTGGTAACGTATACCGGAGTCAGCATACGTAGGTAGGTCGAAAACCGGTGATATAATATATAACATACACATGTCCAATAGAATCACAATGGATGGACGATCTCTGGAGAGTAAACACACTTCTGAGGTAACCCACAGGCGACCCCATTCAGGTGTACAATAAATTCCAATAAATAACACTCCCAGACGTGTTCTATCCGATATCTATGCTCCCAGAAACGTGTGAATACGAGAGTGTAAAGACAAGTTGTATTCGATTGGGTACCGATATTAATAGAAACCTGGATTTAGAAATGCATCAAGCTATGATTAACAGAATCGTCAAAGACCGCCCCTGAAATAATTCATTGTTTCTAGGGTCCATAACATACAATAATGCGTCTGCCTAATAATTCATTTATCATGCGCGTGAGCATTGAATCCCACAAGTTATCATCTGAATACCAGTTAACGGACTAGACAGCCTTACAGGTGCCCAAAGGCTAGCAATTTATTGATGAATCATATGCTCGTATATGACATATAGATGAACAACCACAGAAAACCAACCAACTAAAAAGTGGATGTGCCCATGAGGTCGCCATATAACACGACCCAGCTGCCAATCGAGAAGTCATGAAATGCATGTATATACTTCAATGCATACGAGGCTAATGGGAAGAAAACGTCTTGCCCGGTAATCGCCTCTTAGCACATTGGTGGTGGAAAGGGGGGGTGGGGGTGGGGGGTGGGGTGGGGGAGGGGTGGTAGGGGCTGGTATTCAGATTTATATACAGTCATCGTCGTGCAGGGTAGGGAATGAAGAGCCGCTATATAAACAGCCCTGAATTCCCAAAGAGACAGCAGTCCAAAGAGATAATAAATTCAGTTATACCACTGCATAATATGGAAAAAATCTCACTCAAGATTTTAGCTAGGCTACTATGGTGTAACAATAAGACTCAAGTCTATGACACCTAGGAAAAACAAACCAAAAAGCACAGTATCTTTATTGGTTGTAATCCCAAAAGACAGCGGACAGAGCCTAACCGAACAGACCGCTGTAACCGTACAGAAGGCTACTATGGCATCCACAATGACTAAATTGTCTTGATGCCAAGACATATTTCAGCCTATCTATGCATTATCCATCCAGATTCAGGACGAGAAACAGCTGATAATAAAAAACTGGAGACTAATTTTTCGATAACGTCTAATGCTTTTCTTCAATAGGAAAGCTAAAACCTCCAGAAGGAAAGCCTCTCTTGGAAGATTTGTCTAACAAGTATTCTTGTAAGTGGAGCTTGCTCGGGCTGATAGCCGTAGGCTGCCGAGACTACATTCTCATCCACTAATCTTCCACAATTTATCCACTTTTAAAAGGTTCGTAAACCTACCGCCAAGTGGCAAGCAACCGAAATCTATTTTCAACGACCTCAATTGATCCCTTCAAGAAGAGAGCCTTTATCTCCACTAGGAGCGACTCTCTTTGAAAGGAACTTCCGTGATTAACGTCCAGTTTCTTGTGAAGTTGATAATCCTCCGTCAACTGGCAAGCAATAGAGGTCATGTCCTTCACCTGTACGACTTATGATGCATATGGGAGGAGAAACTACGTCCTCCCCGCGAAGAAGCTTGTCTCGTCAACCTCAACTGTGCCCTTCAATAAGAGAGCCTTTATCTCCACTAGAAGCGACTCTCTTTGAAAGGAACTTCCGTGATTAACACCCAGTGTCTTGTGAAGATAATAACCTTCCATTAATCGTCAGCCTAGGGGTGTCTGATCCATAGCCTTGATCAAACCTATACCCCTTTCCCGAGTCGCTATAATGACGACTACCGGAGTAAATATAAGAGGGTTATTGTACACTCACAAGACATTCTCATGACGCTTACTTAGAAGCAGAATGGCCTTGCTTACCCTGGTATGCTGAAGTGTGCTGATGAGACAGCAACTTCAATAGCAGAGCACTGAAGCTTCTTGTAGCCTGCACATATATCAACGCAAGTTTGTTGTCAAATAGTATATTTCCGGTAACCGGAGTGACTCAGAGAGAGCTTTTCACCTTGTCATCTGTAAGTGACGACGACGCAAGGGCTGTATCACGTCTTACCAACTCCAAATTCACTGTCCGGAGTTGTATGTGGCATACATGACTGCCCTGGAAAGAACTTTTAGCGAAGAACCACATCCTCATATTTCTTTCCATTGAGACATTGCGCCATAGCTCTGGTAAGATGATCTGCTTGGGACACTGCGCCCAGATTTGCTCTTTGCAATGAAATAGCACATTCCATTATTTCCGAGCATATATTAAATGATGCAGGTAGGGACATATTTTCATCCCCGGCCTGCTCATCTAAAAGCAGACTTATTCAGATAGAACAATATGCTTAAGAGCTTAAGACTTTTCATGGTCTTAAAGTGCCCATCTGTGAGAGATGGAGACTCACACTCCGTATCCCTCTCACCATCCAAATGTTCCATCCGCAAAATATGGTCAACTCCATCCGACTAAATGGATGACTGGACCAACGCAGCACCTACTGACAGCTCACCATCGGAGTCTGTTGAATGGTAGTACTAGTCTCAAACGACTAGCTATCAACCCAAACTTGCGAAGTCAGATAGCTAGTCTGTGGTCAACACGCTTCATTAATGAAGCAAGGAAAGATGCCATAGCTGCCACCGAATCCGGCTGCAGTGTGGAAGAAGTGTCCCGAACCGCAAGCGTGAACGGGCGTCCCAACTCACTAAAGTTTCTCGCACCAAAAACAGTCGACCTCGACTGCTGACGGAAAGGAGAAGGTTCTCCCGCTCGCAGTCTGCTCCAGACCTCGCCTAGTGTTCCATTAGAAACTTTTAGGCATCTATTCCTGAACGTGCATATCCATGGAAGAAGAGGAAGCTGTAACCACAGCCGACCCCACCTGAAGTGCGAGTGAAGCATCCCGACTCGTCACATAGGACAGATGCGCCTCCTCACTGAAGTTTCTTACGTCACAAAACAGACATCCCTGACTGTTAACGAGACGAAAAACGCTCTACACTCTCGATCTGTCCCCAGATCTTGTAGATTATCCCGCTTAGAAACTTCTAGGCTTAATCCTCTTTTGTGCACTTCAATGTAAGTAGAAGAAGCCATAACTGCTGCCGGCCCCAGCTGCAGTGTGGAAGGAACGTTTCGATGCGTGTTCAAACTCAATAAGGTTTCTCACAATGGACACAGTCAGTCCCGACTGTTAACGGGACGGAGAGGGTTCTCCAAACGGAGATCTGACCCCAGATCTAGCCGAGCATCCCATAGAGAAACTTCTGGCTTCTACTACATGCACAATTGACTGGACCGAACTCAGCACCAACCGACAGCTCAACACTGGAGTCTGCTCTTGCAATAGCTGGGATGCTGCTAATAGGTGTGCAACTGCGACAGCAAGTCCCGAGGCTTGAGGAGTCAGCAGTCTTCTGTTTTTTTCACCACTTGCTGCTCCTGGGATGAAGATCCAGAGATAGATCTCTTCTCCGAGAATCCCGTTGATCGATGCCTCGGATCGCTAGCTATCAGATGGTCTGACTTCAAGGGCGAAGAAAGGCTCCGTCTTCTCACAGCTGACTGGTTATCTGAAGTCGGGTAGCTAGCCTGCAGTCGTGTGTGCTTTAATAATATAGCGCAGCCCTTGCAATTCAGAAAATTCGCCTAGGCAAAAAAAATGCTGAGGCAACGGCAGTTTGCGTCGGCTAAAAAACACTTTGCGTCGGCACTTTTTTAAAATGATTATTGTTAACAAAAACAAGACTTACGAGAGCCACTTCAAGATTAACACTACATGTATCAGGATGGGCATCCCTGGGAAAGATTCGTCACCCGAGAAGGCTTTGACCAAGTTACAACCACTGTAGCGTGGTAAAATAGTCACATCAGATGTGAAAATTTTTCCATTCCGAGATCAGTGCTGGGAGGAGAGGAGGGGGAGGGCGGGGGGGGGGGGGGGGGGGGGGGGGGGGGGGGGGGGGGGGGGGGGGGGGTCTGGGGTGGGGGGCATGGGCTTTGACTCCATCACTTTCCCTGGGCAGATTTGTCACCCAAGATGGTTTTGAGAAAGTTACAACCACTGTTGCATGGTAAAATAGTCACATCAGATGTGAACATTTTTCCATTCCGAGATCAGTGCAGGGGAGGGGGTGGGGGTGGGGGGAGGGGGGCAACTCCATCACTTTCCCTGGGAAGATTCGTCGTCTGTTCATAAATGCGTATAAAATCCGTCACCGGATTTTTTCAAAGTTTGAGTGGTCCTAATTTGACATTGTTCTCGAGTAAATGTGACACGCATGATGTTAATGCATTGTATTCCTTATTGATCATGTATAATAATATTATTACCGTTATGTCATGAACGGATTAAAACAAAAAATAATAAAACTTTATCAATAAAACAAGCCAAGACCAATAAAGGGTCTGGACCTGCGTCGCTGCATGCAATTGAATCGGCAAACAGGAAGTGGCTGCACGGCAGATCTGAAAATTGCATACACGATACAACTGATTATTATCATGCTCCAGAGGAAATATAAAATCAATCCCTTGCATAGAAGCCGAGAAAAGTTTGCCGAAAAATTTCAATGTTCAGTGGGTACAGTAAAATTTCAAAGTATCGGCAAACAGGAAGTGGCTGCACGGCAGATCTGAAAATTGCTTACACGATACAACTCATCATTATGAAGCAGCAGACCAAATATAAAATCATTCCCTTTCATAGAAGCCAAGAAAACCTTGACGGAAAATGTTTTTTGGACAGACTGACGGACTGACAGACAGACTGACGGACTGACGGAGTCGAGCAGTTACTAGACCTGCTCTGCCGCTGGCAAAGCAGATAAAAATCGGTATCTGTTTTAATATAACGTGTGTGTGTGTGGGGAGGGGGAGGGGGGCAGTACACAAGTCAAGCTGGTACTAATAACAAAGTCTGTTATCAGTTCCACTTTGACTTGAGTACTGAAAACGCCCTTTCATTCCCAGATTCAATCCTACCCTCTAATTTGTGTTGCCCACCCCACTTCCAAAATTGGAGATCGGTGATAACAACCCTGACCCCCACCCTTACACACACACCTTAACATTCCTACATTCCTTCCCACCCTCTAATTCTGATTCGAATCGTATCCCGTTTTACAGGGAATGGGACAACCCATCCCGGGACAACCTGCCCCAAACCGACTGGGACAACCCACCCCAGATTTTTCACGCGCTGCAGTTATCAGCTATTTGACTATGATATTGGAGGTGCGTAGGCAAAATGACAATGGGCAAAATAGAGCCAGCCATTAGGGTGCACGTGGAATAAGGTGAGGACTAGTTCTCGGCACTACTCACATTTAGAGCTTTAAGCTGGATGTTTATTTTAACTTTTTGGAAGTGGCTACACTCCCGATAGTTGCTGGGGTGTTGCCCCGCAATTGGGACTTTCCAGAGTTGTGGCATTGCACGCCTTCACGATGTGTTTGTTGATGCATTCCATACATTGTTGTTCCCCGTTGCATTTGTGTGACAAGTGCCCAAATTTCTGACACCTGTGACACTGAACAGGTTGCGAAAGTACACGATATTCCTCCGTTTCGTATTTTTGCCGTTGATGTACATGTATACCCCTTTGCTTATTAAATTTCGTTACTCTGTTGAATTTAATTAGCATAATGAAGAAAGTCAGAAGTCTTCACTACTGCCAACAGGTATAATTCAAAGAAAAGCAACATGAAGATTGTTAACAGCAAAAACAACACATTTATTGTCTTAGTCTTAGATAGAGGAAAAGAGAGCAAGGCTGTGATGAATCCATATCACGCTAAAACATGTCTTGTCATTTGATTTTTTGCGCATCAAACAAATGTTAAAAAATTTATAGTAATTTATATATTTTTTATACTTACCAATTACCCAGACATACCTGGTGCTAACTCTTAAAAATCTAGGGCCAAACACAAATTTTGCCCCCCAATCCCCAAAATTTGCATCTAAAACCAAAGAAATCATGTCCTGAATGGCCCTCCATACTTCGCCTCTACTGCGCATGCGCAGTGTCAAGGAGGTCCCGAAATTGGCGCCATTTATCATTCTTACAATCAGTGCCTGGTCAGCGCTATGTACTCAGCAGGGAGGTATGAGTTCCCAACTCCTGGGAGGGCCATCCCCGTCTGGGTCATTGGTAAGTATAAAAAATATATAAATTACTATAAATTTTTTAACATTTTTATACTGTACCAACGACCCAGACATAGCTGAATAGTAAAAAAGGCTGGAGGGCCTAGGACATAGAGGAAAATCCAATGAGCTCAACTATATGAAATAGATTCATCCCCTCAAGGAGAAAAAGAGTATTAGGCTTTACATGTATCTTTCTTATTTATGATAAATTAGAAAGACACAACACCCTCCATAATTGAGCGTCATAACATTCATGTTCTCTATTAACATCCAGTATAATCCTTATACTAATTATTTTTAAAGTAAGCCAATAAATAAAGTTAGTCCAGAGAATTGAGACTCTTTATACTCTTTTAAAAGTGTCCGAGGATTGTATATTAACGCCCGTTAGACACATGACATATTCAATGCTACACTTTAAAAATATGACATGAATGAATTTTTTTAAACATTAACTTTTCACTTTAAAACCATCCCGGTAACAACTCAGAATTACTGACTCCGGAGGAGGTATCCCCTTGTTTTCACTATAAAACAGGTGACCCAAGGGAACACCCTCCACCCCCATCCCCCCCTTCCCCTGGGTCAAAAAGCCCAGAGCGAAGAGGGCAACAGGACAGAGTCACTGCTTGAACAGAAAGCCTACATAACTATAGTTACAACTGTTTAGTGAACGACATTCTGAGCAGCAGAAAATGGACCTAAACAATGCAGGTCTCCAGAAATGGACTCAATATTTCTGAGATAAAAATTCGTGAATGTGGATGGCTGAGACCAATATGCAGCCTTCATTAAATCTGTAATAGCAACACTATTTGCATAAGCCCAAGATTTAGGAAGAGCTGTTACTACATGAGCCGAAATCTTAAGCACAGACTGCTGAGTTGAAGATAGATTATCATAAGAAGTACAGATAGTTAATTGAATCCATCTAGCAATAGAATGGACCGTAATGTCCTTTCTATTAGGCATCAGAGACAGAAGAAGCGTTTACGTCCCTTTCTGATAAACTGAGATCTTATTTATAAATACATAAAGCTCTAACCGGACAGAGTAAAGGCCTATGCCCGTCTGAAGACGGAAGGGCCTTAATAACAATAGGTTACGGATATTTATTAGGAGCCTGATTCTTAGCCAAAAATCCAACATTAGTAGTAAAGGTAATAGTGTTCCCGACACTACGATAGTGAGAATCGTCCACCGATAGTGCATGAAGCTCACTGACTCTTCAGCAGAAGAGAAAGCTAAGAGAAATGCAGTCTTATAAGACCAGAATTTGAAATCTACTGTCTCAAGAGGCTCAAATGGTTTTCTTTTAGTTTAAGAAGAACCCAAGCTAAATTCCATTTAGGAATTAATCTAAGGGTTCTAGGTCTATTTATCGAAAAGTTTCTAACTAATTTAGATAAAGAGACATTAGATCCAGTTGTAAACTATCATGGTGTGCATAGGTATCAGATAACATAGACCTATAACCTTAATAGTAACAGGCTGCAGTTGATCTCGTCAAACAAGTATACTAGAAAGTTTGCAATGTCTGGTATGGAGGGATCAAAAATATTAACATAATGATCCCTACACCAATGACGAAAGACCTTCCACTTTAGCCACATAGTATAGCGAAGAGGAGGTCCTCCTACAGTTAGAAATCGCATCCACTGCTCATCCTGTACAATGCTTGCCGTGCAAGAAGGACCGCACAACGGAATACGTGAAGGTTGAGACCTTGCGGGTTGTCATGAAGTTGACACGATTTCCCCAGCGAAAGAAAATCCTCTCGTGGAGGAAGTTTTCACGGTAAGTCCCACAGCAGACACCTGAGTAGATTTATCCACGGTCTCTGTGGAGACAGAGATGCTACCAACAGAATTGTATTGTGATTGTTTTATCTTTAGCAATATTTGCTGAATCAACGGCGCTGGAGGATATGCATATCCTATCATTCCGTCCCACGAGATCGATAGAGCGTCTACTGCATATGCTTGGGGATCCGGACATGGTGACACATACGTCTGCAATTGATTGTTGAGTTGTGTCGCAAATAAGTCTATCATTGGCCGCTCCCATTGGTAGCAAATCTGATTGAATACCTGTTTGTTGAGAGTCCATTCTGATGGCAACAAGTGACCCTTCCGTGAAAGGGAGTCTGCTAATACATTCAGACGACCCGGAATATGACGGACCAAAGCAGAACTTGGTGTTCTAGAACAAACAGAAGGATTCTTTCCGTTAAATTGAATAACGGAACGGAATGAGTGCCTCCCTGGTTCCGGATATACGCAACTACTATCGTATTGTCGGACAGGATTTGGACATGTGCTTTCTGAATAATGTTCATCCAATGACGTAGTGCAAGCCAAATTGACATCATTTCTTGGATGTTTATGTGCTTGCCTAGAAACTGCGGAACCCAAAGACCCTGGCACTTCGAATCCGTTGGGATCAATGTTGTACCCCAACCTGTTTGACTGGCATCCGTCATAATTGCAAAACTCGGATCCGGCAACTGCAGTGGAACTCCCTGAGTCAACCACTGAATGTTGCCCAAGTCTGAATCTCTTGTTGCACTTGATTGACAAGAGAACGTCTATATCGAGCAATTCATAGATTGCTGAAAGGTTGCCGTCGAAGAGAAGCTTCTCCGAGACCGAAGCGACTCTGAGAGAGTTCTTCACCTTACTATCCACGCGCGTGGATGTAGCTAGCGCTGCGTCACGTCTAACCAACTCCAGGTTTGCCACTGAAGGGCGGAGTTATACGTGGAAAAGCTACTGCCCTTGAAAGAAATCTCATTGAGGATCATATCCTGGAATTCTTTCCCTTGAAGACGTAATGATAACGCCTTAGTAAGGTGGTCTGCGTATGATAAAGCGTCTAAGTTAAGTCTGTTAGACATTATTGTTGTTTCCAATGTTGTGGTTGGAATTGACATAGACGGCGATATAGACAATTCCAAGTCTTCAGCCTCGCCGTCTAGACGCAGAGGAACTCTCAGTATGCCCTGTCCTGCCGTTTAAAATTTATTCCTTGAATTGATGAAAGGCAGATTTAGAGCATTTGCGGACAAGAAACTAGACTTGCCTGTTTTGGTAGCAAGCTTATATATAGCGTCGTTCAATAATTCGAATGTTCTTGTGACATTATTGGACTGTGTCGGTAACTCAGGGACGATGTCCCTGAACCGATCAAAAATTCTGTGTCCAATGAGGCTATTAGTCTCTTATCCAGCATCGCAGCATTCTAGTCCGACGGAACAACCTCTGGAAGATAATGCCGAAAGAAATCTATGGCAGCTTCTGTTGTTCCGAAAGGGAAAACTCGAAATCTTCCGAATCCCTTTCGCCATCCTGTCGGACCCTATGAAGTGCTCGGTCGTCCGTACCTCATGCTTCAGCGGAGCGAACCGACCCAGCGTCGTCGGATTATTCCTGATCCGACAGAGATTCTGTCGTTTGCTGGGATGCTGCGATAAGTTGTGCTATTTTGGATAGCACGTCCGTCACTGAGGCCTGTGGAGAAGCGGTCTTACGTTGCTTTGCCGCTGGAAGCTCCGTGTACGTTGACCCGTGCATACTTCTATTATGCGAGCATCCGGAGTCTACAGGCCTCGAGTCCCTTGGCTACCGGATGGCGTGACCTGTTCGCCGTGGAATCCCTGATTGGCGAAGCTGGCTGGATATTCGTGGTCACGTAGCCAAGGTGCGGTCGTGTGCACTGACGTGATGATGAAGAAGCCTTATCGACATCCTCTCGGACTGTCTATATAACGGAGCGTCCCGAGCGGCAGACATATGCTCCGAATGAGAAACGTTTGTACCACAACATCTGCAGTCAGCAACATGGAAACTTGCATAAATCTGGTGAGGGAATGGATGATAGATTTTAAACTGAAAATGAATGACTCTAAAACAGAATTCTTAGTGATATCCGGGGTTCGCATGCCTACACCCACTGTTACATCAATTCAGGTTGGAAACAACATCACCATGAAAAGTGAATCGGCCAGGAATATTGGACTGATTATGGACTCAAATTTAAAGCTAGACATCCATATCAATAAAATATGTCAAAAATGTTACTGGCAGCTTCGGAATATTGGAAGACTGAGAACTTATCTTAACCAGTCAGCACTTGAAAAACTTGTGCATTCTTTCATCACCTCACAACTAGACTATTGTAATTCAGTGTTAGTGGGGCTGCCGCAGTATTTGATTCAGAAGCTTCAAAAAGTTCAGAATATTGCTGCTAGGATAATTGCTGGTACCAAATGCTCTGAACACATAACACCTGTTTTAAGACAATTACATAGGCTTCCAGTTAAACAGCGAATTAATTTCAAAATATTAATCTTAGTATTCAAATGTATCCACAAACTGGCTCCAGTTTACCTGCAAGAGCTCATCACTGTATACACTCCATCACGCAGTCTGAGATCTAAAGATCAAATTCAACTAGTCATACCTTTTAGCAGATCTAATCTGGCTAATGATCGTGTGTTCTCCATCGTGGGTCCAAGATTGTGGAATGCGTTGCCTATTAGTGTAAGAAATTCAGAAACTATCAACATCTTCAAAAGAAATCTTAAAACTTTCCTATTTACTGAAGCATTCTCCTGAATCTCCCTAGAGGAAACTGAAACATGTGACTCTTTATTTTCAGAAAAGTGTATTTTATTTCTGTGAAGCGTTTTAGGGCACTCTTCGTGGTTTTACGCTTTTACAAAATCAATTATTATTATTTATTTATTATTATTATCCGGCATCGCAGCATTCTGGTCCGATGAAACAACCTCTGGAAGATAATGCCGGATGAAATGTACGGCAGCTTATGTGGTTCCGAAAGGGAAAGCTCGAAATCCTCCGAATTCCTTTCGCCATCCTGTCGGACCCTATGAAGTTTTCGGACGTCCGTACCTGATGCTTCAGCGGAGCGTACCGACCCAGCGTCGTCGGCTATTACCTGATCCGAAGAGATTCTGTCGATGCTGGGATGCTGCGATAAGTTGTGCTATTTGGGATAGCACGTCCATCACTGAGGCCTGTGGAGTAGCGGTCTTACGATGCTTTGCCGCTGGAAGCTCCGTGTACGTTGACTCCTGCATACTTTTCTTATGCGAACGTCCGGAGTCTACAGGCCTCGTGTCCCTAGCTACCGGATGGCGTGACCTGGTCACCATGGATTCTCTGATTGGCGAAGCTGGCTGGATATCCGAGGTCATGTAACCAAGGTGCGGTCGTGTGTGCTGCCGTGAGGATGAGGAAGCCTTATTGACAGTCTCTCCGGACTGTCTATATAACGGAGCGTCCCGAGCGACGGACGTATGCTCCGAATGCGAAACGTTTTGTACCACAACATCTGGTCCCAGATGTTGTTGTACGAGAGAGGGGCCTCTCTCGCTCGCAGCCCGGATGGACCTGGACGAACTAGGAACCGGACTAATAGGCTTCCTCCGTTCTCTCCTCTGATCCGCCGTCACTGGGTGTGCACTTAGTTGATTTATAGTGCTTGCATCACCCAAAACTCCTTTGTGGACCGCAACGGACGAACCCGGCTGCCGAACCATTCGATGAATGGATGCTACACTGGGCGAGCTAGCGGACTTCAACGCCGTCGATCCTACTAGGGACCTCTTAGGCAATTGACGTATTTCCATGAGCACTTTGCCGCTAGCTCTTCATTTAATTGTGACGACAGAGGCACACTTTTGGAAGACATCACGGATACATCACCCTGTTCTTGTTCATCTGAAATAGAGATTGATAAACTAGAGTGACCCTGCGGAGAAAGGACCGGCACGGCCATTTCCCCGCTAACATACCGTGACACACGCTTCCCATGTTTGTCATCCCAATTGACACATACTGAACAGGAGTTAGTGCGAGTACACTGACTACAATTAATACAATGATTATGAAAGTCAGAGGAAGATTTCCTCTTATTACAATTGAACAATATCCTTTCATTGTGAAAAGAATACAAAAAGTCCTAGTACTCGCACCAACCCCTGAAAACAAAGATACATAATAACATGATCCATTAACATAGAAAAAATAATTGAAATCAAAAAAAAAATTTTTGAAAAAATATTTTTTCAGAAAAGCCCAAGTTTCTGAAAAGTAACGTTGAGCCCCAATGGATCCCAAGCCTAAGTGTGGACAAAAATTTTAAAAATATTTTAAAAAATTAATGCAACACTTACGAATAATAATAATGTATCCTGTTATGATTAAACTAACACAAAGACAAGAAATCCCCCCTCCACAGAGATTGTTGTCAATGTAAACAAGAAGTGTAAAAAACACCAGAAACATGACTCCAGGCACTGATAACTATGGCCCGAAATCAGTTACCAATAATACACCATCTGATGCAAAACAGAGACTTCCAGGGAAGAAACTGCAGAACATCAGATGGTAGATGCAGAACACTATGCCTAAACACCCATGGGTGAGGACGTAAACATGGGGAAAAGAACAGAATTCATTCTGTTGTCCAGCTACAACTCCCAAGAAATTTTAGTTATAATATTACAGAAAAATGAGAAGCATGGGAGAATAGCAAGGGGGGACTTAAAGGAAAGGGAGAGAGGAAACACTGAACAAGCAGTGTAACTTTATAACAAGAATGACAACAACAGGCCCATGCCTCGAAAATAGGTAACTTAACATAATTTCATAAAAAAATTTTAAGTTACAGCCCTGATTATTTTCTGTCACTCATTTTTCCTCTCCTCCTTCTATTTCCTCTTTAGATCCACCATTTCTCTAATATTTATGTGTCTGGCATCATTTAAACTGAGATTTACAAGCACAAAGATCAGTCAGATGTGAACTGATGAAGGGCCAAACAAAGAATGATAAATGGCGCCAATTTCGGGACCTCCTTGACACTGCGCATGCGCAGTAGACGCGAAGTATGGAAGGCCATTCAGGACATGATTTCTTTGGTTTTAGAAGCAAATTTTGGGGATTGGGGGGCAAAATTTGTGTTTGGCCCTTGATTTTCAAGAGTTAGCACCAGCTATGTCTGGGTCATTGGTACAGTATAAAAATATCATTCCTCCTGGAGGGTACCCCACTGAAACAACATGACTAAAATATCACGCTACTTCTGAATGGTCTCTGCATGCTACCAATTCAGTTTAAAACTATTATTAGTTTAATTCAGTCATTCTGGGATGTGTTAAGGGGACGTCCAACCTAACTTTGGTCAAATTTCATGTAATTTTCTTTCAAGTCTAAAAAAGGCCCAAAATTAATAACCCCAATAAATTATATACCAAAATGCTTGGAATGAAACATAGAACATGTGGAAACTGAAATTTGCCATGGAACTGCTGCCATGTGTAAATAGCACCACCTGAAAGTCTGCTATGGCATAAGTAAGAGAACAAAATTTTTACAATAAAATACCTCAAAATAAAATAACAGCTGTATTCTATAAACATTTAAGTACATACTCGAAGAAATCTTTTCCTAATTCATGAAAGTAATGAAGATTGAGACCAAATGTTATAAGTGGAGTGCTCACTGATTGAAGGCAGACATTTTCTTTTGTTTGTGTTTTGATTTGGGGAGTTCAACAAAGGTCAACTTGAAGGAGTCCAGCAGAAGAAGTATGGAAGGACAAAAGAGTGTCTCCCAATATCAAGATGTATGTGTTACTGTAATGGTTTGGAAAGAAAATATGATATTCTCCTATGTAGAATGCACTGCAAAGTCATACATTGTAGTTGAATAAATATATTTACAAACCCCTTGCACTGTAACCCCTTTTATCCCATGCATCAATTTGATAGTGATTAAATTGTTAAATTTGTCTGGTTTATCAATAAGTACATTAGCTTTGTTTAACTCTTGGACACCAATACACTCATGATATCTGTTGGAGAAGAAATAAGGGTAACTGTAACCTGTCACTGCAATAAACCATCTAATGTACTTAAAAGTACATTGTTATTCAAAACACATCAAATCAACCTTACATAACCATTATTGCATGTACTTTCCCCAAGGAGGCTTACTGACATATTGAGATCAGAAGGGCACATCCAGAGGGTCTCACATATTTTTTTCAAGAACGCAGTACACAAAGCAATCCCCAAAAGATGACAAGTGAGCTCCATTTGACACAGAAAATTTTGGGGTGGGGGGGGGGGGGTGGGGCTCTCTTCCTTGTATGACTCTACCTCCGGCACTCAAGGCATATGCCTTTTTTCTCAAAGTTTAACTCTTTTTTCTTTTTGAAGATCCTGGCCACACATGTTCCAAACACTATCAGACAGGTAAACCTCCAAATAAGTGTATCTGCAAAAATCATGTTACATTGCAAAACATTCTTTTTAGAGTTTTAGTTCTGGACCTTTCATGCTTCTTACTTCCAACTATAACACTTAATTTATTGATTCATGGGTGAATAGAAAAGTCCTGCCATAATCAACATTTTGAGTTCCATAAGCCTTCAAAACAGCTCCAATAAAAGTGTCAAACATCAGATTGGTGGCTTTATACAGAATATTCATTAGGTTGTTGCTTGATAAGTAATAGGAACAAAATCTTCACAAGAAAATTCTGCAGCAATACAATTGAGGGTATTAGCAGGCACTCTGCAACAAATTGTAACAAATCAACTAGTTATAAACAAAATTTTCTAACTCAAAAGAGTGAAAAAGTACCACAACTCTGAAAAAATGTGGGAAGAAACACATGCTACAGCAGCTACACTAGTCCAATAATATTAGCCTTCGCCTGTGCTCCGAATTTATTATTTTTTGATTTTTAATATGTCGCACCGTCGAAGTCTAATCTGATCTTTCGTTTTTCCAGCAGCAAAGTACGAAATTAGGCGACATAACACTAATATGATGCATACTCATTCTCCATACATGTTCCCACATTCGACAAGAATAATATGTCTTCACATTCATATTAGATGTATAAATTTCCTATACTTACTGTCGAATTACGTATTAAATACCAATAATTAAATAAAAACATTTTTTCAAGCGGTAATGTTACAGCGGTTGGAAAATTGTTAAAAATCGTATCCCATTTCCGGGAACGGACCTCAGCGTTTCGAACAAATCGAGATGTATTGCAACGACTGCCGCGTCGTTTGACTTGGTGTGCACAACATTATCGGTATTCCGTTTTTCACTCCGCGTTTTCCTATCAACCCATCTTCCGTTTCAACAGTTTGTTTCGAGTTGAAAAAATTGCAGTGCAAATGACGCCTAAATAATTCAAAATACCGATTTATTTGCAAGAAAATGACCACCAGAATGAAGAAAAATGTGTTTTACACAACTGTCAATCGGAAGTAGGAACCAGGTGGGGAAATTTGATCTTTAATCGAGGTCCAACCGTTCAGCGAGAGTCTCTCGCTGAACTTTGCTGCTGGAAAAACGAAAGATCAGATTAGACTTCGACGGTGCGACATATTAAAAATCAAAAAATAATAAATTCGGAGCACAGGCGAAGGCTAATATTATTGGACTACAGCTACACAGGCATTGTTTCTCCATGATGCTCGATCACAAAACCAAATATCCTTCAAATTGGAGTAGCAATGGTTGAGATACAAGGGGGAATGTTGGTACATGCAATGATGAATGGGTAAGACTAAGATTAAGAGGACAGGGGGTCACCACTGCACGACCCTAGATGCACCTTTGATTTTCCAACTTCCACTAAGTTCCAGGTCTGGGGCATAATAATCGTAACACACCCAACTTATCAGTTCATAATTTCAGTTAAATAAAAGAAATTATCAATTTGAATTAAATAATAGATGATGTAAAAATATTTGGCTTCCTTCGCCTTCTCGTACTATTTAATTACCACAAACAATATCAGTTTGATGCCGACAAACGAAACTGAACGCATGTGGTTTGAGTAAAAAGTAACTCTGCATGATTAATGAAGAAATTGCGAATATTTCGTGTATTTCATTTATTTAAAAGCCAATTGCAGCTAATATTGACCGTGCATTCGATAATTCGTTTCGGTTTTGACCACACGGCCACGCTGACACTCTGTGACAGCGGTTATGTTTATTGTGATATGCAAATTGGGGGATGGTTTCCGGTGAAGGAGATTTGTCACATTTGTCAGTGTAAAACGATAAAAAAAACACTGATCGACGCTTGTATTACTATGGTTGGTTGGAAGAAAAAACTAAATTCTCAGCATCGTCCAAGCGCACCTTATTTAAAAGCACGAATGCATCATTTTCAACCCATCTTCAATCGGTCCTTTGCAGACATCAAACATACCCGTCTTCAAATTCCATGGTTACTAGGACGTAAATAACTTCGCAGCGACAGGGGGAAATTAACACACTCAATATAGTTCCAGGTCACTTGGAATATACTTCGTGAAAAAGTGATTTCTGAAGCATTCTGCTTACTTTGTTATGAATATTGCCTTATTTTATGTGTATCGTCCCGATTTTATACACTCGGTTATTTTTTTTACAAGTGGTTCATGTTGTCTTTCTAGTGCGCAATAATTCAGATTTTTTGTCAACAAAAAAGTTCAGACGGCCAGTAAACACGAGAGGGAATTTCGAACCATATTTTGCAGTTATGACATTAACAGCTCAAGTACTTGCTGTCACCTGTTTGCAAATACGCTCATACATTGTCTCGAACAAATAAAGGGCGTGATCACGTCCTTGCATTCTTACGATTGCCCAAATTGAGTATTTCTGCAAGAACCACATCGTAATCACATGACCGGAAAAACATCGTTGAAACATGGCCACATCCGGAACATCAAAAATTTGTGTTGGTGTTATTACATTCAAACGTCAAAACCCACCAGAGTGTGTGTCAAAAAAATGCTTTCTCCGAGTCTGTAGTATGTTATCATTATATTGAGGACAAGGCTTTCGAATTACCGATTATTTTGTGGTTTTACCGGTTCGTTACTTATGCCATTTGCAAATTAATCTTCTTCAAAATCATAAAATTCACTTTTTTTCCTGAAAAAAAATATATGTACCTTTTCTATGCACTTTACTCATTATTTTGATATATAATTTGCCTTTCCATACTTCTCTTATCTGTTTCTGAGGCATTGGGAAAAATGTCAAAAAATTGACCAAAGTTAGGTTGGACGACCCCTTAATAGGATCAATGTGGATTGTGGATAATTTTCGATAAAAATGTGAGTAAATATCTTTTTTTTATATATTACTATCCCCAAAAAATATTTCTTCAAAAATCGGGACAACCTGCCCCAAACATAGGCCTGGGGTGGGTTGTCCCTGGGGCGGGTTGTCCCTAATCCGTTTTACACTCCAATTTCGTGACAATGTTTTTTTTTTGTTTTGTTTTGAAAGTGCCTCATGTTTACTTAAAACTGCAGAAGCAAGAAGCAGAAGGAACCCTGATGTTAACTTTTTTCTGTAGATATCTCTCACGGGATCTCAAAAGGGTGTTCTCGCACGAGCCGATTTTGTATAAGCTAAGCTTAATAATTATGCAGGCCAAGTTTTCTTATGAACCGAATTTGTGTTGGACCGAGTTCTCGCATGTTTTGGGTCGCTTCTCCTGTATTCCGAATTTCCCCAATATCATTACATGTACCGTAACCCTTACCACTGCAACTGACACACATTCATTTTATTCGACAGATCCACACTGATGAATAAATCAAATGAACATTTTTAAAATACTTAATTGGCTTTTGCTAAGAATAATTTGTTCATTTTTTACCGCAAAATTCCTCTTAATAATAGAGGGCCAAAATCTCCTAGGTCCAATTGTTCCTGGGTAAACGTATCAATTCTGACGGAAACGTCTTTTGCCTTTTCAACAAAATGATGTTCCGCTCCGGAACACGATCTGTGTTTCTTTCTGTTATTAAGATGGAGTTTTGTCTCGATAATGGTAGGATATTTTTTTTCTAAATCAATAGGATGTTTTGTCAAAAAGACATAATCTTTTTAATCTGCATCTGTTCATCTGATAATTTTCGCCCATGCTTTGTTTTACTTTTAACGCACACGGACACACTGTTTGGCGTCGGCATTATTTCTGCCGACGCAAAACAAAATCACCTTGGCTTTTGCCTCGGCACTGCCGAATGCCAATGCCAATTGCAAGGGCTGTAGCAGAAGAAGCCGTGACAAGAAGCCAACCCCAGCTGCAGACTAGACGGAGCATCCCGAGCGGTGGGCGGACGTATGCTCCATCTCGTGCAAGTTTCCAACCAGAAAACTTCATTTCGGCTTGTGAAACATAGCGGAGGAAGCCGTGACTGAAGCCGACCCCGGCTGCAGACTAGACAGAGCGTCCCGAGTGGTGGGCGGACATATGCTCTGGCTTATGCAAGTTTCTCATAACAACATTTGGCCCCAAATGTTGTTAGGTTAGATAGGGGAATCAAGTCAAAGTGAAACAAGAAACTTGCTGACTTCCTCCCTATTTCTGTCATCGCAGGGTGAGTTTATTTATACTGAAGTGCTCGCTCTACCCACATCTACACTTCATTTGACCGCAACAGATTTACCCAGTGTCACGGCTCCCACAGACGGAGTAACCGCTTCACAGGTTGAGCTAGCTGCTTGCAAGAGATAAAGAACACTAACTAGAGGCCTTATACCTTGCATATTATGAGCACTGCAGCTAGCTCTATTTGCTCAACGGAACGCGACAACGGTAGCACACTTGGATGGGTGTCAGAATACCATCACCATGTTCATGTTCCTCTGAAATAGAAACTGAAAAAATGAATTATAACACGGTGAGAGGCCTGGCCTCAGAACCTCACCGCCAACAACATACCACGACATCCAACTCCAACATCAGTCATCCCAGTAAACACAAGAATGACAAGAGTCCGCAGGAGTGCATTGACTAAAGTTGATATCAGTCCTCCAAATTCCACAACAAAATATATAATTAAGATACATGAATAATAGCAATCAAAATTAAATTAAAAATATTTTTTGAAAAAATTCCTAAGATTAAGAGCCCAAGGGCATCCCGACAGAGACTAAGTGTGGACAAAATTCAAATTTATTGAGCTACACTACCGGAATAATAATCCATGTATCCTACAGTAATAGAATATAAAATACAACCAATATATGAAGATGTTGTCAAAGTAAACAATGTCAGTGAAAAAAATGGAAACAAGACATCAGGCACACAAAAAAAAGGCCCAAAGTCAGAAACCAATCTAAATGCTACCAGATGCAAAGCTAGATCTTCATACAAAGAAAAAACGATACATCGGATAGAAGATGCAAGACTAAACGACCTAACACCCCTATGGTGAGTACGTAACCCTGGGGAAAGACAGAATAAATATTCTGTAATACATGTTAAACTCCCAAGAAATTTAATAAAAAATAGCCAAAAAGCTTAAGAGTTTAACAGGACGGGTTCATGGAAGGATAGGGAAGGAATACTTAACAAACAGTGGAATAATCATTATCAAAAATGGTGACATCAGGCGTATGTCCCGAAATTGGGAAACATAAAATAATTTTATAATTATTATAAAGTTACAGCCCTGAACGTCAAAAACCACCGTTGAACACTTCCAACATCCAATAACATCCTTGGGTGCACCAATTCTTGCACTGATTTGTGTCTGGCATCCTCCAAAAAGGAGATTTTAAAGCACAGATGTCAGTTCGTTGTTGCTGACTTTACGGCCAAACAAAGAATGATGTTGGTGCCAATTCCGGTCACTTCCTGACAGCTGTGCATGCGCGGAGAGTAAAAGTATGGAGGGCCAGATAGGACTTTTAATTTCCGGTTTTGCAAGCAAATTTTAGGGATTGGGGGGTTCAAAATTTGTGTTTGGCCCTTGATAACTTTGAGTTTGCACCAGCTAGTCTCGGCCATTGGTTTATAGTATAAAAATAAGATTTTTATATTGTTTTTCTCATTACCGACAGTTTTAAGATCTGAGGGCCCCAGGACACCTTTGAACATAAGTCATGATTTGAACAAACTTGTAAATTATCCTTGTACAGATAAGTCAAGCATTTGTATTGGCAGTTGCCAATAAGAAACCAATCAAGAGGTCTTTTGTACAAATTGATTTTACTCCTTCTAATGCTTGGACGTTTCCAAAGCGAAACTTCCAAGTTGTAAATCCTGCAAATGAAGACACTGGATGAAATGTCCAATGTTACAGACTGTGCATTCTAACAATAATATATGGATATAAAGTCAGGTCCAGCCAATCGTGCCCATTTCAGAGAACTCCCCTCAGGCATTGGTGACTGAGGCCTATATTACCAGTGAAACAGTTAGTTTACCACAGTAAACAAGCACTGCTTCACTTCCCAGTGTTCCCAGAGGGAAGCTCTGAGAAAAGACATATATTTAAACCAACAGAACACTATGGGCAAGTTGGTGCTGTCAGTTCTGAACAAGGAAATGCACGTTACTGAACTGTGTTTTGAAAGACACAAACACTTTGGATGAATCGGATGTCTGGTGCAGACAATTTGGACCTTGTATGCAATGAATCAGTTGTATGTAAATTAATCCACGTCTAAAATGGACTAAACTACACCATTTATATTTTTGAAAGATTTTCCAGCTTTGGAAGGAAAAAACACCCTCCCAAACCCACCCAACTCCTAAGGGCTTTGCACGTTGAAAAAGACCAAAACAGATTGTGGATTCGTCTGATCATATTTATGTGAATCTATTAGGATTCTTGTAAAAGTAAAAATGAAGAGATTTATACCCTGCTCAACTTTCTTGAAAAAGTGAAACTACACTATGTTATCATAATCATAGCAACATAACCAAGCCAGAAAATAAGCAGACTGTCATCTGCAAAATGAGGTCCCCAGAGGGTGAATTTAGTGATGCTACCCTGCGCAATCACTGTGCAGGGTAGCATCACTAAATTTACCGTCTGTGAACCTCAATCTGAATCAGGGTCTCAAAACTAAAAAGAAAGAGGTACCCAGAGGATAAATTGGCCCACTATATGGGATAGCATCATCAAATTCCTCCTCTGGGGACCTCATTCTGCAAATGTCAGACTGCTTATTTTCAGGCCTGAACATAACTGAGAACAGACACTAAGACAACACATAGTAACTACAACTCAGTCCAAGTTTATTCATGTAAGCAAAAAAACAGACCTTAATTGGCAATCTGAAATCAACATCCTTTGTTTCTTTCAAACCCAAAGGGATCATAGGAGTATATTTTCCATCACTGAAATGATAAAAATAATTTCAGTAAAATACTTTGCACATACGATTTTGCACCCACCTTGTAGCTGGCCACATGTGCAAAGACCTCAACATCTACATGTACTGATAAAGTGCATTATAAACTTTGCTGTTGATTGTTCTTTGAGCGTGATTAACTCTTTGCCTGAAGCAGGATGATTTTCCTACCCGGAAGAAAAATACTGCGTATCAAGTAGAGATATGTTACCAGCTCTTGTTAACAAAATACACCCCTTGAAGTCGCCCTCTTCATGTATGGAATGATTTCTTGAGGACAAACTCTAAAGAATTTTTCATAAAATCAAATCATAGTTGATTTGCAGAATCCATGATTTCATTTGATGAAAAATTTAAGAAAATACTTAGCACATTTACCCTTTACCCAATGAATCGACCACATCCGTCTGCGTAATATGAAAATTTAGCAGCTGAAAAAATATTATTTTTAAAGTAATTTCAAAGAAAACATATCATGTGACCCCTCTTTGGCATGAGCTCGTTGAGCTCGTTCCAATGAGGGGTCACATGATTTGTTTTCTTTGACATTTTTTGAAAATTTAAAAAAAAATTTCTTTAAAAGTGATATCATCTGCGTTGGATAAAGGGTTAAGAGTTGAGGTAATTCATGTGAATGTGAGTTTTTAGCTTGAAATTATTATTGTTCATTTATTACATGCCTATTACTTTTCCTCCAGTTCCATATTTACAAATCTGTTTGAAACGCATGTTCTATACAGATTTCCATTGACAGACTATTTTCCACCTGACATCATGGATCCATCAAAAGAACTAGACTGCCCATTTTTGTAATCAGACAAACGAAATGTCGCATTCTGAACCAGATCAATTCGGAAGCTGTGGTGACAGCCAATGAATTTAATGTCAGTTGTAGAAATATTCAAATCCACCAAAATTGAAGAAATTAAACGTATTCTGTAAAATGGGAAGTGATTTTATAACACTCAAATTTTGACTTTGAAGCGAATATCTCTTGACAATGGCAGCTAATTTCTTAAAAACACAAACAAATAACCCATTTGGATACAATTTTCATTTATATTTTTCTGTTTACATATCGATCTGTCACATGTGTTTGCCAGTCACACCCAAGTTGGGTTTTTGTTTTTAGTTCAAGCAGATGCCAGAACTGAGTGATGTTTGAATTTTTAAATTAATGGAGTCTATGTGACAGAGGCATGTAATAAACACAGAACATTGTAATATGTGAATACGTCTCTCGTTCTATCCTTCCGCACTGGCACTGGTGCCATATTTATGAACACATTCACACATCGTGACATTCTGTGTATTTATCAAGCAAATAAGTATCAATGCCAATCTGATGAGCAAATTCTTGGAAATTTTTAACCCTTTACCTAACACAACTAGATAATGAATCTTGCTAAACACTTTCTCAAATAATTAAACATTTTCATTTTTTGCCTCAAAATAATCATTTATGACACCTCATTAGAACAACCACAACAAGCTCATTCCAATGAGGGGTCATAAATTATGTTTACTGGGCAAAAATAGAAGAAATAATGAAATTTTTTGTTGACAAATATCACAAGCCTGATATAAGGTAAAGGCTTAACACAAAATTTGAAAATGACAAGATATTTTTTTATCAAATAAATA
Source organism: Pictodentalium vernedei (assembly GCA_031216915.1). Classification (NCBI taxonomy): domain Eukaryota; kingdom Metazoa; phylum Mollusca; class Scaphopoda; order Dentaliida; family Dentaliidae; genus Pictodentalium; species Pictodentalium vernedei. The sequence continues at coordinate 548,817,731 of CM062295.1, read as the reverse complement.
AAAAATGATAAATTTAAAGTAATTTGTATATTTTTTATACTTACCACTGGCCCAGACTTAGCTGGTGCAAACTCAATAATATCAAGGGCCAAACACAAATTTTGAACCCCCAATCCCCCAAATTTGCATACAATACCAAAATTTGAAAGTCCTATCTGGCCCTCCATACTGTTCGTACTGCGCATGCACAGTAGACCGGAATTGGTGCTAAGCATCATTCTTCCTAGTTGTGCCTACTAATGTTATAACTCAGCATGGAGGTATGAGTGGACACTCATGGGAGGGCCATCCCCGTCTGAGCCATTGGTAAGTATAAAAAATATACAAATTACTTTAAATTTATCATATTTTTATACTAAAACCAATGGCTCAGACTTAGCTGAATAGTAAAAAGGCTGGACGGCCTAGGGCATAAAGGAAACTCAGACTAAATTTCAGCTCCTTAGCCTGCAGTAGGACTCCCAAGGTAAATAGGAGATTAAAATTTGAGGAATTACATATATCCCTCTCTATACAACAATAGAGAAGGATATACCACCGAAATAAGGAGCAATATCCAAGTGATTCCTTATTACTTAGCATAAATGATTACCTTAATTGGGTGTAACAAACCCCCAATTTTAAGGCTAGTCTGGAATAAGATGCTTAAAATTAGGAAAAGCATGTCCGAGAGTTGGAGACTAACGCCCGCAGACACATGCCAAATACAATGCAACAAACTGTACATAAGATCAGTATTATCAAAAGACAATAACAGCTTCATACATAGTTACACACTTACTATAAGGCCAGAAGAGCCTGAAGAGGTAAAGAGAAATCACTCCTCTCCTCTTTTTTGAAGGAATTAACCTTCAAAACAAAGAAGAAAGCGGCCAGGATTCGGTGATAAGCGGTACTGATTAATGTATAGTCACCTAAAAGGCTCCCGGTTACTAAAATCAAAAGTTTCTAAAAGGTATGCCGCATCCAGAATACGGAGATAGGTCAAGAACCGGCGATATTAATATGTACAACCTTAAACTTGTCCAACTGAATCCCAATGGAAAGTTATCTGAGAAAACTAATAGGCTTCTGAGCCAACCAACAGGCGACCGCATTCAGGTGTACAAGTAAATTTCAATAATGAACTTCCAAATTGTAACCTCTCAATCCACGAGAATAAGAGAGTAGGATTCCCCTTTGTGTACCGCTTCCGGTTGAAGACTGCATTCAGAACCTGGAACGGGATATGAATAAAAACCTGTCAAGGACCGTCCTCAAATAAATCATTGTTCCCTAGGTCCGTTAAAACCAATGACTGTTCGGAAAATGAATATACCACTCCAAATAATGAAGACAGAAATAGAGAATGTACACATAGATGGCCTGTAGGAATATCCATTTCTGATCCAACTAGCCCAAAATTCTCATAAGTTCTTATACTGACACTGAGCAAAAATTTAAGAGAATCTATTCAAGAAATACATCTGCTTAATGATTAATACATATTAAGCACGCAACCAACAGAATCCTGCATGTACCCTCACCTGAATACAGCCTATATCATCGGCGTAACCAAGCGATACTAAATATAACCAGGAATCTGAAGGAATAAAATGACGTTAATGCGATTTATAACATGAGAAATAGATTCATATATCGTAACAAAAGCAGACAACTCGAACTGAACTTCTCAGAGTGGACAAATTGCCATATCTGGAGAATGTTGCCCAGATAACTGACATGCTTGCCACACAGGTACATGAAGACTACCAAAATCAACCGAATGTATTCATGAAAGAATTCGGAATCCAAAACAGTTATTGTTCAGGAATCATATGTTCGTATACAAACTATGAATGAACAACCGCAGGAAGCAAACCAACTAAAGAGTGAATGCGCCCCTGAAGTCGCCGTTAGATCACAACCCACCCTCCAATCGAAGAGCAAAGAAAGACATGCATATAGCTGAATGCATACAAGGCTTACAGGAAGAGAACTATCCTGCCCTGCAATCGCCTCTTAACATATTGGTGGGGGGTGGGGTCAACATAAATCAATATCGACCCCCCCCTCCCCACCCCCCCCCCCCCCCTCCCCCACACACACCTTACTTGAATTTCTTGGTAAGTATGGCCAGTGCAGTAATACTAAAGCTTGGAAGTGTGACAAATTCCTTTTTCACTATAGGAAAAGGAAACCTCACGCTACATTCCTGAAGGTATGGTGCTGCTGCTGTTCTCAATAAAGGAGTAATAACAGCGAATAGAAGCTTATCATAACAAAATAACTAGTCAAAAACCAAGCATGACCAGTTTTTTGACCCGGCACGACTCGTAATGCTTTAGTGTTAGTCATCTAGAATAGTATAAAACTGTTGGGCTCCATCAAGTCTGACCAACTCCATAATGCAACTGAAGGACGGAGAAGGATGTGATGAACATGGCACTATTTCAAGGAATACACCCGCTGATATAGTGTCGACATATCCCTTGAAATCAAGACAGTTCACCATGGCCTAAAAAAAAAACACCATATAGATATAATATCCATAATTGTCCAAGTAGAAATATAATCCCCAACAATAGATTGAATTTAAAATGAAGCAGACAACGAAAAACTAAGTTTCGGCACCCGATCATAAAAACCTAGATGAACTCCTTGCACCTAGTTCCGATTATAGTCGGAAATATTCCTGAAAAGGAGTTAACTAAAGGCATTCGAAAGAAAGCTCATTAATCACACTAGGTTAATATGGTGTTATCAATAGGGCAAAAAGCCTCAGACAACTAACACAAAAAATACCGTTAAGGAGAGAACAACCTCTTTCCTTAAGATGGTACCTTGTCCGAGAGGACAGTGGTCTCAGCCTAGCTGACGCAGCTAAAGGTCTTCCTATTGGTGAAGACAATTATATGGCTGTAGGGCTGCACGATATTCAAAACTGAATACCGGTATCGGTATTCAAAAAAATACTGCGGTATACCGGTATATCGAAAACTGTTCAGATATACAAACATAAGTACCACAATCGAGACTCGAGGCATCACGGTCGGAAGAAATTAGCAGGCCTTGATGATGCGGTTCGAAAAACCTTTACTCAACGCAGACAATATCAAAATTATATTATTTTCAAAATTAGTTTATCAGATTTTCCCCAAAGATTTCTACAAAACTACATCATGTGATCTCTCATTGGAACGCGCTGAACGAGTGCGTTCCAATGAGGGGTCACATGATATAGTTTTGTTGAAATTTTTTAAAATTATTTTTTCAACTGCTGAGTTTGTATATTATGAGGGCACAATCAGACGATTCCATGGATAAAGGGATAATATTATTCATTCGGGGCTATAGTTAAAAAACTCAAGACATCTTGAAAATTAAATTGTGTATAAATAAATAATGATGATAAACCGATATTTTTGTGGTTACACCGGTATTCAATCGATATTGATTTGAATACCGGTATCTATCGGTTTATCGATATACCGTGCAGCCCTATATGGCTGTAAACTGCAGCCGCAGAAGCGCACTACAGGAGACTTACAATGCTAGCCACTAGTGATAGGGAAAAAATACCACTCATAATTCTAGCTAGGCTACTATGGTGTCAACAACAAGACTAATGTCTGTGGCACCTAAGAAAACAACACCGAGAAGAAAAAAATGTACTCTTTCCTTTAGCGATTCTATTCCCAAAAGACAGAGGTCTTAGGCTAGGTAACATAGCTTAGAAGTCTTCATCTTCATGAAGACTGATATCTTGGTGTAACTTGCAACCTTCGAAAGCTCACTAAACGGAGACTTACGGTGTTAGTCGCTCAAGTTAAGGAAAAAATGCCGCTCTTGATACTAATAAGACATCAACAAAAGGACTAAAAGCCTCAGACACCTAAGAATACAACACCGAGAAGGGAACAACGTACTCTTTCCTTCTAACGGCCCTAATTCCAGAGACAGCAGTTTCAGATTAGCTATCACAGCTTAGAAATTTTATCTCCGTGAAGACAGATATCTCGTGTAACTTACGACCTTTGAAAGCTCATTAAATGGAGACTTACAACATTAGCTGCAATGTATAAGAAAATACCGCTCTAAACTACATAAGGCCACTATGACGTTAGCCACTAATGTTATAGAAACAGACCGTTCTTAATTCACATAAGACTACTAAGGCAACAACAATAGGTCTAAATGCCTGTGACGCCTAGGAATACAACACCGAGAAGGAAAGAATGAAATCTTTCCTTCTAACTGGCTTATTCCAAAAAGATAGCGGTCTCAGCATAGCTAACGCAGCTTAAAAGTCTTATATCCATGAAGACAGATATCTGTGTGATACCCTGTGGCCTTGGACAGCTCATTAAACGGAGACTTATGCCGTTAGCCACTAATGTATAAGAAAAGATCACTCTAAAATTACATAAGGCTACTATGTGGCATCAGCAATAGAACTAAATGCCTCAGACACCAAGGAATACAACACCGAGAAGGAAAAAAATTTACTTTTTCCCTCTAACAGCCCTATTCCAAACAAGACAGCTGTCTCAGCCTAACTATCAGTTAGCGATCTTCTATTCATAAAGAACAGATCATTTGCCTTTCTTATACTATTGCTAGGCCAAGGGTGGCGTCGTTGAGGGAACCAAAGGCCTTCGACGCCTGTGAGCAGAATGACCCAGGGAAAAAAGAACTTCGTCTTTCCTTCACCCGGTACCCTAAGCCGTTTTTTGCCTAGCAAATGCAGATGGACCAAGATCTGGAAGAACTTATGAATAAAATTCATAGTCTTAATGTGCTGTTCCGTGAGGAATGGAGAATCATACTCTGTAGACCTCCACCAACTGAATGTTCCATCTGAAAAACATGGTCAACACCATTCGAATGAACAGATAATAGGACCAACTCAGCACCGTCCAACAGCTCACTACAGCAGGTCCGTGAACAAGGCTTGTGGAGCAGCGGTAATCCGCTTCTTCACCATATGCTGCTCACAAGACGGAGATCTGATGCCAGATCTATTGACGCATGTCCCGTATGAATAGGCCTCGAACCATAGGTGCAGGTTAATCCGACTTCGGTGGTGAAGACTGGGAACACCTCCGTGGAACAGCATGAACATGCGATGTTGGACAGCTAGTCTGCGGTCAAACATGCTTTGTCGATGAAGCAAAGGAAGAAGCCATAGCTGCAACCGGCCCCGGCTGCAGTGTGGAAGGAGCATCCCGGATCGCAAGCGTGAACGGACGCCCAAACTCACTAAAGTTTCTCAAAGCGGAAACGGTCGACCCCAACTGCTGACGCAACAGAGAGTGTTCTCCAACTCGCGATCTGACTCCAGACCTCGCCAAGCATTCAGTTTAGAAACTTGTAGGCTTCTACCCCTTAATGTGCTTTTCCATGGAAGAAGAGGAAATCGTAACAACAGACCCTGGCTGAAGTGTGGAAGGAGGACGGGGCTCCAACCCCAGATCTCGGCGAGTATTTATATATATTTATTGGTGTTTTAAGGTCACTTTATTATTATTATTATTATTTATTGGTGTTTAAGGTCACATACTTATGCACAATGGCTAATCATGACCGTGGCAGTTTTACGGGTGGAGGAAGCTGGAGTACCCAGAGAGAACCACCGAGCAACGACGAGCAGCTGCCAGCTCCCCAACATCGTAACTCCGCATTGCAGCACAGTCAGGGTTAGATTGGTTGAAGACATGCGCACCATCGACATACAGTACGCCTTAGTACACAGCGTCATCGTGCCCCCATGTGGACAATGGGGGTTAAGTGCCTTGCCCAAGGACACAGCGCGGGAGTCTGAATCGATCGCACAGACGGTCACCCATCCGAGGACTAACCAGACTCGATGTTGCTTAACTTCGGTGATCTGACGAGAACCGTTTACCACAATGCCACCGCGGCCCCTTTTAAGGTCACATACTTATGCACAATGGCTAATCATGACCGTGACAGTTTTACTGGTGGAGGAAGCCGGAGTACCCGGAGAGAACCACCGAGCATCGACAAGCAACTGTCAGCTCCTCAACATTCTAACTCTATTCAAGTTCCGCTCAAGCAGGGTTACAGCAGTTGAAGACATGTGCATCATCGACGTGCAGTACGCCTCAGTACACGGCATCATCGTGCCCCAATGTAGGCAGCTGGGATAAAGTGCCTTGCCCAAGGACAGAATGCGGGTCATCCCAGATGGGGATTGAACTCGGGACCTCTAGCACAGAAGTCCAGCAGTCTACCACTGAGCCACCGTGCTCCCATCTCTCCAAGTTTTCCGTTGAGAAACTTGTAGGCTAATCCCCTTTGCATGCTCTTCCAATTAAGAAGAAGAAGCCATAACAGCAGCCGGCCACGGCTGCAGTGTGGAAGGAGCATCCTGAACCACAAGCGAGGATGGGTGCTCTGACTCATTGAAGTTTCTCGCAACAGAAACAGTCGACCCTGACTGCTGACGGGACGGGGAGAGTTCTCTAACTCGCGATCTGACCCTAGATCTCGCCAAACACCCCATAGAGAAACTTTCAGGCTTCTTCCCCTTTTGCCATTGTTGCTGGGTGAGCTTTTGTTTTTGAGGTGCTCGCTCTACCCACATCTACACTTCTCAACTGCAACGGACCTACCCAGCTCCTATATAGGGAAACCGCTTCACCAGTCGAGCTAGCTGCATGCAGATGATTAAGAGAACTAACAAGAGACCTCAGTCCCCTGCTATTAATCATGAGCACCTTGGAAGCTAGCTCTGTTTACTCATCAGAGCGGGGCTCATCAGAGTGCGATGACGGCGGCACATAATGGACAGGTGTCAGTGTACCATCACCATGTTCTTGTTCCTCTGAAAAAGAGACTGAAAGATTAGTATTAGCCTGCGGTGTAAGCTCTGACAGCAGAACTTCACCGTTCACCACACAGGTTGACACCCGATTCCAACATTCGCATCCCATAGTATAAGTGCTGAAGGAGTGCAGCGACTACTGATATACAACAAGCATGTAAATTCAAGACAGACTTCCTGGACTTACACTTGGTACCCAATTATTATAATAGATACAATAATAATGAAGCCAAAATGATAAGTCCCCTGCACTCCCAATAATAACACGTAATAAAAATTGCAAGGATACAAAACATGGACAAAAATTTTGGAAACAAATTAAATTTTTTTCGAAAAATTTGGAATGAAGCCTAAGTACCCCAAGGGCATCCTGATAGAGCCTAAGTGTGAACAAGCACTACCTAATTAAAGCTAAACGACTGGAATAAGATATAATATGTATCCTAATAGAAAAAGCAATAACTGTTTTTAACAAACATTGAATTAATATGTATCCCAAACATTATTGAACGGACAACAACGTCAAGAGGAAAAACCGGAAACTAACCCACAACAGAGGCCCAAAGTTAGTAACCGATCAACAACCACCTGATGCAAAGCTAGATCTTCATAGGAAGAAAAAACAAGGCATCTGGTAGAAGATGCAAGAATACAAAATGTCCTGAACAGAAAATGAACAGGACATAAACACAGGGGATAAACGGAATACCCATTCAGTTAAACTCCCAAGAATTTTAATAAAAAATTCTCAATAAAAAAGCCGAAAGAGCTTGGGAGTATAAAAGGAGGGTTCAGGAGAGGGAAGTAACACTAACAAAACAACATTGGAGTCATAGTAATAATGACGACGTTCAGAAGCATGTCCCGAAAATGGGAAACATGAATAATTTTACATAAAAATGAAAGTGTCAATGACACTGTAGCTCAACTTGTCAAGACAAAGACATGTACATGTATAGTATGTGACACAGCAATGACAAACATCTAGGTAATGACCTGATAACAAAGGTACATATAAAGTATTGTAACGGTCTGTACATAAATACTGACCGTTGCCTGTAACAAATGTATAGGTAAAGTATTGTAAAGGTGGGTGACAGTCAGATGCTGAACTAGAAAAAATCTTTGAGTCCCAGAGTGGGTCTGACTGAACCCCAAAATATTTGTTCTCATAGCACAGTGATAACAAAGGCACCCCAAAACACACTCGTTCCTGTCCCAAGGTGAAAACAAAAGTACTCAAGACGTTTTGTGAAGATCAGTTCATAAATACGAGCTGTATAGAACTTGTGACAAAAAACTGATTGGACCTAATTTCGGTACAAAATGGCCACTGGCAGCCATCTTGAATTTTGGACCGTACCCAGAAACACTCATTCTCATCCCAAGGAGATAACAAAGGTACCCAAGAAGTTTTGTGAAGATCGGTTCATAAATACAGCCTCTACCCTGAGCCGTATTGACATGTGTGCTTACATTGTATAAGTTGCACTGAATAAATCAAAGTTCATCTAATTTGCATAATTTCTGCACGAAAAAAAAACCCTTATAATATGTGATGTATTCCATGTTACTAAACATTCATACAAAAATTTATTAAAATCAGAACTTTCATACAGAAGTTCTATACAAAAGACTGATTGCACTAATTTTGGTACAAAATGGCTGCTGGTGGCCATCTTGAATTTCGGACCACACCCAAAAACACTCGCTCTCATCCCACGGTGATAACAAAGGTACCCAAGAAGTTTCGTAAAGATTGGTTCATAAATATGGCCTCTAGTCTGAGCTGTATAGAAGTTGTGTACAAAAAACTGATTAGACCTAATTTTGGTACAAAATGGCCACTGGCAGCCATCTTGAATTTTAGACCGCACCCAGAAACACTCGTTCTCGTCCCAAGGTGATAACAAAGGTACCCAAGACATTTCGTGAAGATCAGTTCATAAATACAGACTCTAGTCTGAGCCGTATTGACATGTGTACTTACTGTGTGTAAGTCGCACTGAAAAAATCAAAGTTCATCTAATTTGCATAATATCTGCACAAGAAAAAAACCCGTATTATATGTGATGCATCCCATGGTACTAAACATTCACACAAAAAAATTATTCAAATCAGGGCTTTCATATGGAAGTTCTGTGCAAAAATCTGATTGCACCTAATTTTGTACAAAATGGCTGCCATCGGCCATCTTGAATTTCGGACCGGACCCCAAAACACTCGTTCTCATCCCACGGTGATACCAAAGGTACCCAAGAAGTTTCGTAAAGATCGGTTCATAAATACGGCCTCTAGCCCGAGCCGTATTGGCATTTGCACTTACAGTGCTGAAAGTAACCCCAAAAAACATCAAAATTAGTCTAATTTGCACAATTTACGTACGAGAAAAAAACCTGTATTATATGTGATGTATCCCATGGTACTAAACATTCATACAAAAAAATTATTAAAATCAGAGCTTTCATATGGAAGTTCTGTACAAAAAACAGATTTCTGCATCGTCGGTACAAAATGGCAGCTGGCAGCCATCTTGAATTTCGGACCGCACCCAAAAACACTCGTTCTCTTCCCACGGTCATAACAAAGGTACCCAAGAAGTTTCGTAAAGATCGGTTCATAAATACGGCCTCTAGCCCGAGCCATAGCAGCTTGGCACTTACAGCTCTGAAAGTAACACTAAATAAATCAAAGTCAGTCTAATTTGCATAATTTACGCACGAGAAAAAAACCCGTATTATATGTGATGTATCCCATGGTACTAAACATTTATACAAAACTTTATTCAAATCAGAACTTTCATACAGAAGTTCTGTACAAAAAACTGATTTTTGCATCATCGGTACAAAGTTAAAAAATTTATAGTAATTTATATATTTTTTATACTTACCAATGACCCAGACATAGCTGGTGCTAACTCTTAAAATATAGGGCCAAACACAAATTTTGCCCCCCAATCCCCAAAATTTGCATCTAAAACTAAAGAAAACATGTCCTGAAAGGCCCTCCACACTTCGCCCCTACTGCGCATGCGCAGTGTCAAGGACGTTCCAAAATTGGCGCCATTTATCATTCTAATAACCAGTGCCTGGTAAGCGCTATGTACTCAGCGGGGAGGCAAGAGTTCCCAACTCCTGGGAGGGCCATCCCCGTCTGGGTCATTGGTAAGTATAAAAAATATATAAATTACTATAAATTTTTTAACATTTTTATACTGTACCAATGACCCAGACATAGCTGAATAGTAAAAAGGCTGGAGGGCCAAGGACATAGAGCAAAATGGAATACGCTCAATAAAATAAAATAGAGTCATCCCCTGTAGGGAAAAGAAGTAATAGGCCTTACATGTATCTTTCTTATTTATGATAAATTAGAAAGATACAACACCTTCCAAAATTGAGCTTCATACATCCATGCACTCTATTAATATCCAATATAATCCTTATACTAATAATTTTTAAAGTAAGCCAATAATAAAGTAAGTCTAGAGAATAGAGACTCTTATACTCCTAAAAGTGTCTGAGAATTGCATAATCATGTCCGTTGACATATGCAATATTCAAAAACTATACTTTAAAAACTAAGACTTGAATGAATTTTAAAAACTTAAACTTCTCACTAAACAACCATCCCAATAACAGCTCAGAATTACTAACTCCGGAGGAGGTATCCCCTTGTTTTCATAGTAAAACAGGTGACCCAAGGGAACACCCTCCCCCCCCCCCCCCCCCTTTTCTTGCCCTGGGTCAAATAGCCCGGAGTGACGAGGGCAGCCGAACGGAGACACTGCCGAAACAGACAGCCTACCTAGCTATAGTAGCAACTGTTAAGTGAATGACATTCTGAGCAGTAGATAATAGACCTAACAAAAGAGGCCTCCAGAAATTGACTCGATATTTCTAAGATAAAATTCATGAATGTGGATGGCTGAGCGCAATGAGCGGCCTTCAAAAATCTATAATAGCGACACTATTAATGTAAGCCCAAGAAGTAGAAGATCTCTTACTTCATGAGCCGAAATCTTAAGCACAACTGCTAAGTCAATGATATACCATAAGCAGTACCGATAGTTAATAGAATCCATTAACAATAAAATGGAGTGTAACGTCCTTCTACTAGACATCAAAGACAGAAGAAGCTTACGCCCTAGTAATAAACAGATATCTGTTTATAAATACATAAACTGAACCCGGAAAGAGTAAAGGCCTATGCCCATACGAAGACGGAAGGACCTTAAAATAATAGGTTCCGGAAAATAGGAGCCTAACTCTTATGCAACAATCCAACCTAAATAGTAACGGAAGTATTGATTCCGAAACTATGAAAGTGAAAATCATCCATCGATAGTGCATGAAACTCACTGACTCTACAGTAAAAGAGAAACCAACAGAATTACTGTCTAAAAGGTCAGAATTTGAAAACTACTGTTTCCAGAGGCTCAAATGATTACTTAGCTAAATAAGAACCGAAGTTAAAATCCGTATAGGAATTTAATCTAAAGATTCTAAGTCTATTTATCAAAAAGTTACTAACTGACTTAGATAAAGAGACAAAAGACTCAATTGTAAACTATCGTAGAGTGCATAGGTATGAGGTAACATAAACCTATAACCTAAATAATAACAGGCTGCAGTAGATCTTGTGAAACAAGTATACTAAAAAATAGCAATGAGTAGTATGGAGGGATCAACAATATGAACATAATGATCCCTACACCACGACGGAAGAGCCTCCACTTTAGTCGCATAGAATAGCGAAGAAGAGGATCTCCTATAGTAAGAAATCGCGTCCAAAGCTCGTCCAGTACAGTGCTTACAATGCAATACGGACCACACAACGGAATACATGAAGGTTGCGACCTTGCTGGTTGTGATAAAGATGACACGATTTACCCAGTGAAAAAAGATCCTCACATAGAGGAAGATTTCACGTTAAGACCCACAGTAGACAAGAGAGTAAATTACTCATGATCTCTGTGAAGATAGAGATGCTATCAACAGAAATGTATTGTGGTTGTTTATCTTAGCAATACCTGCTAAAACAACAGCGCCGGAGGATACGCGTATCCTATCATTCCGTCCTATAGATCAATAGAGCGTTAACACTATTAGCTCAGAGATCTGGACAAGCCAACACATACGTCTGCAATTGATTAGCAAGCTGTGTCATAAATAAATCATCATTGGGCGCTCCCATAGATAGCAAATCTGATTGAATACTTGTTTGTTGAGAGTCCATTCTGACAGCAACAAGCGACCCGTAAGAGAACGGGAGTCCAATAAAACAATCAGACGACCCGGAATATGACGGACCAAAACTGAACTTGGTGTACTATAACCAACAGACGGATTCTTTCCATTAAATTGAATAACGGAAACGAAAGAGTGCCTCCCTGGTTCCGGAGATACGTCACTACTGTCGAATTAAAGGACAGGAATTTGGGCATGCGTTTCTGAATAATGTTCATGCAATGACATAAAGCAAGCCTAAAAAACATTATTCCGCGGAAGTTAAACTGATAGCTAAAAGACTGCGGAACCCAAAGACCCTGGCACTTCGAATCCGTAGGGATCAGTATATATCCCAATCTGTTTGACTGGCAACCGTCATAACAGCCACACTCGGGTCCGGCAACTGCGGCGGCACTCTCTGAGTCAACCACCGAATGTTTGCCCCAGTCTGAATCTCTTGTAACACTAGATAGACAAGAGAACGTATAAATCGAGCAATTCATGGATTGCCGGAAAGTTGCCGTCGAAGAGAAGCTCCTCCGAGAACGAAGCGACTCTGAGAGAGTTCTTAACCTTACTATCCACGCGTGTGGATGTAGCTAGGGCTGCGTCACGTCTAACCAACTCCAATCAGCCACTGAAGGGCGGAGTTATACGTGAACAAACTACTGCCCTCAAAAGAAATTACATTGAGAATAATATCCCGTAAATCTTTTCTTGAAGACGTAATGATAACGCCTCAGTAAGGCGGATTACGTATAATAAAGCGTCTAAGTTAAGTCTACTATACATAATGTCGTTCCCAACATTGAAATTGGAAAAGACATAAACGGCGAAAAAGAATATATGCAGTCTTTAATCACACCGTCTAGACGCATATGAACTCTCGGTATGCCGTGCTCTGCCAAAATAAACTATTTGTAAAAATGATAAAATGGCAGAAATGAGCAACGCGGACAAGAAACTAAACTATCATGCTTAGTAGCAGGCTTGTATATATATATATATATAGCGTCGAAAAATAAAACACATGTTGTAATGACAATATTGGACTGCGTTGGTAAGTCAGGGACAATGTCCCTGTACCGATCGAAAAATCCGAGTCCAATGACGCTATAAGTCTCTTATCCAAGATCGCAGCAATGAAGTCCGAAATAATAATCACTGGAAGATAATGCCAGAAGATATGAAAGGCATCTTCCGATACTACTAAAGGGAAAACTCGAAATCTTTCGAATCCCTTTCGCCATCCTGTCGGACCCTATAAAGCGTTCGGTCGTCCGTAGCTGATGCAACCGCGGACCGCACCGACCCAGCGCCGTCGGATAATTCCTGATTCGACCAAGAAACTGTCAATTGCTAGGATGCTGCGAAACAACTGTGCTAACTCGGATAGCACGTCCGTCACTGAGGCCTGAGGAGAAGCGGTCTTACGATGCATTGCCGCTGGAAGCTCCGTGATCGTTACCCCGTGCATACTTCCAATATGCGAGCGAACGGAGTGTATAGGCCTCGTGTCCCTTGGCTACCGGATGGCGCGACCTATTCGCCGTGGAATCACTGAATGCCGAAACTGATCGGATACTCGAGGTCACGTAGCCAATGTGCGGTCGTGTGCCCTGCTGTGAGGATGAGGAAGCATTAAAGACAGTCTCTCGGACTGTCAATATAACGGAGCGTCCCGAGCAACGGACATATGCTCCGAATGTAAAATATCTGAACCACAACATGCGGTCCCCTATGTTGTTGGGCGAGAGAGGAACCTCTCTCGCTCACAGCCCGGACGGACCTGGACAAGCCAGGAACCGGACTAACAGGCTTCCTCCGATCTGTCCTCAATCTGCCGTCACTGGGTGAGTACTAAAGTAATTAAAGTGCTCGCATCACCCAAATCTCCTTCCTAGACCGCAACGGACGAACCCGGCAGCCGAACCATTCGATGAATGTACGCTACACCGGGTGAGCTAGCGAATGTCACTCCGTAAGCGATAGACATATTCCATGAGCACTTATTGCCGCTAACTCTTCATTAACTATGACGACAGAGGCACACTTTTGAAAGACATCTCCATAACTCTTCGAACAAGAAACCAGAAATGCTTGGATAGCAAGCATAAAATAATAATATATATAGCGTCGTTCAATAATTCGAATGTTTGTGTGACATTATTGGACTATGTCGGAACTGAGGGACGATGTCCCTGAACCGAACCAAAAATTTCTAAGTCCACCGATGCTATCAGTTTCTTATCCGGCATCGCAGCATATGTTGTTCCGAAAGGGAAAGCTTGAAATCCTCCGAATCCTTTTCGGTATCCCGTCGGACCGGATGAAACTTTCGGACGTCCGTACCCGCTTCCGCGGAGCGTCCCGACCCAGCATCGTCGGATAAAATATATGCGACAGATTCAGTTGATGCTGGGATGCTGCGATAAACTGTGCTATTAAGGAAAGCACGTCCGTTCCCGAGGCCTGTGCAGTAGCGGACTTACGATGCATTGCCGCCGGAAGCTCCGTGTACGTTGACTCCCGCACACTTCCTATGCGAACGTCCGGAGTCTGCAGGCCTCGAGTCCCCGGCTACCGACCCAGCGCCGTCGGATAATTCTCGATCCGACACCGTTTCTGTCGGCTGCTGGGATGCTGCAATAAGCTGTGCTATGTGCACAAGAATGTCCGGCGTCGAGACCTGCGGAGGCGCAGTCTATCGCTGCTTCGCGGAGGGCAGCTCCGCATCAGATGGCTCCCGCATACTTTTCCTATGCGAACGTCCGGAGTCCATCGGTCTCGAATCCCTGGCTGCCGGATGGTGTGACCTGGTCGCCGAAGAATCCTTGATCGGCGAAGCTGGTAATATATCGGCGGTCACGCAGCCAAGGTGCGGTCGTGTGCGCTGACGAGAAGAGGAAGCCTTAGCAGTCTCAGCGGACTGCCTATACAACGGAGCGTCCCGAGCGACGGACGTATGCTCCGCTAGCGACACATTTTGTACCACAACATCTGGGGCCAGATGTTGTTGAACGAGAGAGGGGCCTCTCTCGCTTGCCGTCCGGATGGACCGGAACGAGCTATGAACCGGACTAAAAGGCTTCCTCCGTTCTCCCTCCAATCCGCCGTCACTGGGTGTGCATTAAGTTAATTTTATAGTGCTCGCATCACCCCAAAATTCCTTCTAGACCGCAACGGACGAACCCGGCTGCCAAACCATTCGGTGAATGGACGCTACACCGGGCGAGCTAGCGGACGTCAAAGGCCGTCGAACCTACTAGGGTCCTCTTAGGCAATTGGCGTATTACATGAGCACTTTTCCGCTAGCCCTTCATTAATTGTGACGACGGAGGCACACTGTTGGAAGACATCACAGATACATCACCCTAATCTTGATCGTCTGAAATAGAAATTGATAAAGTAGAGTGACCCTGCGGGGAAAGGACCGGAGTGTCCAAATCCCCAACAACATACCGTGACATACGCTTCCCATATTGTCATCGAAATCATACGATACAGAACAGGAGTTAATGCGAGTACACTGACCACATATAGAATGATAATAAAGTCAGAGGAAGACTTCCTCTTAAAACAATTGATCAATATCCTTTCAATGTGAAAAGAAAACAAGTCCTGGTACTCGCACTAACCCCTGGCAATCAAAATACATAATAATAATATGATCCAATAATATAGAAAAAATAATTGAAATCAAAATATTTTGAAAAAATATTTTTTCAGAACAGCCCAAGTTTCTGAAAAGTAACGTTGAGCCCCAATGGATCCCAAGCCTAAGTGTGGACAAAAATTTTAAAAATATTTTAAACAATTTATTCAACACTTACGAACAATAATAATGTATCTAGTTATGATTAAAATAACATAAAGATATTATTATTTAGAAATCCCCCCCTCACACAGAGGGCTGTTGTAAATGTAAACAATGAGTGTAAAAACACTAAAATAAGACTCCAGGCACCCAGGCCCGAAATCAGTTACCAAAAATACCCTATCTGATGCAAAACAGAGACTTCCAGGGAAGAAACTGCAGAACATCAGATGGTAGATGCAGAACACAACGCCTAACCACCCGTAGGTGAAGACGTAAACATGGGGAAAGAACAGAATTCATTCTGTTATTCAGCTAAAACTCCCAAGAAATTTTAGTAATAATAATTACAGAAACTATGCCAAAAGCATGGGAGAATAGCAAGGGGGAACTTAAAGGACAGGGAGAGAGGAAAACACTTGAAAAAACAGTGTAACTAAATAATCAGAATGACAACAAAATGGCTGCTGCCTTGAAAATAGGTAACTTAACATAATTTCATTAAAAAATTTTAAGTTACAGCCCTGATAATATTCTGTCACACATTCTTTTCCTCTCCTCCTTCTCTATCCTCCTTAGAATCACCATTTCACTAATATTTATGTGTCTGGCATCATTTAAACTGAGATTTAAAAGCACAAAGATCAGTCAGATGTTAACTGATGAAGGGCCAAACTTAGAATGATAAATGGCGCCAATTTCGGAACGTCCTTGACACTGCGCATGCGCAGTAGGGGCGAAGTGTGGAGGGCCTTTCAGGACATGTTTTCTTTAGTTTTAGATGCAAATTTTGGGGATTGGGGGGCAAAATTTGTGTTTGGCCCTATATTTTAAGAGTTAGCACCAGCTATGTCTGGGTCATTGGTACAGTATAAAAATATGGCCACTGGCAGCCATCTTGAATTTCGGACCACACCTAAAAACACTCGTTCCCGTCCCAGGGTCATAACAAAGGTACACAAGAAGTTTCGTAAAGATCGGTTCATAAATACGACCTCTAGCCCGAGCCATAGCCAATTGTTGACGTACGGACAGACGGACAGACGGCCAGACGGACGGACGGACAGACGGACGACGGGCCATGACAATAGCTCAAATTTGACTTCGTCAAAGTTGAGCTAATTATAAAGTTACAGCCCTGAACATCCAAAACCAGCGTTATTCACTTCCAACATCCTGTTACACTGTTGAATCCATGAAACCATCATTGATTTGTGTCTGGCATCTTCAAAAAATTAGGATTTATTGCGCAGATGTCAGTTCAAATGTTTACTGACTTGGGCCAAAGAAAAGAATAATGCTTTGCGCCAATTCCGGTCTCTTACTGGGTACTGCGCATGCACAGTACTTAAAGTATGGGAACCAGATAGGATTTTCAAATTTCGGTATTGTATGCAAATTTTGGGGATTGGGGGGTTCAAAATTTGTATTTGGCCCTTGATATTATTGAGTTTGCACCAGCTAAGTGTGGGCCATTGGTTTTAGTATAAAAATATGTCATCTTTTTGTTTAAAACCATGTCTTATGAGCCCTCATAGTAATGAACAGAAGGTGCTCATTGTGGTTTCAAAGCAAAAAAAAATTGGAAAGTTAAAATAATTTCTGTATTTATTATATATACCACTGGCCAGATGAGCTGGCTCAAGAGAAGATTTTTAAAGATGTTTAGGCTTTTTGGACATTAACCACAGACAGCGGATGGCAGCTGCTTCATTTGAACCAAGTAGAAAGGTATACTCCAAAGATGGTCGGACCATATATGTAGGAATTTGGCCAGTGGTTTTGAAGAAGAAGACAAGTTTCAAAAGTTACTGGACGATACCAGACAGTTGCAAGACATCAAGTGATTGCAATTGCTCCCACTGACTTTCAGTCAGGTGAGCTGAAAAATGAAACCCACAACTAGACAAATCTTGATAGACCCTGAAATAATTTATCCTGAAATGGATCGAAATTTTTATGAAAATTCAGAATTCTGGAGTAACCCGGAAAACTTTCATCTCTGGTTCCAGCAAAATAGCTCAATTTCCGTGAAACTGTGCAAAAAAAAAAGGAAAAAAAAACATTACAAAATTAACAATAATTTGATCAGATGCTATGTGATTACAGTAGTTTGTTCAGTAATTAAAGTCAATGGTGATAATCTTTCAATGAGACAGTTACTACAGAGGTATTAATGACATATTCAAACAGTTACTGATTATTGTTTTCAGTAGCTTATTGTTGTGGATGTCTTAACTTGAAATTAACATTCTAGCAGAGTCATTTGACAATGTGGATAGCCTAACTCATCTTTCATTTAACAGAGAAAATCAGTTTTTGTAACTCTATCTCACTCTCACGTCGCAGAGGTTAGATGGAGGCTTTGAGTCACAAGAGAGTTTGGGAATTTTTAGTTAACCTCCTCCCACCATTACATCACTGGTTGTGGGGTGTGCATTTCACACCCGGCGTATACTTATATTTCTGAATAAAGTTAAAGAACCACTGCCAATCTTTGGAACACCGCTTGTGCCTCTGCTAATCCCTCAAACCTGAAAATAATTGATGGGTGGAAAACCCATGCTACAGCGGTTTAGTGGTAATCTACTTTTCCCGTAATATGAACCCCAACATATGAATTCCAGTAACATGCAATGGCACAGATAATGATGTGAATCTTCACTTTATCACAACGACGGTCTGGGTTGAACTTAATATGGAGGATTTATCTTCCAATTCAAAATGCGACGAGTTATGTAGGTCTATGTTGATCTTGCAGGATGTGTTTTTGACTATACATGCAGTGGTATCAACAGTTGGTGGGAGGGACCCGTGTTGGATAATTATAGGCCTACAGATGCTTTTTTTCATCTTATCTTTTTAATTTTTCCAGGGAGGAGGGGTTGTTGCCAACAGTTAGCAAATAAAAGCATATACCCAACTATATATCCCATCTATGTGAAGAGAAAGCCTTAATCGTCTGATGGAATTCGCTAAATAATTTGAGAAATAAGTGTGGCGACAGTGATGGGAACCACTGTTCACATGCTCAAGAGTAAAGGGTGCCATTTGTGGGGAGTGTACTCCAATTTTCCTTCATTAAGTATGTGTAAGACCCAAGTGAAATATGAATGTGGGTATTGTATGAAAGTATATCAATGGTCATTGTACCGAGAAAATTAGTCAAAAACACCTACTTCCCAATGGTGCAAATGGAGCCAATGTTAATAGTTTTGTTAGCAGTCGCAAAATAATAATGGACAGCCTTATTAGTCTTACTTATCAATGATTGACATTTGACCGCATCCAACTGTGTGGTAATGCAGTTGAACACCATGTCAAAACAGCGAGCATTAATTATGCACTGCTGCTCCTGAAATACATCAAAGCTGTTGCAATTAAACATATAAACACTCAACTTAAACCTTTGCACACAGGAGTCCAGCATCTCATTACAGTCACACGGTATAACCAGGCCATATTTCTGTTTTCCACCCATCCTGGGGTTGGTAAGGGAGACGTAATTCATGTGTCTAGTACTGTAGGTTTCTTTTAGAAGCACATTCTTGTTGATCTAGCATTTGAAGCCATAAAAACATTTGAATTTTTAGAGAACAAACATTGATTGTTCACAAAAGAGGCTAAACAAGAGAATGGTTATTGACAGGAATGGAGGTCACTTCCTGGAGCTCTGCACATGTGCAGACAGCTACAGGGCTTTCTTTTTTTGTTATTTGGCTTAACTGGGGGGAGTGGGGGGGGGGGGGGCAAAATTTTGGCTCGATTCTTTTGAATAGAGGAGCCATCTGGTCTGGGCCAATGGTAACAGTTTTCCAATGCAGTGCAAGCAAGATTTGGTCAATTTGTCAGATGCTGACCAGATGTACATGCATCATTAAATAATAACAATGCTGGCACATGAAAAAGAAACATCTTCAAACAGTGATGGAAATTTTTGTGAGCCTACTGCTCGTGCAATTTCAATCTCTTGTAAGCATATTTTTTTAGTGCCTAGTCTCAGTCATGTTCAAGATTGTCAGTGTCTCGGACACTCCTTTCGCAAACGGTAAAATTGAAGTGGCATTATGTCTGCCTTTGATTTTGAACCCTCAAAAAACTAAACTTACTCTGTCTGATCAGTCCAGCGGGAGTCAGGGTGTTAATCATTCTTGTTGGCTCATCAATAAATCAAAGTGCCCTCCACAATAATGCTCTCCAAAATCATGTCATTAATTGTATTTTTATGTATAATAACATTTCCATTTTGCATACAGCAGTATCTGTTCTCACCTGGAGAAATGTTTGAATTTTTACAAACCCCCCTACCCCAGAATGGGCTGACTGAGCAAGAAGTTCTTCTTGGGGTAGAGGAATCTGTAAAAAATGAACACAGCCACAGTTTCAACAACAGTTTATTGGCATTGATTGGTCTGCATGCATTCCAAGGAGAACACATGCCATTTACTAGGCATTTAGAAGATGTTTGTGAAGCAAAACAATGAAAAATAGTTCAGGAGAGCAATTTGTTTGCTTAAGTAGCCCTCAGGACGGCAATTTTTCGCCACCATGGATTTTTCAAATGAAAGTGTCAATGATACTGTCGCTTAACTTGACTTTGTGCAGTGTTTGATGAAAAGGATAATGTTCAATGTTTATGAAAGGATTATGAAATAAGACAAGAATTGTGATAATTAAGAATATGTTAATTTCGGGTCCATACATGCTGTGTTTTCAATAAGAATAATTTGAGGTGTAGACTGTACTAAAGAATTGAGGCCTGGGTTAATATGGCCCTCAGAGTTCATGTCTGTGATCCACCAACGTTACCAAGTTACAGTAAAATTATTCCAAAACGACTCATCCTTCCAAGATAAATGAAATAACTTCATAAATATAACTCGTCAACATTGCTAAAGGAATCTAGGTCACGTGATGGTCTGGCTGGCACGATTGACCAATTATGACCAAAATAGGACAGTCTCATCTAGATATCATACCGAGTTATCCTACCGAGATACAATGAAATCCCTTCATAAAAGCAACCTGTAGACAGTGCTAAAGGAATCTAAGTCACATGATCAGGTGGCAGGAATGGCTGACCGATCGTGACCAAAATCAGTCTCATCTAGACATCATACCAAGTTATCCTTCCAAGTTACAATGAAATTGCTTCATAAATATGAACTGTAGCCTGTGCTATACAAATCTAGGTCACAAGCCTGTGCGGTTGTCACAGTTGACTGATCATGGCCAAAATAGGACATTCTCGTCCAGACATTATACAGAGGCATCCTACCAAGTTACAATAAAATCCCTTCATAACTACGACCTGTAGACTGTGCTAAAGGTTTTTGGGCTTCAGACCCGCGTAGCCGTCACAGCTGATCGATCGCGACAAAAAGGGGATGTTCCCATCTAGACTTTATACGGAGTCATCCTACCATGTTACAATGAAATCCCTTCATAAATACGACCTGTAGACTGTGCTAAAGGTTTTCAGGCTCTCGCAGCCATCACAGTTGACCGATCGTGACCAAAAAAGGATCTTCCTTTCTAGACATAAAACAGTCATCCTACCAAGTTACAATGGAATCCCTCCATAAATACAACCTGTACACTGTGCTAAAGGTTTTGGGGCTCTCGCAGCCATCATGGTTAACCGATCACAACCAAAAGGGGATGTTCTCATCTAGACATTATATGAAGTCATTCTACCAAGTTACAATGAAAACCCTTCATAAATAGTGATGAGACAATTAATCGGTATACAATCGGCCATTGGCCGATATACGGCCATCGGTTCAGAAGGTGAGGTAAACATCGGCAAACGCCGATTGTCAAAATGAAAAAGTTTGTTAACATATTCATAAATTTATGCCTCGATTGTTTTAGCTTACAGCCTTACACATGCGGTTTTAGCAGGGCTGTAATGCAAATCGAGTTGCGTGGGTTTTTGAATTACAACATTTCGTTGTCTTCACAAACTTTTACCACCTGAAAACGTGCGTTTATTTTCCATAACTGGACACAAAGTTACACACCTTGTTTCCGGTATTCATTAAGCCAATCGACAACATTGTAACACAAAAGCGCTGCTGTTTATGCACGTGACAATGTTTTTATCCCTAGAGGGGTCAGCGAAATGATCAATGTCGGTGATTCGTGTTTAACCAATGAGAAGGTAGAAATACTGAGACACATGACATGTGATTCATGTTATCTTCGCCAGAGGGGTAATCCAAATGACAAAACTCTGATTCCTTCTAACAGTGAAATGTCTCATTTTAGTCAGTTATGCGGTTGCACTTAACGGATGTCTGTTTGAAATTTATATAATCAATTAACGATGATTTTCATTAATTTTAAATACCTAATTCTAAACGTTCAACAAAACTCAACAAGTTGCGAATCATTCAGTGTAAACTGTGCCGAATATGAGTGACAAATACAAGTTGGACGTCATACTCATAGGGCAGATACATTGTCTGATTGACAGCAATAGTCAGCCATTTTGCGGCCGCATTTTGCAAATCAAATCTAGCCAAAGACAAAAACAACATAAGCTCGTGGGTGGGTGGGCGGGGGGGGGGGGGGGGGGAGGGTGACAGATCATCAAAATTAACACCTGTTATTTAAATTAATGTGTTCATATAAAACACATTAATTTAAAGGGGTGGGGGGGAGGGGGTGAAGCTAACAAATCACACGAGTAGCCTAGGGAATGTTAGGACTGGGCCTGGTAATGTGTTTATATAAATTTTAGTTATACTTTGATAAACTTGCTGGATTTTGGTTTTGTGAACGGTTCTATGCCTATATGCCAACAATCAATAGCTTAGGGGGCTCAATTCTGAAATTCAGCAATGAAATTAATACAGCAAAATTGAGTTTGTGGGGGGGGGGGGGGGGGGGAGGCAGGGGTAGACTCCACAATTTTGCAGTACACTTTCAATGCCATATTTCAGGATTGAATCCATTTGTGTCAAATCCCTCAGTGGTTTTATAAAATATGAGTCTATTTTGAAATATACAGTTTACTTCACTTGTAGAAAACGTTTTGCCAGGTTCAGGCAAGTGACGACTGACGAGCCGACGACTCTTCAAGTTGGAAGACCAGTTCTCCACAAAAGTAAACTGTGGCGCCTGAATGTTTTGGCTTTAATTGGCCGGAGACATTTCGTTTTGTCATCAAATTCTCTGGTTCCATTGAAAAATGAGATCATTCCCATTCTGAATAGTAACACCCCTTCATGACCAAGAAATGTGATGTGTGTACGGGGGTGGGAGGGCGAATTTGGACAGTAGGACAAATTCAGCAGGTATGCTTGAGTGCTAGTTTATATACACCAAATTCGGAATTTGTCTTTTGCAACGTTGTATATAATTCATATTCTTTTTGATGTATTGAGCTTCGAAAAATGATGAAAAAAAACTGCCAGGATTGGGAGTTTGGAGGTTGAATTATCATGTAGTTCCAATGCGCAAACACAGTAACACTTTAACAGTAAATTATTAAAATTAACACTGACAATCTGACATCGGCATCTACAATCGGCCGATTGTATCTTCAAAACATCGGCATTCAGAAGATGGGCCTTTCTTCTTATCGGCTCATCACTATTCATAAATACGACGATCTGTAGACTGTGCTAAAGGTTTTCGGGCTCTCCCAGCTGTCATGTTGACCGATCGCGACCAAAAGGGGACGTTCTCATCTAGACATTATATGAAGTCCTACCAAGTTACAAAGAAATCCCTTCATAAATACGAGTTGTAGACTGTGCTAAAGGTTTTTTGGTTTCTGGCTCTTGCAGCCATCATGGTTGACCAATCACGACCAAAAGGAGACGTTCTCATCTATACATGACCTCAAACCTGCATATGAAATTTTGTGATGATCGGACAAGACCTACTGAATGTAGCCTGTGCCAAAGAAAATGTGAACAGACCGACAGACTGAGACTCAGAGACTTCTGCAAGCGTGATGGCAATAGGTTATCTTGACTTTGTCAAGTTAAGCTAAAAAACCAAGCCTGCTCAAACACTTGTGCTGGACACAAGAGGCATACATCATTATATGTGTAAAACATCCTATCAACAGATGGGAAACACATTTCTAAGCATGGTGTAAAATTATCCAGTTTTTAGAAAGATGCAAATTTTAAAATGTTTAATGCCAGTAACACAAAAACAGTAAGAGGTATTGAAATGGTTAATAAAGTAAAACATGAACCCAATGTAATACAAAGATCTCTTTGCATTGGAACACTTCCTGAAAATCTGCCACTAGGAACTTACTGTTTTATGAAAGGCGTACATGTCACCATTATGAGTAATTTCACCATCCCCCAAAATCAATCCTAGTCAATAAATTAAATGCTAAATAAAAAACTAAAAACCTAAAATTATTATTTATTGGTGTTTAAGGTCCCTTTCAAGTATTTATCATGACTACAACACAAGTTCAAAGTAAAGTTTAGCCTGAATGGTTTGATGATGCGAAATTCATTTACATGTACATGTATATAACTGATACGTTTTTGTATGCTACAGCATGATGAATGATAATCATAAATAGCAATGTAAGCAGTAACTTAGACAGCGACCCGTCCACCTGTGTTTTGGACAGAAGGATTTTCCCCTTAGCCCTAAATGGACAGACAAAAATGTCTGATGCATCAATATGAAAGAAATCACTAATTACAAAGTTCCAAAACCAATTTTGTATTTCTAAATTCATCCTCTCACAGGAACATCAGTAGCTCTTTGTTCTGGTCGATGCAATATCAATGCACTACTCAGTCCTAATGATCATGGAGAGGTCCGTTCATTCACCCCTATCATTGATGTTCTTAATTGTGCATTAAGGCTCCCCATGACTCCCTATGATATAAGAAACATTCTGCCCATTTATTCAGTCAAGCAACCTTTTTTCGGCTACTTGAATTTTGATTAAAATGACTGAGACAATTTACTTCTCAAGACAGAAAATAGACTGATGCTCTGAAACTGTGTATATTACAGTCGGTACATATTTTAAATTGTCTTCAAATGTATCGCTGGCTGAGTCTGAAGTTCCGACTTCATTTATGTCAGCTAAACTGCAGTCGGAACACTTTTGGCCTTTTATCACATTTCATAAATTTTCAGAGTGGCACAGACATGCAGTCAAAATTGGGATTTGAAATGTCCACCACAAATAACAAATGTTAATCTTCTGTAGGGCTTTCAAACCAGATGTTGCCCTACACACTTCTCCACATAAAATGGGTCCAGGCAAATTCCAGAAGTTTGAGATTTGTTAATCATCGATTTTCAGTTCAAGTCTTGGCTGTAGCATCATTGACATTATGTATAAATGGAATTTTGAATTCAGAGTTCTCGATTCGCCTCAATTTTCCCAATTTTTTCTTCTTGATTAAACACTTTAATAACTCCAATTAATCTGCACCACTAAGTTTGTAATAAATTTCTTCCAACATTCCATCATAAAAATATATTCATTCTTCAAACAAATACCCTTTTCTTACTTTTAACTATGAGACCAAAAATACTCCATCGAGTTGATTTGCTGTGACATCACTCTGGTTCACTCAATATAAAGAATTACATCATTTGAGCATTAAATCTTTATGTACTGATGTGTAATAGATTCATGTGTGTTTGGAACTTGACTTACCATTGCAAATATGTCAAAACAACAACAATGAAAGTGTCGATGACACTGTAGCTCAACTTGTGTAAGACATGTACATGTATAGTATGTGACACAGCAATGACACACATCTAGGTAATGACCTTCATATAGAAGTTCGTACAAAAAACTGATTGCACCAAATTTCAGGATAAAATGGCTGCCAGCAGCCATCTTGAATTTTGGACCGCACTCAAAAACACTCATTCTCGTCCCAAGGTGATAAAAAAGGTACCCAAGAAGATTTGTGAAGATTGGTTCATAAATACAGCCTCTAGCCCAAGCCGTATTGACCTGTGCAATTACTGTGTATAAGTAGCACTGAATAAATCAAAGTTCATCCAATTTGCATAATTTCTGCACAAGAAAAAAAACCTGTACTATATGCGATGTATTCCATGTAACTAAACATTCATTCAAAAATTTATTCAAATCAGAACCTTCATATAGAAGTTTTGTACAAAAAACAAATTGTACCTAATTTCAGTACAAAATGGCCGTTGGCAACCATCTTGAATTTTGGGCCACACCCAAAAACACTCGTTCTCGTCCCAAGGTGATAACAAAGGTACCCAAGAAGCTTCATGAAGATCGGTTCATAAATACAGCCCCCAGCCCGAGCTGTATTGACATGTGTACTTACTGTGTATAAGTAGCACTGAAAAAATCAAAGTTCATCTAATTTGCATAATTTCGGCACGAGAAAAAAATCTGTATTATATGTTATGTATTCCATCTTACTAAACATTCATACAAAAATTTATTCACATCAGAACTTTCATACAGAAGTTCTGTACAAAAAACTGATTGCACCTAATTTTGGTACAAAATGGCTGCTGATGGCCATCTTGAATTTTGGATTGCACCCAAAAACACTCATTCTCATCCCACGGTGATAAGAAAGGTACCCAAGAAGTTTCGTAAAGATCAGTTCATAAATACGGCCTCCAGTCTGAGCTGTATTGAATTGCTGACAGACAGACAACAGGCCATGACAAAACCTCAAATTTGACTTTGTCAAAGTTGAGCTAAAAATTGCCAATTGTTCTCTAAAATTAGTCGACAATGGAGAAATCTCCAGTGCCAGCTACAAAAGTGTAAATGACATTTTTGTAAACCCTGGTTCAGACATGTGCACCACTCTGATGGAAAATATGGGATTGGTTACATTTGATTCCCAGCTAAACCTCTGAATGCACATGTAATGAATAGAACAGGATATTATACCATATTTACCATGTTATATCAGTATCATGCCAATACTGATGTACCATAAAGAAACATCAAAATACACAAATTTCAGTACTGAAAAATATTCCAGCCATTAGCTACAAGTATACCAGTACTTTTTGTAAAGAAAATGTTTATTTTGTTGCTAAATATTGAGCATAGCATTTTGACAATGGAAGTGCCAATGACACTGCAACTCAACTTGAACGAGAAGGGAATGAACTAAATATAAAGTTCCAGTAATGTCAAGTCATTCACTCAAGTTTCTACAGGAAAGGCATCACACCAAAGCTACATGTGAAATCTGAAAAAGATCGGGTGAGGGACGTGGCCTGTAAGGTGTGCTAATGGAATTGTTGACAATTTATATGCCAAATCCAAGATGGCCACTGGCGGCAACATTTTACAACAAAATTCAGAAAAATTTGATAGCTCCCATCTAGCCATCACACCAAAGCTACATATGAAATTTGAAAAAGATTGGGTGAGAGATGCAGCCTGTAGGGTGCACTAATGGAACTGTTGACAATTTATATGCTAAATCCATGATGGCTGCCGACAGGCAAGTTTTTCTACAAAATTCGGAAAAATTTGATGGCTCCCATCTAGACATTACCCCAAAGTCACCTATGAAATTTGAAACTGATCAGTGAGAGATACAGGTGTGGGAAAGGAATTGTGGATGGATGGACATACAGATGAACGACAGATTGCAACCCATCCCAACAGCTCATACCTGACATTGTCAAGTAGAGCTAACAACAAAGGGTGTGAATGCACATTAAGATGAAGGTTCTCACAAGGATATCCACATAGTATTACATATTTCTGTTGTTTTTTTTCACCAGCATACACATCGTTCATCATACCTGTCAAATTGGTAAAGTTCAATGGAACTGTTTAAATTTGCCAATTCTTCTTTTAATAACTGTATGTTGGAATTGAAAAATGACAGTTCCACAGCAACTAGTTCTTTCAATTTTTTGTTTCCAGTGGCTCTGAAAAACGAGACAAAATACAACAATGATGTAACACATATTTATTAACATCATTCATTCACCCTGCTGACAATTAACTTCTAATAATGAATCTGTTAATGACACTGTAGCTTAACTTGTCTGTGTGTTTTGTTTGATGAAAAGGATAATGTTCAATGTTTATGAAAGGATTATGAAATAAGACAAGAATTGTGATAATTGGGAATATGTTAAATTTCTGTTCCCTGTATGCTATGTTTTTCATAAAAATAATATGAGGTGTACAGTACACTGTACTAAAGAGCGGATGGGTGGGTTAATATGACCTCACAGTTAATGTATGTGGCCCTCACAGTTAACATATGTGAACAAAAGTTGCCAAGATACAGTGAAATTATTCCAAAACGAGTCATCCTACCAAGTTACATTGAAATCCCTTCATAAATATGGCCTGTAGACTGTGCTAAAAGTTTTCAGGCTTCAGGCCTGTGTAGCCATGCCGGTTGACCGATTGCTACTAAAAGGGTATGTCCTCATCTCGACACTGTACCAAGTCATTCTACTGAGTTACAATGAAATCCCTTCACATATACGACTTGTAGTCTGTACTAAAGTTTTTCGGGTTTTGGGCTCGGGAAGCCATTATGGTAGAATGATCATGACCAAAAGGGGATGTTGTAATCTGGGCATCATCTGGAGTGATCCTACGAAGTTACAATGAAATCCCTTCATAAATATGACCTGTAAACAGTGCTCAAGGTTATCAGGCTTCGGGCCCCTGTAGCCGTCACAGTTGACCAATCACGACCAAAAGGGAATGTCATCATCTAGGCATTATATGGAGTCAACCTAACAAGTTACAATGAAATCCTTACATAAATACGACATATAGACTGTGCTAAAGGTTTTCGGGTTTTGGGCTCCGGCAGCCATCAAGGCTGGATGATCGCGACCAAAAGGGGACGTTCTCATCTAGACATTATTTGGAGTCATCCTACCAAGTTACAATGAAATCCCTTCATAAATATGACCTGTAGACTGTGCTAAACGTTTTCGGGCTTCAGGCCCCTGTAGCCGTCAGTTTCCCAATTGCATCCAAAAGGGGACGTTCTCATCTAGACATTATATGAAGTCAACCTACAAAGTTACAATGAAATCCCTTCATAAATATGACCTGTAGACTGTGCTAAAGGTTTTTGGGCTTTGGGCTTGGGCAGCCATCATGGTTGATTGATCATAACCAAAAGGGGACATTCTCATCTGGGCATCATTTGGAGTGATCCTACGAAGTTACAATGAAATCCCTTCATAAATGTGACCTGTAGACTGTACTCAAGGTTTTCGGGCTTCGGGCCCCTGAAGCCGTCACAGTTGACCAATCACGACCAAAAGGGAATGTCATCATCTAGGCATTATATGGAGTCAAACTAACAGGTTACAATGAAGTCCTTCCATAAAAACGATCTATAGACTATGCTAAAGGTTTTAGGGTTGTGGGCTCGGGCAGCCATTAAGGCTGAATGATCGCAACCAAAAGGGGGCATTCTCATCTACACATTATTTGGGGTCATCCTACCAAGTTACAATGAAATCCCTTCATAAATATGACCTGTAGACTGTGCTAAAGGTTTTCGGGCGTCTGGCCCCTGTAGCCGTCACAGTTGCCCAATCGCGTCCAAAAGGGGACGTTTTCATCTAGACATTATATGAAGTCAACCTACCAAGTTACAATGAAATCACTTCATAAATATGACCTGTAGATTGTGCTAGAGGTTTTCAGGCTTTGGGCTCAGGCAGCCATCATGACTGAATGATCACAACCAAAAGGGGATATTCTCATCTGGGCATCATCTGGAGTTACAATGTTAGAATGAAATCCCATCAAGTTACAATGATAAATATGACCTGTAGACTGTGCTCAAGGTTTTTGGGCTTCGGGCCCCTGTAGCCGTCATAGCTGACCAATCACGACCAGAAGGGGTTGTCATCATCTAGGCATTATATCGAGTTAACCTAACAAGTTACAATGAAATGTTTACACAAATATGACTATAGACTATGCTAAAGGTTTTTGGTCTCGGGCAGCCATCAAGGCTGAATGATCGTGACCAAAAGGGGATGTTCTCATCTAGACATTATTTGGAGTCATCCTACCAAGCTACAATGAAATCCCTTCATAAATATTACCTGTAGACTTTGCTAAAGGTTTTTGGGCTTTGGGCCCCTGTTGCCATCACAGTTGCCCAATCACGTCCAAAAGGGGATGTTCTCATCTAGACATTATATGAAGTCAACCTACCAGGTTACAATGAAATCCCTTCATAAATATGACCTGTAGACTGTGCTAAAGGTTTTCAGGGTTGGGCTGCCATCATGGTTAAATGATCGCAACCAAAAGGGGACATTCACATCTGGGCATCATCTGGAGTGATCCTACAAAGTTACAATGAAATCTCTTCATAAATATGACCTGTAGACTGTGCTAAAGGTTCTCGGGCTTCGGGCACCTGTAGCCGTCACAATTGACCAATCAAGTCCAAAAGGGGATGTCATCATCTAGGCATTATATGGAGTCAACCTAACAATTTACAATGAAATCCTTACATAAATACGACCTATGGACTATGCTAAAGGTTTTTGGGGTCGGGCAGCCATCAAGACTGAATGATTATGACCAAAAGGGGACACTCTCATCTAGACATTATTTGGAGTCATCCTACCAAGTTACAATGAAATCCCTTCATATTTATTTATTTATTTATTGGTGTTTAAGGTCACATATTTCTGCACAATGGCTAATCATGACCGCGACAGTTTTATGGGTGGAGGAAGCCGGAGTACCTGAAGAGAACCTCTGAGCAACGGAGAGCAACTGTCACCTCCCTAGCATACTGACTCCACACAAGCAGGGTTAGCATTGATTGAAGACAGGTGCACCATCGACGTGCAGTATGCCTTAGTACACAACGCCACCGTGCCCCCACGTGGGCATTGGGGGTGAAGTGTCTTTCCCAAGGACACAACACGGTTGCCGCAGGTGGGATTCGAACCGAGGACCTCTCGACTTGCAGCCTGCACCTCGACCAACTGAGCCACTGCGCCCCTAAATCCCTTCATAAATATGACCTGTAGACTGTGCTAAAGGTTTTCGAGCTTCAGGCCCCTGTAGCCTCACAGTTGCCCAATCACATCCAAAAGGGGATGTTCTCATCTAGACATTATATGAAGTCAACCTACCAAGTTAAAATGAAATCCCTCCATAAATATGACCTGTAGACTGTGCAAAAGGTTTTCGGGTTTTGGGCTCGGGCAGTCGTCAAGGGTGACAGATCGCGACCAAATGGGGAAGTTCTCATCTAGACATCATTCGGAGTCTACCAAGTTACAATGAAATCCCTCCATATTAAATATCACCTGCAGACTGTGCTAAAAGTTTTTGGGTTTCAGGCTTGGGCAGTCATCACGGTTGACAGATCATGACCAAAAGGGGACGTTCTCATCTAGGCATTATACAGAGGCATCCTACCAAGTTACAATGAAATCCCTTCATAAATACAACCTGTAGCCTGTGCTAATGGTTTTCGGGTTTTGGGCTTGGGCAGCCATACCGGTTGACCGATCGCGACCAAAAGGGGACATTCTCATCTAGACATGACCCCAAACCTGCATATGAAATTTCGTGACAATCAGACAAGAACTGCGGGGTGTAGCCTGTGCTAAAGGAAAATGTGAACAGACTCACAGACTAACAGACTTCCGCACACGTGATGGCAATAGCTTATCTTGACTTTGTCAAGTTAAGCTAAAAATAAAGGTCTAGAAATCTTGAAGTTCTTCATGCTGGGCTGAAGACCAAAACTGAACTTTAAATGAGATGCTGAATTATTAGTAAGGCCCTGTGAATCGGACTTTTTCCATTCGACTCGAATATGAATCAAATCACATGTTTAAGGCTCGATATCAGACCGAACTCAAATCAAATCGAACATTCATCCGGTATATGTGGTCAGAGATTTTTTATACACAGCTCTTATGATTCAAAATAATCATACATATGGGGAAGTTAATCGTTGCTTTTTTGACACAGATAACATAAGTTCCAACAGATCAAGATAGAAGAGGAAGTGATTAGTAGTTGTATAATAATATCAAATACATCCCTGTAACAAAATTGGGGTCAATACCGTCCACATTTATGCAAATAAAATTTTGTTTGAGGAAATACACAGAACATCACACGCGTGTGAATGGGTTAATCGATATGGCACGAGTGCCAGCGTGGAAGGATAAAATGCGAGACCACAGGTGCCATATCAATTAACCCATTCACACACACGTGTCGTTCTGTGTTTATTACATGCCTTCACATCCATAAAAAGCAATTATGACAAGGACACTCAGCAATTCATTTGACAATTATCAACAAAAACAATACATTTTATCGCCAACCAAATTTGCAAGAAGTACCTGTATTACTATAATTCGTCCCCTGAGTTCCAATGTGTTCTATGTGCCTACGACTTTTAGCTATGGCTAGTGATTCAAATTGTAATTGCGTTGCACAATTTGTGGAAGTGAAATTTCGCTTCTATTTAAAAGTTAAAAAATTTATAGTAATTTATATATTTTTTATACTTACCAATGACCCAGACATAGCTGCTGGTGCTAACTCTTAAAATATAGGGCCAAACACAAATTTTGCCCCCCAATCCCCAAAATTTGCATCTAAAACTAAAGAAAACATGTCCTGAAAGGCCCTCCACACTTCGCCCCTACTGCGCATGCGCAGTGTCAAGGACGTTCCGAAATTGGCGCCATTTATCATTCTAATAACCAGTGCCTGGTAAGCACTATGTACTCAGCGGGGAGGCAAGAGTTCCCAACTCCTGGGAGGGCCATCTCCGTCTGGGTCATTGGTAAGTATAAAAAATATATAAATTACTATAAATTTTTTAACATTTTTATACTGTACCAATGACCCAGACATAGCTGAATAGTAAAAAGGCTGGAGGGCCAAGGACATAGAGCAAAATGGAATACGCTCAATAAAATAAAATAGAGTCATCCCCTGTAGGGAAAAGAAGTAATAGGCCTTACATGTATCTTTCTTATTTATGATAAATTAGAAAGATACAACACCTTCCAAAATTGAGCTTCATACATCCATGTACTCTATTAATATCCAATATAATCCTTATACTAATAATTTTTAAAGTAAGCCAATAATAAAGTAAGTCTAGAGAATAGAGACTGTTATACTCCTAAAAGTGTCTGAGAATTGCATAATCATGTCCGTTGACATATGCAATATTCAAAAGCTATACTTTAAAAACTAAGACTTGAATGAATTTTATAAACTTAAACTTCTCACTAAACAACCATCCCAATAACAGCTCAGAATTACTAACTCCGGAGGAGGTATCCCCTTGTTTTCATAGTAAAACAGGTGACCCAAGGGAACACCCTCCCCCCCCCCCTTTTTCTTGCCCTGTGTCAAATAGCCCAGAGCGAAGAGGGCAGCCGAACGGAGACACTGCCGAAACAGACAGCCTACCTAGCTATAGTAGCAACTGTTAAGAGAATGACATTCTGAGCAGTAGATAATAGACCTAACAAAAAAGGCCTCAAGAAATTGACTCGATATTTCTAAGATAAAATTCATGAATGTGGATGGCTGAGCGCAATGAGCGGCCTTCAAAAATCTATAATAGCGACACTATTAATGTAAGCCCAAGAAGTAGAAGAACTCTTACTTCATGAGCCGAAATCTTAAGCACAACTGCTAAGTCAATGATATACCATAAGCAGTACCGATAGTTAATAGAATCCATTAACAATAAAATGGAGCGTAACGTCCTTCTACTAGACATCAAAGACAGAAGAAGCTTACGCCCTTGTAATAAACAGATATCTGTTCATAAATACATAAACTGTACCCGGAAAGAGTAAAGGCCTATGCCCATACGAAGACGGAAGGACCTTAAAATAATAGGTTCCGGATAATAGGAGCCTAACTCTTATGCAACAATCCAACCTAAATAGTAACGGAATTATTGATTCCGAAACTATGAAAGTGAAAATCATCCATCGATAGTGCATGAAACTCACTGACTCTACAGTAAAAGAGAAACCAACAGAATTACTGTCTAAAAGGTCAGAATTTGAAAACTACTGTTTCCAGAGGCTCAAATGATTACTTAGCTAAATAAGAACCGAAGTTAAAATCCGTATAGGAATTTAATCTAAAGATTCTAAGTCTATTTATCAAAAAGTTACTAACTGACTTAGATAAAGAGACAAAAGACTCAATTGTAAACTATCGTAGAGTGCATAGGTATGAGGTAACATAAACCTATAACCTACATAATAACAGGCTGCAGTAGATCTTGTGAAACAAGTATACTAAAAAATAGCAATGAGTAGTATGGAGGGATCAACAATATGAACATAATGATCCTTACACCACGACGGAAGAGCCTCCACTTTAGTCGCATAGAATAGCGAAGAAGAGGATCTCCTATAGTAAGAAATCGCGTCCAAAGCTCGTCCAGTACAGTGCTTACAATGCAATACGGACCACACAACGGAATACATGAAGGTTGCGACCTTGCTGGTTGTGATAAAGATGACACGATTTACCCAGTGAAAAAAGATCCTCACATAGAGGAAGATTTCACGTTAAGACCCACAGTAGACAAGAGAGTAAATTACTCATGATCTCTGTGAAGATAGAGATGCTATCAACAGAAATGTATTGTGGTTGTTTATCTTAGCAATACCTGCTAAAACAACAGCGCCGGAGGATACGCGTATCCTATCATTCCGTCCTATAGATCAATAGAGCGTTAACACTATTAGCTCAGAGATCTGGACAAGCCAACACATACGTCTGCAATTGATTAGCAAGCTGTGTCATAAATAAATCATCATTGGGCGCTCCCATAGATAGCAAATCTGATTGAATACTTGTTTGTTGAGAGTCCATTCTGACAGCAACAAGCGACCCGTAAGAGAACGGGAGTCCGATAAAACAATCAGACGACCCGGAATATGACGGACCAAAACTGAACTTGGTGTACTATAACCAACAGACGGATTCTTTCCATTAAATTGAATAACGGAAACGAAAGAGTGCCTCCCTGGTTCCGGAGATACGCCACTACTGTCGAATTAAAGGACAGGAATTTGGGCATGCGTTTCTGAATAATGTTCATGCAATGACATAAAGCAAGCCTAAAAAACATTATTCCGCGGAAGTTAAACTGATAGCTAAAAGACTGCGGAAACCAAAGACCCTGGCACTTCGAATCCGTAGGGATCAGTATATATCCCAATCTGTTTGACTGGCAACCGTCATAACAGCCACACTCGGGTCCGGCAACTGCGGCGGCACTCTCTGAGTCAACCACCGAATGTTTGCCCCAGTCTGAATCTCTTGTAACACTAGATAGACAAGAGAATGTATAAATCGAGCAATTCATGGATTGCCGGAAAGTTGCCGTCGAAGAGAAGCTCCTCCGAGAACGAAGCGACTCTGAGAGAGTTCTTAACCTTACTATCCACGCGTGTGGATGTAGCTAGGGCTGCGTCACGTCTAACCAACTCCAATCAGCCACTGAAGGGCGGAGTTATACGTGAACAAACTACTGCCCTCAAAAGAAATTACATTGAGAATAATATCCCGTAAATCTTTTCTTGAAGACGTAATGATAACGCCTCAGTAAGGCGGATTACGTATAATAAAGCGTCTAAGTTAAGTCTACTATACATAATGTCGTTCCCAACATTGAAATTGGAAAAGACATAAACGGCGAAAAAGAATATATGCAGTCTTTAATCACACCGTCTAGACGCATATGAACTCTCGGTATGCCCTGCTCTGCCAAAATAAACTATTTGTAAAAATGATAAAATGGCAGAAATGAGCAACGCGGACAAGAAACTAAACTATCATGCTTAGTAGCAGGCTTGTATATATATATATATATATATAGCGTCGAAAAATAAAACACATGTTGTAATGACAATATTGGACTGCGTCGGTAAGTCAGGGACAATGTCCCTGTACCGATCGAAAAATCCGAGTCCAATGACGCTATAAGTCTCTTATCCAAGATCGCAGCAATGAAGTCCGAAAAATAATCACTGGAAGAAATGCCAGAAGATATGAAAGGCATCTTCCGATACTACTAAAGGGAAAACTCGAAATCTTTCGAATCCCTTTCGCCATCCTGTCGGACCCTATAAAGCGTTCGGTCGTCCGTAGCTGATGCAACCGCGGACCGCACCGACCCAGCGCCGTCGGATAATTCCTGATTCGACCGAGAAACTGTCAATTGCTGGGATGCTGCGAAACAACTGTGCTAACTCGGATAGCACGTCCGTCACTGAGGCCTGAGGAGAAGCGGTCTTACGATGCATTGCCGCTGGAAGCTCCGTGATCGTTACCCCGTGCATACTTCCAATATGCGAGCGAACGGAGTGTATAGGCCTCGTGTCCCTTGGCTACCGGATGGCGCGACCTATTCGCCGTGGAATCACTGAATGCCGAAACTGATCGGATACTCGAGGTCACGTAGCCAATGTGCGGTCGTGTGCCCTGCTGTGAGGATGAGGAAGCATTAAAGACAGTCTCTCGGACTGTCAATATAACGGAGCGTCCCGAGCAACGGACATACGCTCCGAATGTAAAATATCTGAACCACAACATGCGGTCCCCTATGTTGTTTGGCGAGAGAGGAACCTCTCTCGCTCACAGCCCGGACGGACCTGGACAAGCCAGGAACCGGACTAACAGGCTTCCTCCGATCTGTCCTCAATCTGCCGTCACTGGGTGAGTACTAAAGTAATTAAAGTGCTCGCATCACCCAAATCTCCTTCCTAGACCGCAACGGACGAACCCGGCAGCCGAACCATTCGATGAATGTACGCTACACCGGGTGAGCTAGCGAATGTCACTCCGTAAGCGATAGACATATTCCATGAGCACTTATTGCCGCTAACTCTTCATTAACTATGACGACAGAGGCACACTTTTGAAAGACATCTCCATAACTCTTCGAACAAGAAACCAGAAATGCTTGGATAGCAAGCATAAAATAATAATATATATAGCGTCGTTCAATAATTCGAAAGTTTGTGTGACATTATTGGACTATGTCGGAACTGAGGGACGATGTCCCTGAACCGAACCAAAAATTTCTAAGTCCACCGACGCTATCAGTTTCTTATCCGGCATCGCAGCATATGTTGTTCCGAAAGGGAAAGCTTGAAATCCTCCGAATCCCTTTCGGTATCCCGTCGGACCGGATGAAACTTTCGGACATCCGTACCCGCTTCCGCGGAGCATCCCGACCCAGCATCGTCGGATAAAATATATGCGACAGATTCAGTTGATGCTGGGATGCTGCGATAAACTGTGCTATTAAGGAAAGCACGTCCGTTCCCGAGGCCTGTGCAGTAGCGGACTTACGATGCATTGCCGCCGGAAGCTCCGTGTACGTTGACGCCCGCACACTTCCTATGCGAACGTCCGGAGTCTGCAGGCCTCGAGTCCCCGGCTACCGACCCAGCGCTGTCGGATAATTCTCGATCCGACACCGTTTCTGTCGGCTGCTGGGATGCTGCGATAAGCTGTGCTATGTGCACAAGAATGTCCGGCGTCGAGACCTGCGGAGGCGCAGTCTATCGCTGCTTCGCCAAGGGCAGCTCCGCATCAGATGGCTCCCGCATACTTTTCCTATGCGAACGTCCGGAGTCCATCGGTCTCGAATCCCTGGCTGCCGGATGGTGTGACCTGGTCGCCGAAGAATCCTTGATCGGCGAAGCTGGTAATATATCGGCGGTCACGCAGCCAAGGTGCGGTCGTGTGCGCTGACGAGAAGAGGAAGCCTTAGCAGTCTCAGCGGACTGCCTATACAACGGAGCGTCCCGAGCGACGGACGTATGCTCCGCTAGCGACACATTTTGTACCACAACATCTGGGGCCAGATGTTGTTGAACGAGAGAGGGGCCTCTCTCGCTTGCCGTCCGGATGGACCGGAACGAGCTATGAACCGGACTAAAAGGCTTCCTCCGTTCTCCCTCCGATCCGCCGTCACTGGGTGTGCATTAAGTTAATTTTATAGTGCTCGCATCACCCCAAAATTCCTTCTAGACCGCAATGGACGAACCCGGCTGCCGAACCATTCGGTGAATGGACGCTACACCGGGCGAGCTAGCGGACGTCAAAGGCCGTCGAACCTACTAGGGTCCTCTTAGGCAATTGGCGTATTACATGAGCACTTTTCCGCTAGCCCTTCATTAATTGTGACGATGGAGGCACACTGTTGGAAGACATCACAGATACATCACCCTAATCTTGATCATCTGAAATAGAAATTGATAAAGTAGAGTGACCCTGCGGGGAAAGGACCGGAGTGTCCAAATCCCCAACAACATACCGTGACATACGCTTCCCATATTGTCATCGAAATCATACGATACAGAACAGGAGTTAATGCGAGTACACTGACCACATATAGAATGATAATAAAGTCAGAGGAAGACTTCCTCTTAAAACAATTGATCAATATCCTTTCAATGTGAAAAGAAAACAAGTCCTGGTACTCGCACTAACCCCTGGCAATCAAAATACATAATAATAATATGATCCATTAATATAGAAAAAATAATTGAAATCAAAATATTTTGAAAAAATATTTTTTCAGAACAGCCCAAGTTTCTGAAAAGTAACGTTGAGCCCCAATGGATTCCAAGCCTAAGTGTGGACAAAAATTTTAAAAATATTTTAAACAATTTATTCAACACTTACGAACAATAATAATGTATCTAGTTATGATTAAAATAACATAAAGATATTATTTTTTAGAAATCCCCCCCCTCACACAGAGGGCTGTTGTAAATGTAAACAATGAGTGTAAAAACACTAAAATAAGACTCCAGGCACCCAGGCCCGAAATCAGTTACCAAAAATACACTATCTGATGCAAAACAGAGACTTCCAGGGAAGAAACTGCAGAACATCAGATGGTAGATGCAGAACACAACGCCTAACCACCCGTAGGTGAAGACGTAAACATGGGGAAAGAACAGAATTCATTCTGTTATTCAGCTAAAACTCCCAAGAAATTTTAGTAATAATAATTACAGAAACTATGCCAAAAGCATGGGAGAATAGCAAGGGGGAACTTAAAGGACAGGGAGAGAGGAAAACACTTGTAAAAACAGTGTAACTAAATAATCAGAATGACAACAAAATGGCTGCTGCCTTGAAAATAGGTAACTTAACATAATTTCATTAAAAAATTTTAAGTTACAGCCCTGATAATATTCTGTCACACATTCTTTTCCTCTCCTCCTTCTCTATCCTCCTTAGAATCACCATTTCACTAATATTTATGTGTCTGGCATCATTTAAACTGAGATTTAAAAGCACAAAGATCAGTCAGATGTTAACTGATGAAGGGCCAAACTTAGAATGATAAATGGCGCCAATTTCGGAACGTCCTTGACACTGCGCATGCGCAGTAGGGGCGAAGTGTGGAGGGCCTTTCAGGACATGTTTTCTTTAGTTTTAGATGCAAATTTTGGGGATTGGGGGGCAAAATTTGTGTTTGGCCCTATATTTTAAGAGTTAGCACCAGCAGCTATGTCTGGGTCATTGATACAGTATAAAAATATAGTCTGTCAATGATTTC
This sequence comes from Pictodentalium vernedei, assembly GCA_031216915.1. Classification (NCBI taxonomy): domain Eukaryota; kingdom Metazoa; phylum Mollusca; class Scaphopoda; order Dentaliida; family Dentaliidae; genus Pictodentalium; species Pictodentalium vernedei. The sequence goes on along the minus strand of CM062295.1, from coordinate 548,778,272 downwards.
AGACATATGTGTGAAACAGATTTTCATCTTCTGCATGGTTTAGTGTTGCTGTAGATGGGGATTTCATAGAACAGGCATGTAATAAACAACTTTAATGAATGTCGATACAATTAAACAAAGTAGCAAATAGGCAAAAATAACTGCCACATGCTGTATATGTCAGAAGACTCAGAAAAATACAACTAATGCATGTGTTTGTATTATAACATAAGGTATGCTCAGTTGTCCCTACTGATTTTATTTGTGCCTGCCTACTAACTTTTAAAATAATAACCACCTGACAGCTCTGACAGACCAGTTAACTGTAATATTCTTGATATTAACAAAACTAGGGAGAAATAATTGACCACATTTAATGATATATGCGAAAAGAAAGGACATGTTTCCATGATCGTCATCGGGATATTCCACTTCAGTATTATGCGAGCAGGTATTTGAAAATCTTATCAAATAAAAAAAAGACCAATGATTTGAAATTCGAAGATTTGCAGGGCCCTACGCTGAATACATAGTGAAAGTGTCAATGACACTGTTGCTTAACTTGCCTGTGTGTAGTGTTTGAGGAAAAGAATAATGTTCAATGTTTATGAAAGGATTATGAAATAAGACAAGAATTGTGATAAGTGAGAATATGTCAATTTCTGTTCCCTATATGCTATGTTTTCAATAAAATATAATTTGAGGTGTAGACTGTACTAAAGAATTGAGGCCTGGGTTAATGTGGGTTAATGTGTCCCTCGTAGTTAATGTATGTCAACCAAAGCTACCAGGTGGCAGTAAAATCATTCCAAAATGAATCATCCTTCCAAGTTACAATGAAATCCCTCCATAAATCTAACTCATGTACTTTGCTAAAGGAATCTAGGTCATGTGATGGTTCAACGGTCACGGTTGACCGATCATCACCAAAATAGGATAGTCTAATCTACATATCATACCAAGTTATCCTCCCAAGTTACAAGGAAATCCCTTCATAAAAACAACCTGTAGACAGTGCTAAAGGAATCTAGGTCACGTGACCAGGCGGCGGTAATGGTTGACCAATCGTGACCGAAATAGGAAAGTCTCATCTAAACATCAAACCAAATTACCCTTCCAGGTTACAATGAAATCACTTCATAAATATGAAACTGTAGACTGTGCTAAACAAATCTAGGTCACGTGCCCCTGCAGCCATCATGGTTGACTGAACCCAACCAAAACAGGATGTTCTCATCCAGATATTGCACAGAGTCATCCTACGAAGTTACAATAAAATCCCTTCATAAATGCAAGCTGTAGACTGTGTGAAAGGTTTTTGGGCTTCGGGCCTGCATAGCCATCATGGTTGACCGATCGGGACCAAAAGGGGAGGTTCTCATCTAGATCTAAAACGTAGTCATCCTACCAAGTTACAATGAAATACCTTCATAAATACAATCTGTAGACTGTGCTAAAGGTTTTCGGGTTTCTGGCTAACACAGCCATCACGGTTGACCGATCGCAACCAAAAGGGGACATTCTCATCTAGACATGACCTCAAACCTTCATATGATAGTTCGTGATGATCGGACAGGAACTACAGGGTGTAGCCTGCGCTAAATAAAATGTGAACAGACTTGCAGACTTCCGCACACGTGATGGCAATAGCTTATCTTGACTTTGTCAAGTTAAGCTAAAAACAATACCCCACCGCACAAAACTCCTGAAATACAGCATTAGGCTGTTTAAACAGAGATGAAGGAAAAATTGTTTTTTACATGAATCAAGTACTTACATGTACAATTCAATAATACCACATACCAAATTTGGTTCAAATTTGTTCATTGGTTCAGAAAACAGAAATTTTAGGCAAAGCCAAAAACCTTGCCCCTCCCACTGCAAAGGCAAATATTGCCCTACAAACTTCATTTAAACAAACTTGATTCTACACCTCAAAAGGAAGCTCAGTTTCAAATATCAAGTCATTGTACCCATAGGTTCTTGAGAAGATTTTTTTTAAATTTGGGAGCATTTTCCTCCACCCCTGTCTATGGGGCAGAGCAAGCTGATTATTTATTGGGGTTTAACTACACTTTCGACAGCCAGGGTCACCTTGTGTCAGACAGTTTTATGGGTGGGGAAGCCAGAGTACCTGGCGAGAACCCCAACGCAATGGTGAGCAACTGTCAGACTCCCCAACGTACTAACTCCACACAAACAAGGTTAGCACTGGCTGAAGACAAGTGCACCACTGACATGCACTATGCCACCGTGCGCCCATGTGGGCAATTAGGATTAAGTGCCTTGCACAAAGATACAATGTGGTTGCTGCAGGTGGGATTCGAACGGAGGACCTCTCGGCCTGCAGCCTGCATCTCTACATCCTCGGTCAACATGCTCCCAGCAAGCTGATTTGAACAATATCAAAATGCTATGTCAGAATTAGCAAGCACCTCAAATTCAATTGAAATCGGTGCAGTGGTTTTGGAGAAGCTGCAAACACCACATTACAGATGACAGACGACATACGAGTGATCACTATGGCTCACCCTGACTTTCAGTTAGGTTGGCTAAGAATGCGGGAAAGAAGTAATCACAGTATGCTTGTTCATGACTAATAATATATTACTCTGGTGTAATCATAAAAGCAGACAGAACATTTTCAAGATTTTTGTGATCAGGTCAAAATTTACAGTTCACTTATGTGATCTAAGCACTGTAAATGTGTGCATTAAAGTTCATGTAAAGAAGAAAGCAAATTCATCACTCTGATGGTGTTGAGTGATATTAAGTACAGTGTAACATCAACCCCGTAAACACTGAAGTGAAAATAATTACAAGCAAGCATCAAATATTTCCCATAATGCAATTCAAAATTTAACCAATTCAATCTTGTTTGACATAGCTGATTGAGCTTTGTTACACAAGAGTGATTTGGTTAAATTTCTAGTTGCATTATGGAAAGAAAATGTTTGTTGAAATTTTGATATTTTGACATCATTGTGCAAAGGGTTAAGATGAAGAAATGTAATGATGTTACCTTCCTGCAACTATTCTCAATGAACCAACTGCCTAGCAAAACTATACTAAACCACACACAACACTCGGCCACCGACAGAACCAAAACGAGAATGCTAGTTTACCATGGATAAAAAGAGAATGCTAGTTAACCATGGATATACAAGGCCAGCACAGAAAACACAGAATACTCAAGTTATTTGACTACAGAAGAATAGTCAAATAATTGAGTATTCCGTGTGTTCTGTACTGGCCTTGTATATCCTTGTTTAACTAGCATTCTTTTTTAGGGCCTGTCAGTGGCCGAGTGGTGTGTGTGGTTTAGTATAGTTTCACTAGGCGATTGGTTCAGAAAACTCTGTACACTTGGGTTTGAACCCCACTATGCCATTGTAAATATAACTATTGTCCTTTCTTGATTCTATGAAACTTGGGAAATTTGAAAACAAGACATTCTTTCTGATTTCCTAGTAGTGTAATATGTAGAATTAAGTGATGCAATTATATGATGAATATTAAAATAATAAAGTTTCATACATTTGCATTTCATTGTACATTGCCCATTACTCAGAAAGCATGTGCTATATTGCTTCACAAAAATAGATTTTCGGAGGCACATGGCTGACAATACACCCAACCAACCCTTTAAGAGTGCAGTGATGCAAAAGCACTTTTCACAGGTCTAAAATTCGAAAGCCTGTTTTTATACCAAAATAAATTTTATTTTTTAGTTTGATCATTTTAGAATAATTTTGGGATCTCCTTTAACCTGGACCCTTTCACTACAACTAAAAGCTCTCCATTCTCTGGAATGGAGGTGGGTGAGTGGGCAATGACACACAATTTATTAGGGTGAGGAAGGGGGTGGGGGAGTTCTGGTGAGAAGACTTATCCCCAATCCTTTTACAAGCTGTTGTTTCATCACTGAATAAAATGGCTCAGAGACCCTGGGAATACAGGAATCATAAGCATAAGGGAGTCTACATGTATGTTGCTCAGCATCCTGTAATCAAGGATTCTAAATAGAAAAATAAATTGACTGTTTGAGGAAAGAATTTGATGTAATTAAATGTTCATAGACTTTCTATAAAGATTGCACAGTGGAGCCCAGTGAATTGGGTATGTCTTAATTGAATACCCTGTTAACTGAAATTAGCTACCAAACACCAAACCATTTAACGTAACTCGAGTACAAATATTATCTGTTAATTGCATATAGGTTACAGAACAAACTCCTGTTAATTGAATAAAAAAAAACTTGTAATATGTCAATTTATTGGTGTTTTAAGGTCACATATTTCTGCACAATGGCTAACCATGACCGTAACAGTTTTACAGGTGGTGGAAGCCGGAGTACCCAGAGAGAACCACCGAGCAACAGCGAGCAACTGTCAGCTCCCCAACATACCAACTCCACACAAGCAGGGTTAGCAATGGTTGTTCAGGTGCACCATCAACGTGCAGTACGCCTTAGCACACAATGTCACCGTGCCCCCACGTGGGCAATGGGGGTGAAGTGTCTTGCCCAAGGACACAATGCGGTTGCCGCAGGTGGGATTCGAACTGACGACCTCTCGGCTTGCGGCCTTCACCTCTACCAACTGAGCCACCACACCCCGTAATATGTCTTGAAATCACCCTTATAATCACTGAATTCCACTTGTTTGTAGACCAGACATGTTAACTCTCCCGGAATGCCCAGGATTGTCCCGGAATTAGCTATCCCCTCCCGCCCGGGAGTCAATTTGGACCAAAAATCTCCCGGAAAGTCGACATACCAGACAAAAACTGAATCCACCAGCTTTTGTTTACAAATACAAAAGCATGTGCTCTACTCTCAATGGCAAGGTCATTAAGTTTGTGTGAAACGTCACCACTTACGTGAGAACTGATGACCAATTCTCATTTCTGTCAATTGCCGTGTTGTGATTATTGCAACACGTTTGATAGGCGGATTAAATGAATTTGAGATGCAGGATAATTGCAGAAATTGATTATATATTAAAGGCACACCTTTGCTTGTATACAGGTAGCAGTCAAATCGAAAAATAAATTCCATACGTATAAAATCTTGTCCAATCGAAAAATGTGCAAAAATACGCACAAATTTATTGTGCATTTTGGATTTCACTTTCAGATAATTATAGCCAATTTTGGAGACAAACGGCTCAAACATATGAGTTGCTGTAATTTTCAATATATTGGGAAAAATTTCCGATTCGCAATTTTATAAAGCAGGCTGTGAAAAAAATTATGTTTTTGGTGAAAAAAATCTCTAAAAAGTTGGTAATTTACGGCACTTGCACGTTTTTTCATTCGTAGTGATAAATGGACAACAAAATATCCCCGAGATGTTTCGTCCTGGGCTGGCTGTGGCATAATTTTCACGTTTCACTGAAAAATGATCACCCCATTCCAAATCCCCTTCGTAAATGACCAACTACTTCCAGTGAGTAACCGGTGTGGTTAGGTGGGGCGCTGGGCTTTGGAAGATCGAATTACCACAACAACCGGGCTCTGGGGTGTGCCTAAACACCACAGATCGTCGCAGGTTACCACAGTTCGCCGCAAGTACCCATAATTACCCAAATGGATCCAAAACTTTCAACACAGCACCATAACTGATATAGTGCTGAAAAGGTCGAAAATATCTCCAAACATTTTGTACATAAAACCACTGAAATATGGATGTCATTGGAACAAGCTCAGATATTGGCACATGACCACATCCATATTTCTGATTTCTGTTTTTCTCTATATTTCACCAGTTAGTAGAACGTTGATTTATGTTCCTTTGATGTATTGTTGTTGGGCTGTTTCCTGTTATGTGTGTGTGTGTGGGGGGGAGGGGGTATTTGGTATTAATTTATATTTAAAATGGATCGATCCACACATGGTTTCTACGCGCAAAAAAAAAATCTCCCTGAAAATCATGTAATCTCCCTGAAAATTTTCTTCAATCTCCCTGAAAAAATTTTTGGGAGGTTAACATGTCTGTTGTAGACCTATTTTGGCCTCAGTACATCCAATAAAGACATAAATTTAATCTATATCTTATGTGACAGAGCTCTATGAGCTCTGTTACACAAGATATTATGTATTTATTTATTTATTTATTTATTTATTTATTTATTTATTTATTTATTTATTTATTAGGGTTTAACAACACATTAACAGCCAAGGTCATATCATGTCGGTGAGAGTTTTACGGGTGGAGGAAGCCGGAGTACCCAGAGAGAACCACTGAGCAACAACGAGCAGCTGCCAGCTCCCCAACATCGTAACTCTGCACTGCAGCACAGGCAGGGTTAGATTGGATGAAGACATGTGTACCATCGACATGCAGTACACCTTAGTACACGGCATCATCGTGCCCCCATGTGGACAATCAGGGTGAAGTGCCTTGCCCAAGGACACAACGCAGGAGTCTGAATCGATCACTCAGACGGTCACCCATCCAAGGACTAACCAGGCTTGACGTTGCTTAACTTCGGTGATCTGACAAGAACAGATCAGCGCAATGCCACCACGCCACCCACAAAGATATAATGAAATAAATGCTCGGTTTAGTGCCAGAATACATGAAAGAGACTTAACTAAGTACTCCTGCTAATTAAACAATTTCCATTGGCAAAGAGGTCATTCAATAAACAGGGTTTCACAGTACAGTGCAGCAAAATAACTTTTAACTGGAGCTTGGAGGTTCTGAAATTACACTGCAGTTGCGGTTTCGGTTTTTTGAGACCCCAAAACCTCGGTTGCGGTTTCGGTTATCTTCATGCACACAGCTGCAATTAACCTATCAGTGATCTGGTATGGCTCACAAAGCAACAGTGTGACTGTGTTTCTGGCTTTCTTCATGGCTGTGTCACAATACTGAGAAGTTATAAACAGATTACTTGTGTTTGCAAAGTGTCAAATACACCCATTATAGACCAGTGTAAGTTTGTGCATACATGTAACACTGTCATCAGTCACCACTACAGTAGACAGTCACACTCTCTCTGAAATAAGAATTGCAAAATACCTCTTTGAAAGGATTATCCACATACTTTCCTTTCTACAATACCACAATATATGGAGGCCGAAACGTCTCAGGCCGTAATGTCTCTGGCCGAATCGTCCCGGGGTCGAAACGTCCAGGCACCAAATTCTCTACCAGAAATAAAATATTCAACTTCTCAATTCCATTTTGTATAACTGAGGGTGCATATGCATGTGTGCTGTCACAAATTTTCTTGTTTTACAGTCCAACATAAATTTTACAACAATTAATCAATTCCATTTGTACCACAACCAGAGACTTGATGTGCGAAGATCGGGACAAGGTATTTTATCTTCTCAATGTGAACAGCTATTTGTAGAGTTAACTCCCTTGACATGGACATTTTTATAACGTTTTCATTATACATGCGTTCCGGTTGAAGCAAAGCCAACCTGTAGCCACTAGTCCCAAACACACTCTTTCATAAATTTATTTGTAAATTGTAAGTAATTTGTGACCACTCATCGCTTGAAACTTTTTACCCAAAAAGAAACTTTCAATGGCAGATTTAAATGTGTAGACAAATTCACTCGAGTTGGACAAGTTGATCCTTGCAACCAACCGCAGGTGGGCCCAGCAAGAGGGTCGTTCAGAAAAGTAACCACCATAGTGACCATACCCAGTCATCAGTACGTGAAGGTGAGGGGTTGGGCATGGACAGTGGCCAAAGGTGCGACTCCTTAAAAAAAATGTGACATGCTCTGCGAGATCAGCTGCATGTAGAGCTCCGAATTGACTGGCTATTGGACAAAAATCACAATTTCATGGGGCGAGTTGGGGTGGGGAAGGGATTCGGGGAAATCATCGCGGTCTGGAATTTTCTGATCAAACAGTAACCTGATACACTTAATTTTCCTGAGCTCTCCATGACAGTTTATCGAATAGAATTAGAATAGGGTATGAAGCGATTGAAGAGCAACTTGATAAAATAATAAACTTTGCTTTCAGAGAATCCGCCGTGATTATTTATGATCAACTGAGCATCAACACGCGATATTGCTAACGTTACATACTGGAATATTCGACTACCAAAAATGGGGTTCTTTGCAGCCAACTGCAGTTTCGGTTTTCGGTAGTTTCACACAACCGACACCGAACCGCATATGCGGTTAACCTCCAAGCTCTACTTTTAACCTGAATAAATTCTCTGCTCCATTTCTCATACGAAGTTCTCTGTTTATCTGATCATTTACTTTAGATCGTTTACACTGAAGTTTGCCTCTTGCTGTAGATAATAAAGGATCTGAACCCTGTGAAAAAAAAAAAAAAATTTATGACTTTTTGTCAGAATACTTCTTGTTTATCATTCATGTTCAGATATGAGGAAAATAAATTCTGAAGATTAAGAACTTTCACAAAGATTTAAAGTTCCATTTCTTGAACTGGCAAATAAGCAAACAAAACTAATATGTTACGTAAAAGATTTCTCTTCAAGCCCAATCTCGAAATTCTAGTTATTTAATTTATTTTCTTTTAACCCTTTACCTAACATAGCAGCCAAAAACAAGCCAGGAAATAGACAAAAAATAAGCCTACCACAGTCTAAACTAGAGGTACTGTGAGCAAGCTCACAAAGTGATACCCCCCGCACCTGTCAGAACGGAATTATATTGCTTCATGCACATCTTCATATGGAGTTCTTCCATTGTGTAAAGTTTCATGAAAAGTCTTCAAACGGTTTAGGAGGAGTTGCGCTTATAAGGATGGACAGACGGACAGATGGACTGATAGACGGACGGACGGACAGATGGACAGGGGGATTCCTATATACCCCCTCAAACTTTGTTTGTGGGGGTATAAATATCTTACGAATGTCTCGATAAAACATACAACTATGGATATCATTAAAACTGGCTCAACGAGTCGGTTCTAATATCCATATTTGTATGGTTTTATTGAAAAATTGTGAGAATTGTTTTTTGAAAAATGTAAAATTTAATTTAGTTTTAAAAAAGCTGTGTTAGGTAAAGGGTTAAAGAACTTTCATGTACTTTAAAACACCATTTGTGCTAAAATGGCATAAACAATTAACCCTACATAAAGTGAAACCAGTAAATAAATAACTTCTAAACACTATTATGCGTTTAAGAACTACACTGTGATGTAGATTTTATTTTTAGCACAACTTTGGCGAAGCCAAATTTGAGCTTATGCCATGGCCAGTCGTCCGTCTGTCCGTCAACAATTCAATACAGCTCGGGCTAGAGGCCGCATTTATGAACCGATCTTTATAAAACTTCTTAGAAATCTTTGCTATCACCGTGGGACGAGAACGAGTGTTTTGGGGTCCGGTCCGAAATTCAAGATGGCCGATGGCAGCCATTTTGTACAAAATTAGGTGCAAACAGATTTTTGCACAGAACTTCCACATGAAAGCGCTGATTTTTTGTGTGAATGTTTAGTACCATGGGACACATCACATATAATACAGGTTTTTTTCTCGTGCAAAAATTATGCAAATTAGATGAACTTTGATTTTTTCAGTGCTACTTACACACAGTAAGTACACATGTCAATACGGCTCGGGCTAGAGTCTGTATTTATGAACCGATCTTCACGAAACGTCTTGGGTACCTTTGTTATCACCTTGGGACGAGAACGAGTGTTTCTGGGCACAGTCCAAAATTGAAGATGGCTGCAAGTGGCCATTTTGTACCAAAATTAGGTCCAATCAGTTTTTTGTCACAACTTCTATACAGCTCGTATTTATGAACTGATCTTCACGAAACTTCTTGGGTCCCTTTGTTTTCACCTTGGGACAGGAACGAGTGTGTTTTGGGGTGCCTTTGTTATCACTGTGCTATGAGAACAAATATTTTGGGGTTCAGTCAGACCCACTCTGGGACTCAAAGATTTCTTTTCTAGTTTAGAATCTGACTGTCACCCACCTTTACAATACTTTACCTATACATTTGTTACAGGCTACGGTCAGTATTTATGTACAGACCGTTCCAATACTTTATATTAACTTAACAAGTTGAGCTACAGTGTCATTGACACTTTCATTAGATTTTTGCAATGAGGCAGAAGCCTTTGTCATAGGCAAACTACATGCCATATTTCACTGAAATCTGATAACTCCAATCCAGTATGCCCCCCCCCCCCCCCTCCCATTTTCTTCGAAAGTTTTCAACAATTTCCAACAATTTCTAAGTCAAAAGGTATGGTAAATTGTTTGGTGTTTGGAAGTTTTATGCAATGAGGCAGAAGCCTTTGTCATGGGCAAACTGCATGCCATATTTCAGTGAAATACGATAACCCATACCTGAGATACAGGCTGAACAGACAAATAATGTCTATTTCCTACAATTTCTAAGTCAAACTAGACTTTATGATTCTGGAGAAGCATGGCTTTTCCCGATGAGATTCCATGATTTTTCATGACCCCCACAGTGTCTGATAAAATGTTTTTAACTGTCTCACTGAAGTTCCTTCATTGATGTTATGAGAAAGGTGAGTATAGTAGTCTCAAATGACACAGTTTGATAAAAAAATTGTTTAGGTAAAAACCATAATTAACGGTGGAGTGGGTTAATGTGAATATCGTCGTCCAACAAGTCAATGACTGACAAAAGGAGTTATGTTTCTTTGACACATACCCACTGAGTGCTGTGTCTATTTGAAAATGGTCCATTCTATCTCAAATGTATCCAAAATATTGACGTCTGGCAGCTTGTAGAGTGTTAACAAGTGCTAACAGGAATATTTATTCATGCAACTGTTAATGTCACACCAAGAACTGTGAATGGTCATTTTTCTTTAAAATCTACAAGATGTTTTCAGAGAAATCCAGGGAGAACATGAATTTTAAGCTTTTGATGGGTATAATTGTTTATCCAGCCAAAAACGGGTTAAGTGTTGTTTTTTTAATACTCTTATTGCTTCCAAAAATAATTCTCAGTGAATTCTACTTCCACTTATTTTGATTTCTCCTCTCAACTTCGGGTGCTGTGGAAACGCAAACACAGCCCATTTTATCAACATTTTGATGTTTGAGAACCTGCATAGGGTTAACAAATGCTTAGAGGAATATTTTGTACATGCAACTTGTAATGTCACATTAAGATCCGAGCATGGCCATTTTTTCTTGAAAATATACGAGATGTTTTTAGAGAAATCCTCGGATAATATGAATTTTTAACCTTTTAATGGGTACGGATCTTTAACCAGACCTAAACGAGTTAATGCTTGGTTTGATGAATACCTTCATTACTTACAAAAATGATCCTCGGGGAATTCCACTTCCAAAGAAGGAGGTTATGTTTATCTCGCAGGTACATATTGCATGCAATGGGTGCCCAAGAACAGTCCATTTTCTCAAAGTTTCTATGCTTTGCAGCCTCTAGAGGGTTAACTAACGCTTACTGGAATATTTTGTCTATGCAACTTGTAATGTCACTCCAAGACCTGCAAATGGTCAATTTTTCTTGAATACTTACTAGATTTTTTGGAGAAATCCACAGAAAACTGGAATTTTAAGCTTTTAAGGGGTACATCTGAACCAGGCGAAAATGGGTTAAGACCTTGATTTTTTGAATACCCTTACTACTTACTAAATTTTTCTCTATCAGTTTTGCATCCGGTAAAAGAAGTTATGTATCTCTGTGGCATTCCCATTTGTTATTGTTGGTGTCCAAAAACAGACTATTTTTTCAAAATGTTGACATTTAGCAGCCCATGGAGGGTTAACAAATGCTTACTGGAATATTTTATCCATGCAACCGGTAATGTGACTCCAAGACCTATCAATGGCCATTTTCTGTTGAAAACTTACAAGATGTTTGTAACGATATCCACAGAAAACATGATTTTTTTTAGCTTTTGATGGGTATCGCAATTAACCACCCCAAAAGGGGTTAATGCTTGGGTTTTTGAATACCCTTATTACTTACAAAAATGGTCCTCAGTGAATTCCACTTCCAATAAAGGAGATTATGTGTAACTCTCGGACATACATTGCGTGCTGTGTCTGTCTGAAAACAGCCCATTTCAACAAAATTATGATGCTTGGCATTCTGTAGAGGGTTAAATAACGCTCAGCGGAATATTTTGTCCATGCAACTTGTAATGTCACACAAAGACCTGCAAGTAGTCAATTTTTCTTGAAAACCTATGGAATGCATTTAGAGAAATCCACAGAAAATGGGAATTTTTAGATTTTAAGGGGTCTCTCTCTTTAGCCTGCCCAAAACTGGTTAAGACTTCGTTTTTTGAATACCCTTACTACTTACAAAAATGTTTCCGTATAGATTGTGCGCTCGATAAAAGAAAGCACTTTTCTTTGTGGGTGCTGTTGGCGTCCAAAAACAGCCCATTTTATCACAATTTTGACTTTTAGCAGCCCGTGGAGGGTTAACAAATGCTCACCGCAGTATTTTGTCCATGCAGCTTCTATTATCACATCAAGGCCTGGGAGCGACAATTTTTTCTTGAAAATCTACAAGACTTGTTTAGAGAAATCCACGGAAAACCTGAATTTTTTAGCATTATGGGGGTATTGCTGTTTAACCAGCCCAAAACGGGTTAACGCTTGGTTTTTTGAACACCCTTATTACTTACAAAAATGATCTCCGGTGAATTCCACTTCCAATAAAGGAAGTTATGTCTATCTCTCGTGTATCGTTCGGGTGCTCTGGGGGCCTGAATCCAGCCCATTTCATCAAAATTTCGATGTTTGGCAGCCTGTGGAGGGTTACCATATGCATCGCCTGATATGTCATGTATATCAAAGGTCGTGGCACAGACAGGTCTATCAATGATGACAGTTTAAAAAAAATCTACAAGACGTGTTTCGAGAAAGTGCCAATAAACCCCAATTTAGACAGTTTTTTGCCAATTCTGACGAAATAAGGGTTAAATCGAAAATTCCGCATTGGTACATTTTTAGATTTTGTGCCCCTCTATGCATGTGCAAAATTTTGTGAAAATCGGTCCGAAAATGGCTTCGGAATCGTGCGGACAAAATGTGTGGAAAAAAAAAAAAAAAACCCAAAAAAAAAATAATAATCCGTAGAAAAACAATAGTCTTTTCCAGAGGGAAAAGCCTAAAAAGGGGGATAACTCTAAAAAGGAGAATGTGAGAAATTTCGTTGAATCCTCTTTTTAAAGCCTATACCATAAGCAGTGTTCATGGCAAATTTCATTGCAATAGAACATTCGATACCCGAGATACAGGCTGAACAGACAAAATTTGGCTCAGACGGACACAATTTCTACATGAACAAGCAATAATAAAAAAAAAAAAAAAATAACTAGTGTGGGCATACCTATGACCAACAAATATTATAAAAAATAATAATTTATTTAACTTATGAATATTCTCGGATGGACTCACACACGGACGCACAGACGGACAGACACACAGTCAGACGCACAGACGCATGTAATCCAGTATTCCCCCATTTTCTTTGAAAGTTGGGGTATAATAAATACTGAAACTTTACATGTTACCTATATTTTTACAAAAACTTAACATGATGTTAAATGAAGTTGGGTGGCATAAAAGGGGCCACCTACAGTAATGCACTTCAGTCCAGGAAACCCAATGGCATAGAAAGGGTCAAAAGCCCAAAACATAAGGTACAACTCCAACAGACTGGGGATAGGGTGGGGTGGAGGGTAAATTTTATGTTCCGTCCTGGTAGTAACAAGTCCAGTTTGGGAATGACAAAACCTCATTTCCATCATTCTGTGACATAGCAGAACTAAAACGTTTCATTGGTCCAGTACAGATGTGTTTTGTGTTCACCTGCAGCATGTTCAATAAACATTAACAAGTCACAGGAATGCAATGAATTACCTTGATAGACCCAATTTAGATAACATAATTAACCACCATTCAGTCAATAGCTATATCCCAAAACACAAGATGCATTTAAGCACCAAAACAACTATCATTCTTCTAATCTTTGTATTTTCTTTGCCGTACATGTAGATGACCTGGGAGAGTTTGATGTTTTTGTTTTCCTTGTCTAAACAGAACAAAATGTTTCTACATATTTGAGTACAGTATCATCCACCTTATTAAATATTTTTTAACAGAATAACCATTAATTGCATGTAACTTCCAAACACAATACCATTTACCATACCTTAATTCCTTGCATGCAGCTGGAAGATATTCCTGCCCAGGATAGGAAATCTCTAGCTATTAAAATAAGTTAAATTCGAGGATATTTAACCAAATTATTCAGTCTAAGTTGTGTAGACTTTTTACCCAATGATTTCTTGAGTCACATTTTCATGAATATTTCATCAAATCTAGTCATGGCTGCTTCATAACACAGGGATTCCTGCAGCTAATTAGTAAGTGGATTCTAGGCTTTTCAAGGCCATTTCCATGCTATATTTAAGCCTTTTCAAAGCTTCATAGAAGTAAAATTCAAAGTTTTTCAAGGTTATCAACTAAAAATCGAGTGTACAGTACCAACAGAAATAAGTTGTAGGATAATCACACAAAAAGTTTGATGGTTTTTATAGTTTTAAAGATTGTTTTCAAGGATTTTCCAGGCCACTTATGAAGTTTGAGGGAAATTCAATGATTTTCCAGGTCTTGAAAATTGCTTTTCAAATTCAAGGATTTTCAAGGTCCACAGGAATCCTGTAACAACTATGACTAGATTTGATGAAAAATATTTTATAATTACCCACTACTTCCTTAAGTATATATATTCCCTATTAATTCCAAATAGGTTGTAAAGTAAACTCTTCTTAATTGAAAAAAAAAATCAACTTAATTTGCACCCCAAAACTTGGAAAAAACATTTGTATCAACTGCATCATCAAGGCATGCTGACTTGCTCAGACTGTGATGGCTCAGGTCCCAATTGTGGTATTATGTTGAAATATCTGAACAGTCTTTCGATATACCAGTACATTGTGGGATTTTTTGAATACTGATATTCAGTTTCAAATACCGTGCAGCCCCAAAATGAGCATGCCAAATTCCACCTAGAATATCACTGATAAAGTAAAGGATAAAACAAGAGATTCTAAAAGATGTGTTTACACAATAAATCTTATGGAAAAAGAGCGAATCTCACTTTACCGTTAAGGTTTGGAATTTTTTTGAAAATTTTTAATAAACACCACAGTTTGTGAGTCTTGCAAGTTGGCAATAATTTCTAGCCAAGTCTTGGCTACCTCTACAGGCAGCCTAGACTGGACTAGAAACCAATGTCAAGTTAATTCGACTACAGTATGGCTGCTGTGGACTGGTCACAATATTTTCTACACCTTTTCCCTGGAGGGCGTTAGTTGTCCGTCTGTGATTTTCAATCCGATAGGCCTTCACCCTTTACCTAACAAATCGGCCACATCCGTCCACGTAATATGCAAATTCAGCAGCTGAAAAATCACTATTTTTAAAAAAAACTTCAAAAAACCCACATCATGTGACCCCTCTTTGGAACAAGCTCATAGAGCTCATTCCAATGAGGGATCACATGATATGCTTTTGTTGAAATTTTTGGAAAATTTAAAAAAATGATATTTAAAATAATAAATATTGATATAGTCTGCGTTGGGTAAGGGTTAAATAACAACCACAGTACAAGAATAAAGTCAAGTAATCAAGTTCAGAAAATCATTTATAATTCTGTGGCACTCTTTTGAGGACTCAGACCTAAAGTTGAACAGAACTAGATGCAAAGTGATGGGGGCCATCACTGTGGTCCCGCATTTGAAATGGTTTGTAATTCAAACAGTATATAAGACAGTAAAACCTTCCTCGAGAGACCATCTGCCTTGAGAGAACAGTGAAACGATGTACCAAATAGCTGTTTTGGTTCCGGGGTCCAGGATATTTATACCATTATTACATTATTGTACAACAGCCATGTCAATGAAATGTATTGTTTCCAATCAAGTTTCACACAACAGCAGTCTGTATGATGGATGAGGATCTTTTCTGCAGCTAATACAGGAAATTTCCAATTTCAAGGGCAATCACTCTTCGATAAATGAAAGGTTTGGAATGAAATTAAAACTTGATGTGGGGGTACCCGGTACCCATCAGGAAACTACATACAAAAAAGGAGGGGAGGGAGGAGTGGGGGGGGGGGGGGGTCTATCCCCATCAGCTCACCAACAGTATCCCATGCAATATCTTCAGGCTTATTATAAATGGAACACATCAAGTTCAACCTCACCAAAACGTTAGGAAAACAGGGCATACATTTTCTAAAGTCTAAACTAAGAAAAAAAGTTGAACAGTGTATCAAAATTCTTCACAATCTGTAAAAACTGTCTGGTCGAGGGTTAATGTTAACTTACATTGAAGCCATTAACACACATATGAAATCTGAAAGCCCTAGGATACCAGTGGTTGGCTGCAAAAGCAAAACAGGTCAGAAAGTTTCCAAGTCCACACTACTCCTTCAACTTTGATGACCTAAATATTGTTATTTTTGACAATTCAAGTCCCATAAATCTAGAATGACAAATCTGAAAATTGTCAAAAAATTAAAGGAAGCTTCGTTTGATCAATCTCATTAGTGTGCATATAAATTATGAGAATCGGTCAAAACACACTTGAGTAATGATATATGTGAAAAATTGTCATTTTTTATGATTTAAAGACCCATAATTCCAGAATGACAAACATGAAAATTGTAAAAAATTGAAAGGGGTGTTGCCTTTACTGATTGTAACATTGCTTCAAAATTTCAAGAGATTTGGAGAAAGCATTATTGAGTTATCAAACGACATGTAAAAAATTGCCAATGTTTTGAAGATTCAAGACTCATAACTCTGGAAAAAAGAAAACCCATCAAAAACGAAAAGGGAGCTTCGTTTGATCAATTTCAATATTGTGTATAAATATAATGAGAGTTGGTCAAAGGAAGTTTCAGTTATCGTAGGACATAGGAATATGCTGAAGGACAGATGCATTTATTTATTATTTATTTATTTATTTATTGATGTTTAAGGTCACATATTTATGCACAATGGCTAATCGTGACCGTGACAGTTTTTACGGGTGGAGGAAGCCGGAGTACCCGGAGAGAACCACCGAGCAACGACGAGCAGCTGCCAGCTCCCCAACATCGTAACTCTGCACTGCCGCACAGGCAGGATTAGATTGGTTGAAGACATGCGTACCATCGACGTGCAGTACGCCTTAGTACACGGCGTCATCGTGCCCCCACGCGGGCAATGGAGATGAAGTGTCTTGCCCAAGGACACAACGCGGTTGCCGCAGGTGGGATTCGAACCGAGGACCTCTCGGCTTGCAGCCTGCACCTCTACCTACTGAGCCACTGCGCGACAGATGCATTGGTTTATGATTAAAGTCCTGTAACTCCAGAATGACAAACCTTTACTGATTGTAACATTGCTACAAAATTTCAAGAGATTTGCTGAAAGCATTATTGAGTTATCAAACGATATGTAAAAAATGACCAATTTTTTTAAGATTCAAGTCCCATAACTCTGGAAAGAAAAAACAGAAAACAGTCAATAACGAAAGGGAGCTTCGTTTGATCAATTTCAATATTGTGTATAAATATTATGAGAATTGATAGTCTTGAAATGGTTAGCTATTTTTGGAAGTCGACTAGTTGCCGGCAGTAATCGATTCAAAGTCGACTAGTCGTGACATTCCTATCAGTAAATAAAATTATAATAAGAACCATGAATTGTTTCTCAATAATGATAGTTATAAATATACAGAGCTCCAAGTTACTTGACTTAACAAATTGGGAGCAGTGTTTCCACTAGGGAAAAACAAATGAGGCCTTAATGGGGCAACCAAGAGTTGAAGAGTCATTGCTACCACGAACCGACCATGGTTCGGCCCGTGGACTAGGGTAGGAAAATTTTTAAATTTCGGGGTCCAAAAACCCCCATTTTGTTGCATCTGAGGAATATTTTGAGGTTTTTCACAGTGATATTTATGTGGGTTTTCACATTCAGAAAGCCAGTAATTGCAGAAGAATAAGGACCAATGAGGAGAAATCCAGGTGAAAATCCATTCATACAGATTACAGTACTTACCGACAATACCGGTCCATGGTGGCATGGATGATCAAGTTCAACAATGATTAGGTGTACGGGGGGTTCCGAAAAATATACCCTGAAGAATGTAACATCACATCATGTCCTAGCATCGGACACTAATTCCTATCCATGTTCCCACAGTTGATCAGGGTTTTGACCATTAAACTGAGTAATAATTAGATCTGTAGGCCTTACTTGCTAACACTGTTATCAGTTTTCACACAGAGCGAACTTGACAAAAAGACAGAGTTGTTGATTTTCCTGCCATGCACTTTTTGGCGCTTGGCTTTTCAGCCTGTTTCTTTTTAGCCTCATGTGTTGACGCTTTCGAGTTTTCAAAAGCATCAACAGTATTATTTTGAAAGGTCATCAGAGGTTGCTCGCTGAAATATAGAAGGACTTTGAACAATCAGGATGAAAAGTGCCGCTACTGATTGTTTTTATGTCATGCCACGTTGAATACAACTCAGTTAGACTGTCAATTACCAGTGACATCAAAGGGTGAGAACAACATGGTGGGCTTGATTGTTGCATGTTTTCAAAGTGCTTCTATGAGGTTTCCCTAATGTTATCACAAGATATTCAATTATATCGAGGTTTTTATTATGTTAGATTAATTTTACAACATTATATGCTGACAACCACTGCCTTAATAAATGTCCCAAATAGTCGACTGGCGGATTTGAGAGCCGATTTTTTCCGAAAATGAGTTGAGGTCGATAAGTTGGGTAACACATTTTTTAATGATTAAAGTCCCATAACTCCAGAATGACAAACCTGAATATCGTAAAAAATTGAAAGGAGTATTGCCTTTACTGATTGTAACATTGCTACAAAATTTCAAGAGATTCAGTGAAAGTATTATTAAGTTATCAAACGACATGTAAAAAATTGCCAATTTTTTTAAGATTCAAGTCCCATAACTCTAGAAAGGAACAAGTCCCCATGGGGTCTGAAGCACTCACCTTGAACAGAACCTGATATAAACAGAGTCCAAGAATGAACCTACATTAAGCAATCAATCTCCATAGGATCCACTGTCAATCATTGGGCCCCTCAGCAGTGACTAAAATGGTCCAACCATCAAGCCTTTTCTTCAGTTGATAATGTAAAAAGTGGAACTTCCCTATGCTGCCCCTTGATACAATCTATGTGGATTAATCTTAGTTACACTCTTCTAGAGGGTACTTAATAAAAAAAAATTCTAATTCAGCTACATGGCCAATTCCAGTTCCCAGTGGGAGCCCAAATATTAACCCAGGCACTTGATTCGAACAAACTTAAAGCTCACCCATCTGGTGATGTTGTATACCAAATATGAAAGCATTCTGACAGGTGGATCTGAAGAAGAAAATTTTTAAGAAATTTCCTCATATTGCACTAAGTTAAAATCAAGACTACCATAGCAAGCCCAAATATTAACCGACGGACATGATTTGAACAAATTTGAATCTGAGCCCCCCCTCCCCCCCCCCCCCCCCCCCCCCCCCCCCCAGAGATGTTGTTTTCCAAATATGAAAGCATTCTGACTGGTGGATCTGAAGAAGATTTTTAAAGAAATTTTTTCGTATTGCACTAAGTTAAAATTCAGGCTACTATAGGGATCCAAATATTAACCCCGGAAACCCAATTTGAACAAACTTGAATCTGACTCCCCCAGAGATTTTGTAAACCAAGTATGAAAGCATTCCGACTAGTGGATCTGAAGAAGATTTTTAAAGAAATCTCATATTGTACCAAGTTAAAATTTGGGCTACCATAGCGAGGCCAAATATCAACCTAGGGACCCGATTTGAACAAACTTGAAACTGCCCCCCCCCTAGAGATGTTGTATACCAAATATGAAAGCATTCTGACTGCTGGATATGAAGAAGATTTTTAAACATATCCCCCATATTGTACTGAGTTAAAATTTGGGCTGCAATAGGAAGCCCAAACATTGACCTAGGGACTTGGTTTGAACAATCTTCAATCTGACCCTCATAACAATGATGTATACCAAACATTAAAAGATTCTGACTGGTGGTTCTGAAGAAGATTTTTAAAGATTATTTGCCATATTATCCTAAGTTAAAAATTCAGGTTCCTGTACTGAGCCCAAATATGAACCAAGGGGCTTCATTTTAACCACTTGTATCTGAACCACCTCCCCCCTCCCCCCCCCCCCCCCCCCTGGATGTTGTATACCAGATATCAAAAGATTCTGACCATTGGTGCTTGAGTAAAATTTTTGCAAATATGCTTACGAAGCATTTTTCAATGCCCCCCATACCGAACATGCTGACACAACCTACGGCAATTTTTTTACCATTCAATTCTACTGGTCCCAAGGATGCTTCATACTGAAGAATAACACCTCTTCTCTGTTCCGTGTGGTTTGGGAAATACAGGTATGGGCATTTGAAATTATTTCTATTTTTAGCTCCTGGGGTTCCCACAGGGACACGGGAAAACATTTTTTGGCATGTGTCATGTACAAATAATACCACATACCAATTTTGGTTCAAATTGGACCATTGGTTTACAAAATAGAAATTTTGGGCAGGGTCAAAAATCTTTCCCCTCCCATTACAAAGGAAAATATTGCTTCACAAACTTTGTTTGAACAAACTTGATTCTACACCTCAAAAGGAAGCTCCACACCAAATATCAAGTCATTGTACCCACTGGTTCATGAGAAGAAGATTTTAAAAATATTTTGGAGCATTTTCCCCCACCCCCTCTCTATGGGGCTGGGCATGTTGAGTTGAACAAAAATGCAATGCCCCTTTGGGACCATCACTCACACAAACTTTCAATTGAATCGACACAGTGGTTTTGGAGGAGAAGGCCAAAACATGGTGTTGATGGATCATCAGGATGACGGACAGAGAGTGATTAGATAAGCTCAGCTTGACTTTGTCAAGGTGAGCTAAAAACAGAAAACTGTCAAAAACGAAAGGGAGCTTTGTTTGATCAATTTCAATATTGGGTATAAATATTATGGAATTGGTCAAAGGAAGCATCAGTTATCATAGGACATTGCAATATGCTGATGGACAGATGTATTTTTTTTTACAATGACAACCTACAAATCGTAAAAATTGAAAGGGGTGTTGCCTTTACTGATTGTATAACACTGCTACAAAATTTTAAGTGATTCGCTGAAAGTATTATTGAGTTATCAAACGACATGTAAAAAAATGCCAATTTTTTAAGATTCAAGTCCCATAACTCCAGAAAGAAAAAAACAGAAAACTGTCAAAAACAAAAGGGAGCTTTGTTTGATCAATTTCAATATTGTGTATAAATATTATGAGAATTGGTGGAAGGAAACTTGAGTTATCTTACGACATAGGAATATGCTGATGGACAGACAAATGGATGGATGGACAGGCAGACAAAGTGATCACTGTAGGGCTTCTGTCGAAAGTCGGCGGGGCCCTAACAAGTATCTGAAATTGAATGCTGGTACCGGTATTAAAAAAAATATTGTGATATACTGGTATATTGTAGATTGTTTCAGATATCTGAATGCAGTAAATTAGTAATTAATCCCTACAGGTTATAGTCTTGATTATTGATGATCAAGTTCAGATTGCTAAACTAAACAACTGCTTCAATGACAACATGTAAACATACATTATTTTATAAGTTCTTTAATCAAGTAAGTTTGTCTGCAAAAAAGGAAATGAACATTTTTATTTAGTGATTTTTTAACTGGTTGAGTGCAAGTAGCCACTATCAAGGCTTTAAAAAAAATTAGGGTAACAGAGCAAAAGCCAACATTTTCCTTGCTTTTGTTTCATATTCAGCCTGACACAAATAATATTTTGTTTAATTGTACATAAGTTTGGTCTATTACAAATTATTGGAGAGTGCCTGTGGATGCTCTCCAATAATTTGTAATGGAACAAATTTTAAATAACAAATTCAGACCACCAAAAATAATCTACATGTAGCCCTCAACCAGTTAACTTGTAGAGTGCTGGAAGCCCATATATGGGCTTTATTCTGAAGTGCAGGTAGTGGAACTTAAAGCCTTCAAGTTCAGTGGCTATGCTTCATATTATTTTTGAAGTGATATTACTTGGTCTGTTTGGATTTGCCCTGTTACAAATTATGGGATTGTAAATAAATTGTAACATGGCAAAGACATGTGAACAAATTTTGATGGCTAAAAATAATTTAGCACTCTACCAGTTAACAGATCCTTGAATACAGTACTCATATAATATGAGTGCTACATTTAAAGATCTTACCCCAAACCACACAAAGAATATTGAAGTCATATTTAATGGTACACACATTGGCTACAGAAAGCTACAAGGGGAAATTTGTCTCTGTAATGGATCAAAGATGTCCAAGGCCAGTGCTGAATAATGTGGATGTGGTTTAAGAAAAAGGACTAAAATTTGAATTATTCATTCAACTGTCAATTATTAGAGCAACATAAATAAGTTCAAATAGATTAAAAGTTATTGTAACAGCTGTCTGGGTGTTTATTATCCGATAACACATACAAGGACTTTAAGGCAATCTAATAATGCTGACCACCCAAAGTTAAACTGCTAAGAAAATGCAAACTGCTTTTCCATTGGTGTATGGACAGACTGATTGACATTCCCTTCATCACAAGAGTTGTCTGTCTGAGAGGTATTTGCACAAGGATTAATTTGTTTTCTGTGATACTCACAAACGATGACCTAGTTGCATTGAATAAATCATGTGACATTAGTAAAGGTCATTGACACATAACTAATACAGGGTATTTGATGACTTGGTTTGCATTGCAAAATGCTACACAAAATGTACAAATGCTAACCATTTTTCTTTCATATTGGCCTTATATTCACTATTTATCATCACTTTTTGAAACCAAGATGGAAACTGCTAATCAAATTTTTAAAAACAAAAATACCCTGCTAATAGGTACATGTACATACAGTATGGCCGCTGTGGACTGGTCACTTTCCATGAGTGGGTAATACTTCCATGGACACAATAATATTTGATTCCAAACACTAATTATAGGAATAATCATCAAAAATTTAATTAATGAAGCAATGGGTACAACCCGGTGCTGTCTAATAATACTAATATAACATAGCATTTTTTCAAGTTATTGCCACAGGTCTACATGTATCTATTCTTCATTTTTTTTAAATAAATATATAAATGTATATATCAATAACATGTTCACCGATCACTGAGTGCATCAAAATGTTGTTTGAACAGAATTTTGCAAGCAGCAAAATTAGAATATATTTAGAATACAGAATAGAATGATAGGCAAAGTTCAACATTTCCCCAATAATATATAAACCTTAAGGTTGGTAATTTGATATCACAGGCCTGGCATTCTTTAGGAGTGCAGGAGTGCTGCACGCCTACTGCACGCCTCGAAAAAATTGAGGAGGGCAATTTTTTTCCACACCTTGAATTTCTGGAATGCCAGACCTGTTTGGGACTGGCTTTAAAATCTATTATCATTTCGTCCCCTGAGTACCAATGTGTTCTCTGTGCCTATTGGTACAGAGAACACATTGGAAATCAGGGGACGATTTGTTGCAATGTTGCATTGATTCACAATAATTCATGACCCATTCTTTGTCGCATTTTGATAGATTTTGAGTGTAGAAGACAGTCACATAAGAATTGAATGCAACATTTTGAATAATGAGAAGATGTGTGTGCCAATTTTTCCACTATGCAGCAATACCTTGAAGTGAATATAACCAAAATAGATACAAGTTTTTGCACTTAAAATTTCAGATGCAATTGCACTCCCAAGCAATCTGAGGAGGGCAACTGTTTTGCACTCCTTGATTTTCTAGATTGCCAGGCCTGATATCACACAGCAGTAACAATCTGAATCTGATTTTTGAATTTTCACTTATATACATACATGTATACGTGTATATTAGTGAAGCAGAACTTATCCAACTACTGCTCAACTTTATGGCTTTCCATGGGGATTTCATAACTATATCAACATATCTTTCCATTGGGCCATAACAAAAAAGACTGACGATTTTTTTCCCTTATTCAACTTAAAATCAAGCTTTCACACAGATCCCAGATAAAATCCTAAAAACCTAGCAGTTTGGCTTGAACAAATTTCTATCTTGTGCTTCAAAGCTGGCTTCCAGGTCTTTAGATTCCTCTAATCTGGGTATAATGTGGGAGACCACAGACACACCAAACCAACCATGGTTCTATGTACATGTAGTCCAAACTTGGACAAAAAGGCTGTAATATAATTTTTTGGTGTGGTACCTCCTGTGAGACAAGGCCGCAACATATCAATTCAGCGTAGATGAAATGTGTTAACAATTTAAAACACATTCAGTGCAGCAAAAATCTGCATGGAAATGCCCTGTTGCTTGCATCAATGTGTTTGTGAACTATTCTCCATGGGAAAATCAGACATGTTGTTAAAATGACAGGGTTTCTTCTGCCATTTTGGGGAAGGGTCCGGGTCAATACAATTGGGAAATCCGCATCATGAAGGCTCCAACTGGAAATTTGTTTTGAAGGAGAGAAACACAGAGAGGTTAAGAAATATGACCTTCACATTGATCCGAGAACACTCACAACCTACCTTTGGTGATTTTACAGTTGTGTCCAGGCAAGTCTTGGCTGCCAATTTAGGCAGCCAAGACTTGCTTAGAAACAACTCAGAAGGTTCTTACAATGTAACGTTTGTATCTATAATCTGTCTGTTGGGGCACCTGTTTTCTGTTGCAGTAAAAAGCGATGAAATCAGATAGATTCAAGCCTTTAAGGGTTAAAGAAGAGAACACCTGATGTTTGTGCTTGAATTCTGACAATTTTCATACTTTCGTTAAATTGGTAGGGATTAGGTTTTTTAGGGTTTATGACATCTCAGTTCAGGACACCAATTGTTAAATAATTGTTTGTTTGAATGAGAACTGTGGTTGGGAAATATTTGGTTTGAATTGCCTAAATGCTATTGGAAAAGGGTCCCATATTGAGCTCCAGTAGACTCCCAAAAGAATGCCTGAATGAAAATTGCATAATAAGAAATGATTTGTTTTAACTGATCATAATTTAATGAAAATATATTATTAATTAATTGATGACTTATAGACAGTTTTACTTTTAGCATATACTGTCATTAGGCTTTCCCAAACTTCGTTTGGGAAAGACTATTGTTATTCTTAAATTTCCAAAAAAATTTCCTGGTTATTTTTTTAGGCTTCCCCAAACTTCGTTTCGTTTGGGAAAGACTACTGTTATTCTTAAATTTCAAAAAAATTTTCCTAGTTATTTTTTTATTTTTTTTCTTCCCCTCTAATTTTGTCTATGGCATAGCTCGAAAACTATCTGAATGATTTCAACCAAATTTGGCACACTTATGTAGCACCATGGGAATCACATTTGCCATGTCTGTGAAAACGTGTATTTTCAAAATATTATGCCAAAACCTTCAAAATTTCACCATTTTTCGAATGTCTCAAAATTGTTTAGAATTATTTAGCTCACATTTTCCACACATTTAGAGCATAATATGATACACAACAATCACCACTCAAATCTTTCAACATTAACCCTCAAAGGCCAAAAATGACATGAATATAGCTTTTTTCTTCAAAATTGACCAACTTCAAGGGCAAATTTCTCTAATTGCAAGGTTGTTGTAACAATTATTTTGATATGGATAGATGAAACAATGATTGTGGAAGAAAGTTACTGTTTACGTTTTAATCTCAGATTTAACCCTCAAGCACAATGAGGGCGAGAATAAGAGTACCGTTTGAAAATGCCAAAATTAGCCAACTTTGGATGCTTTTTCTATCATTCTGGAAAGGGTTAATTTCAAAAACTTTTCATGTACATATTCACATTTGATTACCGAACATATTTGCTTTTGTAAGTTTCATTAAAAAGTTTACATTCCGGTTGCATAAAAGTAGGTACCGTCCAAAAAACTCCATTTTTTTTTCAGAATTTGGTAAGTTTAGGTGACGATTTACTCCATTTTTAATTGATTGAGCACTGAATGTTTTCTATAGCTGTATGCAGCAGTCAAAGTATGACAAATTTTGTTTTATATGTTATTATTAAAAGTTTAACCCTTAGAAGATTTGAGACTTGCCATAATGGTACTGTCGGAATAATTGTTATTTTCGCCAACTTTTACATGTAATTTCTCAGTACTGGAGCCATATTTTCTCAAAACCTTTTCCATGAGAAGATAGGGCATTCATCCAAGAACAATTTTGCCGCTATATGTTTTATTACAAGTTTTAACCCTCAGGTTATCAGGCCTTGAATTGGAGTACCCTCAACTTGTATATGTTCATTCAAATACCAAGATTCAAGATTAGTCCATGTCTCTTTTCAGACACTCAGTCTGTGATTGATGTTCACACATTTAGAGCATGATATGATACACTAAAATCACCACACAAATATTTCAAAACTAACCCCTATTGGCCACAAATGATATGAATATAGAATTTTAAGGTTGTTGTAACAATTATTACAACAGTTATGCTTTGGGGCTTAACCCAACATATGCTTGGGCCACGTAAAGAATAGTACTGTCAGAAAAAAATTGATTTTCAGTGAATTTTGCAAACATCTGTACTCATTTCCTCCAATTGCAAGGTTGTTGTAGCAATTATTTTGGTATGGATAGATGCAACAATGATTGCAGAAGAAAGTTACTGTTTACTTTTTAATCTCAAGATTTAACCCCCAAGCAGAAGAAGAGCGTGAATAAGAATACCATTATAGAACGCCAAAATTAGCCAACTTTGCATGCTTTTTGTCTATTATTTTGGAAATGGTTAATTTCAAACACTTTGCTTTGCTATATGTAGTCTGCATTTTCATGTTTGCAAGACTCTTCTTCTTTACATTGAGTAACAGATTAATGAATTCCTCACTCCTTTCATGTAGTGGAATGTGTGAGAGTGTGGGTGGGACTGACTAGATTTTAGAAACACTGGTGTGTACATTAACATACAGAATGAAAGTGTCAATGACACTGTAGCTCAACTTGTCAAGACAAAGACATGCACATGTATAGTATGTGACACAGCAATGACAAACATCTAGGTAATGACCTGATAACAAAGGTACATATAAAGTATTGTAATGGTCTGTACATAAATACTGACCGTTGCCTGTAACAAATGTATAGGTAAAGTATTGTAAAGGTGGGTGACAGTCAGATGCTAAACTAGAAAAGAAAACTTTGAGTCCCAGAGTGGGTCTGACTGAACCCCAAAATATTTGTTCTCATAGCACAGTGATAACAAAGGCACCCCAAAACACACTCGTTCCTGTCCCAAGGTGAAAACAAAGGTACCCAAGAAGTTTTGTGAAGATCAATTCAAAAATACGAGCTGTATAGAACTTGTGACAAAAAACTGATTGGACCTAATTTTGGTACAAAATGGCCACTGGCAGCCATCTTCAATTTTGAACCGTACCCAGAAACAATCATTCTCGTCCCAAGGTGATAATAAAGGTACCCAAGAAGTTTTGTGAAGATCGGTTCATAAATACAGCCTCTACCCTGAGCCGTATTGACATGTGTGCTCACATTGTGCAAGTAGCACTGAATAAGTCAAAGTTCATCTAATTTGCATAATTTCTGCACGAAAAAAAACCCCTCAGAATATGTGATGTATTCCATGTTACTAAACATTCATACAAAAATTTATTCAAATCAGAACTTTCATACAGAAGTTCTGTACAAAAGACTGATTGCACTAATTTTGGTACAAAATGGCTGCTGGTGGCCATCTTGAATTTCGGACCACACCCAAAAACACTCCCTCTCATCCCACGGTGATAACAAAGGTACCCAACAAGGTTCGTAAAGATTGGTTCATAAATATGGCCTCTAGTCTGAGCTGTATAGAAGTTGTGTACAAAAAACTGATTAGACCTAATTTCGGTACAAAATGGCCACTGGCCGCCATCTTGAATTTTAGACCGCACCCAGAAACAATCGTTCTCGCCCCAAGGTGATAACAAAGGTACCCAAGAGATTTCGTGAAGATCAGTTCATAAATACAGACTCAAGTCTGAGCCGTACTGAAATGTGTACTTAATGTGTGTAAGTCGCACTGAAATATCAAAGTTCATCTAATTTGCATAATTTCTGCACGAGAAAAAAACCCGTATTATATGTGATGTATCCCATGGTACTAAACATTCACACAAAAAATTATTCAAATCAGCACTTTCATATGGAAGTTCTGTGCAAAAATCTGATTGCACCTAATTTTGTACAAAATGGCTGCCATCGGCCATCTTGAATTTCGGACCGGACCCAAAAACACTCGTTCTCGTCCCACGGTGATACCAAAGGTACCCAAGAAGTTTCGTAAAGATCGGTTCATAAATACGGCCTCTAGCCCGAGCCGTATTGGCATTTGCACTTACAGTGCTGAAATTAACACCAAAAAACATCAAAATTAGTCTAATTTGCACAATTTACGCACGAGAAAAAAACCTGTATTATATGTGATGTACCCCATGGTACTAAACATTCATACAAAAAATTATTCAAATCAGAGCTTTCATATGGAAGTTCTGTACAAAAAACAGATTTCTGCATCATCGGTACAAAATGGCGGCTGGCAGCCATCTTGAATTTCGGACCGCACCCAAAAACACTCGTTCTCGTCCCACGGTCATAACAAAGGTACCCAAGAAGTTTCGTAAAGATCGGTTCATAAATACGACCTCTAGCCCAAGCCATAGCCAATTGTTGGACGGACGGACAGACAGACGACAGGCCATGACAATAGCTCAAATTTATTTTCGTCAAAGTTGAGCTAAAAATTGGTTAAATAATTAATATGGCTGATAGTTTCATGTGTAAACAAAACCGCCTTCTTTTTCACATTAATAAGTTGGGAAAGCCTGTAATTTGGTCAACAAATTACAATTTTCTAGTTTTTTTTCCCCCTAATTTTGTCTGTGGCATAGCTCGAAATCTAGCTGAACAATTTCAATCAAATTCGGCACACTTATGTAGCACCATGGGAACTCGCAAAATCCCATTTGCCATGTCTGTGAAAATGCGTATTTTCAAAATATTTTGCCAAAACTTTCAAAATTTTAACATTTTTCGAAAGTCTCAAAACTGTTTACAGTTATTTAGCTCAAAGTTTCCACACATTTAGAGCATAATATGATACACCACAATCAGCACTCAAATCTTCCAATATTAACCTCCATTAACCAAAAATGACACAAATATAGCTTTTTTCTTCAAAATTGATCAACTTCAAGGGCAAATTTCTCTAATTACAAGTAGTTGTAACAATTATTTTGGTATGGCTAGATGCAATGAAAGTGTCAATGACACTGTAGCTCAACTTGTCAAGACAAAGATATGTACATGTATAGTATGTGACACAGCAATGACAAACATCTAAGTAATGACCTGATAACAAAGGTACATATAAAGTATTGTAATGGTCTGTACATAAATACTGACCGTAGCCTGTAACAAATGTATAGGTAAAGTATTGTAAAGGTGGGTGACAGTCAGATGTTAGACCAGAAAAGAAATCTTGGAGTCCCAGAGTGGGTCTGACTGAACCCCAAAATATTTGTTCTCATAGCACAGTGATAACAAAGGCACCCCAAAACACATTCGTTCCTGTCCCAAGGTGAAAACAAAGGTACCCAAGAAGTTTTGTGAAGATCAGTTCATAAATACGAGCTGTATAGAACTTGTGACAAAAAACTGATTGGACCTAATTTCGGTACAAAATGGCCACTGGCAGCCATCTTGAATTTGGACCGCACCCAGAAACACTCATTCTCGTCCCAAGGTGATAACAAAGGTACCCAAGAAGTTTTCTGAAGATCGGTTCATAAATACAGCCTCTACCACGAGTCGTATTGACATGTGTGCTTACATTGTGTAAGTAGCGCTGAATAAATCAAAGTTCATCTAATTTGCATAATTTCTGCACGAAAAAAAACCCTTACAATATGTAATGTAGTTCATGTTACTAAACATTCATACAAAAATTTATTCAAATCAGAACTTTCATACAGAAGTTCTGAACAAAAGACTGACTGCACTAATTTTGGTACTAAATGGCTGCTGGTGGCCATCTTGAATTTCGGACCACACACAAAAACACTCGCTCTCATCCCAGGGTGATAACAAAGGTACCCAAGAAGTTTCGTAAAGATTGGTTCATAAATATGGCCTCTAGTCTGAGCCGTATAGAAGTTGTGTACAAAAAACTGATTAGACCTAATTTCGGTACAAAATGGCGACTGGCAGCCATCTTGAATTTTAGACCGCACCCAGAAACACTCGTTCTCGTCCCAAGGTGATAACAAAGGTACCCAAGACATTTCGTGAAGATCAGTTCATAAATACAGACTCTAGCCCGAGCCGTATTGACATGTGTACTTACTGTGTGTAAGTCGCACTGAAAAAATCAAAGTTCATCTAATTTGCATAATTTCTGCACATGAAAAAAACCTGTATTATATGTGATGTATCCCATGGTACTAAACATTCACACAAAAAATTATTCAAATCAGCTCTTTCATATGGAAGTTCTGTGCAAAAATCTGATTGCACCAAATTTTGTACAAAATGGCTGCCATCGGCCATCTTGAATTTCGGACCTGATCCCAAAACACTCGTTCTCGTCCCACGGTGATACCAAAGGTACCCAAGAAGTTTCGTAAAGATCTGTTCATAAATACGGCCTCTAGCCCGAGCCATATTGGCATTTGCACTTACAGTGCTGAAAGTAACTCAAAAAAACATCAAAATTAGTCTAATTTGCACAATTTATGCACGAGAAAAAAACCCGTATTATATGTGATGTATCCCATGGTACTAAACATTCATACAAAAAATTATTCAAATCAGAGCTTTCATATGGAAGTTCTGTACAAAAAACAGATTTCTGCATCATCGGTACAAAATGGCGGCTGGCAGCCATCTTGAATTTTGGACCACACCCAAAAACACTTGTTCTCGTCCCACAGTCATAACAAAGGTACCCAAGAAGTTTCGTAAAGATCGGTTCATAAATACGGCCTCTAGCCCGAGCTGTATCCAATTGTTGACGTACGGACAGATGGACAACGGGCCATGACAAAAGCTCAAATTTGGCTTCGCCAAAGTTGCGCTAACAATGATTGTGGAAGAAAGTTACTGTTTACTTTTTAATCTCACATTTAACCCTCAAGCACAATGAGGGCGAGAATAAGAGAACCGTAGTAGAAGGCGAGGGAGTGTGGGTGGGACTGACTAGATTTTAGAAACACTAGTGTGTACACACAAAGTAAACCCTGACGATTCATCATTAATGTACAGAAAAATCAGGTTAAATAATTAATATGGCTGATAGTTTCATGTGTACACAAAACCGCCTTCTTTTTCACATTAATAAGATGGGAAAGCCCATAATTTGGTCAACAAATTACAATTTTCTAGTTTTTGTGTTACTTTCCTTTATATTTTACAGGTGTTTAGTACATTTTACAAATTTACAGTGAAATGCTTTTAAAAAAGGTGATGAAATTATTATTCATATATTAAATAAGGTTGTTATGATGGTTCCAGATCACTTTATAAATATCGGTGGCAACTATTCCAAACAGCTCATTTTGCATGTGTTTGGTACTTTTTGCCTTCATGAAAAACACAAACAATGTTGTGAAAACAGCCCATCTGATAATGACTATACCATATATCAGCTTAAGTTTCCTGATTGTGGTAGTTACATATTTTAATGGCTAGCGGATAAGACGTTCCATGTTAAATGTGCACCTAAAATATTGCACCATTAAAACACATGCCATTTGTATGAAATCGGGAAACAACGTTTATCATATTTTCAGTTTGAGAAACATAATAAACAGAGAAATGATTCATATACATGCAAGTACTAAAATGGAACACACCATGCACATAAATTGAGATGGGCGATATACCGTAAATACTGTTCAGTGTCGACATCGAGTGAATACCGATTTGCTGTACCGAGGGAGTCTCAAACTACCAAAATTTCAATATTAAAAAATATTTCCAACATTTGTTAAAAAATAAAAGGGCAAACAACAGAACATTTCGCAAAATTAATGATACGAAGAGCCCATGGTCTGTCCATTTCGAAAGGCAGTCACCACCATCATTTGATGTAACAAAAAGGCTGAGAGAAAATACCCTAGGGGGGATTTTCACTCTGCTTTTTTGTTACATCAAATGACCGATGGGGAGTGTCTGTGTTACTTCTACATGTGTACATGTAACATTTGACAATTCGACACCTTTGTCTGCTGTAAAATGGGGAACTGCAGCTGTACATGGCTGCCTGGCTATTTGGGGTGCCCAAGACTACCTTGCGGGATTGGACTCTTGGTTTAGTCCTGAGACTAGATCCAGCCAAACATGGTTTTACAGCTACCTCAATTGGTGGCCAGATTTCAGAATTCCAAGGCCCAAGAAACGCTCAGCTTCATGAGCAAAGTCTTCTTTCATTTTTAAGAACTACATCATCTACATGTACTTGACCAAACATTTCATGAAATATGAAATACATGTATGTGTGCCAAACTCCTCAGCCTACCCTTCTACTTTAACCCTTTACCCAACAAATCGGCCGCATCCGCCCGCGTAATATGCAAATTCAGCAGTTGAAAAAATCTTATTTTTCAGAAAATTTCAACAAAACTATATCATTTGCCCGCTCGTTGGAGCGAGCTCGTTCCAACGAGGGTCACATGATATGGTTTTATTGAAATTTTTTGAAAAATTTGAAAAAATTATTTTTAAAATAATAAATTTTGATATCGTCTGCGTTGAGTAAAGGGTTAAGACGGTGCTAAATAACATATCTCTGACTCTCTTGACATAGTTGAGCTGGCAAAGAGTAAGAACATCATTCTTTTTGTGTTACCATCTCATTCAAGCCACATATTACAACCTCTTGATATTGGTTGTTTTGGGCCACTCAAAAACTTGTATTAAAAAGACTGTTACATGTATTCATTTCTTAGATAAAATCCAGGAATATTTGTGACCAAATATGACATTTGTAAACTGTCAAGTCGAGCTTACCTAAAAGGCATCTCACCAGATAAGCTACAAGCTGCTTTTCAATCCACGGGAATAGAACCATTTAACCTGACAACAAATGTAGAGCAATCTTTGACTCCAGCCTCTATATACATGTACTACAGTAATAACATCAACAATATGACTGTAGTACTGTACCATATACCACATACTGAAACTGATGATTTCTTTTCAAATAAATCTATCAGTAAAGCTCTTCCACCCAAAAGGAAACAAAGACAACCTAAAATTCACGGGAATATCAACAGTAAAACACTTGTATCAAATCAAAACCAGAATGTTGACGTAGACTATGAAATCATGGAAAAAAACGCTTATGTCCATCTTGAACCAAATGGTAATGATAATCTTATTTGTACGCCATCAAACTGCAGCAGCCTACCAATGATCCTGTCCAGCTCTGAGGAGTCTGAAAGTGGCAAAATTAATAATGAGCCTATTGTGTGTTGCTCATATGGGGTGGATTCTCCAGAATCCAGCGAGGAATATTATTCCGTTTCTTTTTTTAACTAAGCCAAATGTGAAAAGTGTGAGCACTGCAGGGGGCGATTTAATTTTTAAAAATTGAATAGCAGTTTTCTAATTGGGATACAGTACGTGGAGAGTGTATTATCACTAAATCACCAGCACAGTGGAGATTCCACTCAAGGAATAATTGTAATTTTGTTGCAAAGCATAACCAGCACAAGCAAAGTTTCAGTCAATGGTCCTCCGGGTTAAACAAGGAGGTCCATTGGCTGAAACATTGCTTGTGTTTTTTGTCGATATGTACAAAATTTGAAAGTTACAGATTAGGTGATAACTCCACTCTGTGGGTGATTTAGTTACAATCCACTCTCCACATACTGTACATGTAAATATGGATTAGCATCTCCTATTATTTACATGATTTTTCATTTCAAATTGAATAGTTATAGTTGAAAATTGATTTGAAAACCAGAGATGCTGGAGCCTAATTTGAAGGGGGGGGGGGGGGGGGGGGGGGGGGGGGGGGGGGCTAAAAAAGAGTCCAAGCTCCCACAGGTGATCATGGTTTGCCCTGCGGTAAGAAAATTTTAATAAATTAGACCCAAAGCACTCAATTTCCTTCCATTGCAGTATCATTTGTGTGTTAGATTTTGAGAAAGGGATGTGGGCCTCTATACCTGGGGTTTTACCCGAGGTTGCTATTTATGGCTATTGGTTTCACTGGAGCCAGGTGCTATATAGTAACGTCAAAGAACTTGGTCTACGATCAGCATTTGTACATCAGTTGTTCCAGTTAGGGCATTCAAACTTTTGACCTCCCCAGATGTTCCAATTGTAGGACAGTAGCTGATCGTCCACTGAAATGTCCTTTTTAGAAATCCCACGGGTATAAACAACTTGTCTATGATAAAGTTGATATCCATGGGGGTGTTTTGGTCGGAGCTTCTCCCTGTCCTTATTTGCTGAGCGAGCAAAACAAATACATGTACAATTGTCAAAACAGAATTCAGGCCTTTACTACCTGCTATGGGCCGACAGGGTAAATCGACTGATGGCGGAACAAATCAACTGAGCCTGCAGCTGCAGTGCAGCATGAATCAACTTAAGCTATGTCTATGGTAATTGATACCAACTGACTTTTGAGGCCAAGTGAATCGACTTTTGAAATGGTGCAAATCAAGGTTTTTTTTAGAATGGTGCAACTTGACTTTTGAAATGGTGCAAATCAACGTTTTTTTTAGAAGGTGCAACTTGACTTTTGATGTGGTGCGAATCGACTGGTGCAAATTCACCAAGATTCATTATTTGAAATAACTTCCTTCCATGGTGTTTTATATTATAAACAAAAATTTTCTTATTTCACAATAGATACCAAAATTAGTATCTTGCACTTCAAAAGGTGTTTTTAAAGAATTACACCCATTTCGTCTGCTAATCAAATCGTCTGCTGCAATTTTACCTAAGTCAACCGCTGCAATTTTACCCAAATCATCAGAAACTCGTCCGCTGGGGGAAAGTATTGAAGGATTGTATTTTGAATCATTTTTTTTATATTTATTTATTTATATAATAATTTTATTGTATACTTTATTGTATATTATCTATTGTAATATATCTTAATGTACCTCCTTGCATTAAAATTTCATATACATACATGTATATGAAATTGTGAAAACAGACATGTCAGAACGAATAAACTACTCAGCCATCTAATTAATTTCGACACTGTTTAACATGGCTCTGATTACTGTTTATTCAATGGATCAACTATAATAATTATATTATTACAGCAAAAGTTCTTAAAGTATATGTACCGGGTATGTTATATTAAGTTCCGCAATATAATCTTATAATTTTGTAATTATTCATTGAAGAGCACCACCGGCAATTTACAATGAATAATTGCAAAATCATTAGTAAATGTATTATAAAAATTAATTATATTAAGAAACATATTAAAATTTATGTTACATGTATATTAAGTTCTGCGACATAAAAACTTATTCACATAATCTTATTATTTTGCAATTATTCATTGAAAAAAATTTGCTATGCTATGCTGTTTATTATCTTGTGAATCTTGGGGAAACACCTCTGACCGAACCGTCCTCTGCAATTTGACCCAAACCGGCCGCTACATTTAGCCTGAACCGTCCTCCACAACACCCTAACCGTCCTCTACAGTATCCGAACCGTCTTCTATGCAATTTGGCCTATACTGTCCTCTACAAATTGTGCTGACCATTAGGGTTATGTGGGAAACAAGAAAAAGGAATAATATTTTCACAATATTTGCATTTATTTTTGACACTTCCTTCGGAAAGTATACAAACATATGATATATTGTCAACAAAATTGTTCTGAAAAATATAGTAACATATAATACATTTGATAACATAATGATATATTTATGAACTGTGGCTAGGTTAGATATCAATAATTTTAAATAAATTCTTGTCGGAGAGACAATAATTTAACGTTTAGGCCTAAAAAAATTAAAAATCTGTTTCTCAGACCCTCCCGCATGGTCCTTTTGGCTACCGCATGCTCCCTTTTTATCACCAAATTAAATGGTTTACGACTGATATTTTACACAAGTTAAAAAAAATTTATACATTTGTCCCTTGAGTGCAAGAAGGCTTTGCAATGCTTCAGCATTGCAAAACCTTCTTGCTCTCAAGGGACGAAATACACCACCACCCATGCTATTCCATAGATTATGAGGCCTAAAATATAAACCAAGAAAATGAACTTTTGATGGCAAAGAAATGATTACAGAAATAAAAAATAAAATAAAAAAACGCTCGCCCGCATGCAATTTTACAAATAATGGCCTGAGAAACAGAAGATCTACTTTGTGTGGGCTTATTTTTAAATAATTGTCGAAGCGGCATTTATAAATATTCTTTTACTATCATATGTTTAACATTTCATAACAAAATTATATTTATGAACTGTCGCTAGGTTAGATATGAATAACTAACGTTTAAACACTTGTCGGAGCAATGTTTATAAATATTATTTTACTACCAGATGTTGAATATTTGGTAACAAAATAATATTTATGAACTGCCGCTAGGTTAGGTATGATAATGTTTACTCAATAACTACTAGGACAATACAAATAAGTACACACAGACAACGAGAGACAAACAACTACCTAGTGATAAGTAATTGTAACAGTAGGAGAGATAAGTGGGGGAGCCGGGGTCCGAACCGTCGACCTCTAGCACACAAAGCGACCAATTTACCACGATACTAAGAGATTCGGACCAACCAGGCTGGTTGGTAAATGGCCTTTATACCTCGACCGCTACACTACTCTCCCCTTCTTTTGAGATTCACCACATGTGAATCTCACCCAGGTTCCTCCCTCAGAGAGGTTGAAACACCCGCAGTGTCACCAACTCCTGAGCATCGGACGACCCCCTCAAATGTAACAGGAGGAGAGATAAGTGCGGGAGCCAGGTTCAAACTGTTGACCTCTAGCACACAAAGCGACAGATTTACCACGAGACTAAGAGATCCAGACCAACAAGGCTGGTTCAGTGGTTGGTAAATGGCTTTTATACCTCGACCGTTACATAATTATCGAAAACAAAGATGAAAAATGATTTTGAAAAACTCTCAAACTTTTGAAAATAACTTATTATTTACCATACTCAAAATAATAATAATTCAGTTTAAAATATTAAAAAAGGATGGAAATGAATAATGTTTGCAGAGGACGGTCTGGGTCGATTAGCAGCCGGTTTGGGACAAAATGCAGAGGATGGTTTTGGGTGTAATTCGAATCTTGTGTACTGAATAAATATCATTATTTCGTTTGATACTGAATAAATATCATTAATGTTACTTTCCATGTTTTTATGATATTCAAACCCTTTGTGGACGAATTGAGTAAAATTGCAAGCGGACAAATTGGGCAAAATTGCTATCGGACGATTCGGCGCTTGGCGGACGAAACGGGTAAAATTGCAAGAGAACGATTCGGCTTGCGGACGAAACGTCCCTATACCTTTTTAAATGGGATCTGCAACCAACGATGGGGCGTTAAGTGATTCGCGGCAACTTGCACTAAGTTTCAGTAATAACGGTACACCGTACATACAAACTACATGTACAATACATGCACACTGTACAGTACATCACTACATGCACATTGCACTCTCTCTTGCTGTTGTAAATACAAACCTTCCTTCGGTGACGATCTTGCTGGTGACAGTGCTGGCTGGATTTGTTTATGAAGGCATCCATGTAGTGCTGGTTTCATTAACTACATAGTACTGACTTCAAAAGTGGAAATTTCGAGTTCTCAGAAAAAGTTTCATTGGTATTTTATGCAAAACAAAACTTCACCCAACTTTAAAAACTCACAAGTCAAGAAGAGAGACGCATTTGTTTTGACTCGGTTCCCACCTGGTTCGAATACTAGCCTAACCTCCTCATATGAATAAGTCACACCTGATTCGCACCTTAGCCGAGTCCTACTTCCATTTCTGACAGATTCGCCTAATACTCTGGCTGATTGAGACGTTTTTTTCTCTATTTCACTCTTCAAATGCTTGACTGGTATGTTATACTAATAATTCACAGTAGGAGAGTGGAATTGGGCATTTTAGACCACCTAATTTTGTTCCAGCTCAGAAAACAGTTAGATTTTTTCTTTGTCCAGAAATTGTCTATGGAACTTTCAATGTTAATTCTAAACCGCTGTTCTATTTCAAATTTTTCAAAACTTGCTATTCCCTGTAGAAAATCCCATATTAATGGCCAGATCAGCTAAAAAAAAACATCGTCCCAATGGTGTTTTCGGTGTTATTATGCCCCCGAAGTTTTTTTCGGGGGCATATACTGTTTGTCATTTCCGTCCGGCCGTCTGTCTGTCTGTCTGGCCGTCCGTTCGTCAAGATGATTTTCGTGTCCTCTCCAAAACACTGAGATGCTTCGATGGATTTTGTTTAAATTTGGCATACATATTGCTTATAGGTAGACGATATGTCGCACAAAAAATTTTGGGGCATAAAGTGTTTGTCATTTGCGTCCGTCCATCTGTCTGTCCGTCAGGAAGATTTTCGTGTTTGCTCCATAACTCTGAGACGCTTCTTTGGATTTTGTTGAAACTTGGAATACCTGTTGCTTGTGGGGAGACGATGTGTCGCGCATCAATTTTTTTTCTTGTTCAATGGAAGTCAAGGTCATAGATCAAAGTTATTCTGATATCCAAATCAGGGAATGCTACTGTTTGTGTCCGCTCGATAATGTTTGTGGGAATCACCTGATGTAAAGGAAACTGAGTGTAGTGATGAAGCTAAGTATGATGGTGTGTCGCGATATAACCTCATTGTCATTTGTTAAAAGTCAAGGTCACAGTGTGCTTACAAACTTGGATGTTGGTTGCTGCACCAGTAACTTTTTGTATCCGCTCCATAACGTTGAGGTGCTTTGTTGGATTTTGCTGATGCTTGACATACATGTTCCTTATAGGGAGACGATGTGTCGTGCACAATTTGTTTTTCGTTTGTTGAAGGTCAAGCAAGGTCATAGATCAATTGTTTGATGGAGGCAAGGTCACAGATCAAGGT
Source organism: Pictodentalium vernedei (assembly GCA_031216915.1). NCBI lineage: Eukaryota > Metazoa > Mollusca > Scaphopoda > Dentaliida > Dentaliidae > Pictodentalium > Pictodentalium vernedei. The sequence continues at coordinate 548,739,106 of CM062295.1, read as the reverse complement.
CATTCTCATATCCAAATCAAGAAACACTACAGTTTGTGTCTGCTCTATAATATTTGTGGGAATCACCTGATGCAAAGGAAATTGAGCGTAGTGATCAAGCTGAGGATGATGGTGTGATGCGATATAACCTCATTGTCATTCATTGAAAGTCAATGTCACAGGGGGCTTCCAAACTTGGATGTTGGTTGCACCAGTAAATTTTTGTGTCCACTCCATAACTTTGAGGTGCTTCGTTGGATTTTGCTGAAACTTGACATACATGTTCCTTAAAGGGAGACGATGTGTTGCGCACAAATTACGTGTCGTTCATTGAAGGCCTAGGTCATAGATCAAGGTCGTTATCATAACCAAATCAAGGAACGCTACTGTTCGTGTCTGCTCCATAACTTTCATGGAAATCAGGTGATGCAAAGGAAATTGAGCATAGTGATCAAGCTAAGGATGATGGTGTATCGCGAAATAACCTCATTGTCATTCATTGAATGTCGAGGTCGCATTGGGGGTTCCAAACTTGGATATTGGTTGCACCAATACTTTTTTTGTGTCTTCTCAATACGTGTGGGGTGTTCAATCAAATTTCGTTAAAAATAGGTGAACTGTGACGACTGCAAAAGTATATGATCTATATTCCTTAACCATGGTCTACAGTCGGCATTTATTAACTGGTGTACCACTATTTCATTTATTTTTAGGAAAACTGCATTGTCACTCTTCATTCAGATGTTTTTCTTACAGCGTCCTACATTATTACCATTGTGAACCAGCTATATGCATTATATGTTAGAAATTGTTTTTTGAGAAATTACAGCAAGTTAAGTTAAGCTATAGTAACACTGACACTTTTCATGTTTTTTTTTTCATGTTTGACGTTATTGACTAGGTGTTAGTCACTTACATCAGTTTTTTTCTGTGAATTTGTTGAGTGATGCTTTCAACTTAAAATGCATAGATGTGTACTGACAAGCATTGAAGATCTGAAGATCAAATTTTAGTTATTCAATTCCTATCATGAATTCTTTATTGAAAGTGACTTTTTTATTTTCTTCCAAACCATTTGGTGAATTTAAACTATACTTGGCCAAATGGTGTGTGAAAACTCCTCTTAATACTTGTTAGTAGATAGGAATGGCCTTTTATTATGATGGCTAGACAGGTTCAATACCTGAATTCTTTCAGCTATCTGTCGAGTGTTTTCATGAGTAGATTTAGTACTGAAACCTATGAATCACATTGCCGGAACACAAGTAGGATACATAGAACTCAACATGTTCTCCACTTTTGAGATACTTGTTTTATTCCACACTCCTTCCATAAGATTACACATTATCCCTTCGATCCAACAGTCAAGTTGAGCTGCAGTGTCATTGACACTTCCATTATGTTATGGTGGTAACATAATCAATTGCAATGAATCTCTCAAGCAAATTCAGTGACTGGCCCTGGTCCAGTTGTTCCATCTCAGAGTTATTAGCCTCAATAATTAGACAGTTGTTCTGTAATCAACACTCAGGCGTTTTCCTTTAACCTCTACAATACTGATAGGGTTCTGCAAATATTGAAAACTGTTTCCAAGAACAGTCTAAGGACACTTTAAATCCTAGCTGCAGGGAAAAAGCTTAACACTTTGTTTTGCACTTTGTTGTACATATTGTATTACCTGGTAAAAATGAACCAACAATTAAAGTTGTATTTTTAAGTTTCAGAAAATATCATCCCTTACTGAAGATTAAAGAAGCAGTACTTTTCAACTAATAATACGTTTTTCCACAAAATGAATAGACGGAAAAAAGAATATGAGCGGGAGCGGAAACGAAAAGCCAGGGAGGTTTCCAAAATTTTGGTTATCATTAACCATGATGATGCTTTGGATTCTCTCACCAAGTCGGGACCTGAAAGCTTTGATGAATTTAATGTAATCATTTGTTACATTTGCCGCACTTGCAAGCGATATATTGAGAAGAGTAAGACCCCATCCCAACTTAAGCAAACAAAATGGAAATTCAAGAAACTCCTGATATAATCAATGATTTGACCAATTTGGAAAGTAGACTCCTAACTAAAAGATATCCGTTCATGGAGACAGAGCAACTTCCTAAAGGAAAATAGAAAAGCATTATTGAGCAGGTTGTTAATGTACCTGTAGATGTAACAGAAGTTTGTACCAGCCTTCCAAGAACAATGTCTAACTCTGGTATCTTACCAATCAAACTAAAGAGAAAAAACCCGAAAAAGGACATGTAATCTACCAACATGTACGTCCTGATAGAATTAAATTGGCCCTCAAATAGCTTTTAGCAAACAACAAACATTATAAACCATCACAGAAACAGAAGATTGGGATGCTATTTGTCAAGGAGAGAATGAGGAAGCATGGCAAAGCTTGACACAAGGACCTGTGGAGGAAGTTGCTGCTGCTGATAGTGACAATGAGAGTGAACCTTCAGACACTGAATCAGATTCAAATGAAATAATGCATAATAATGAAAGAAACGATGCAATGCATAATGATGAAAGAAGCGATGCAACACACTTTGCTACCTCCATTCAGCCACAAGATCCTGCTGCTGATGAAATACAGTCAATTGCACATGGAGAAGGCAACCATCCTCTTCATATAATGCTATATCCTGCATTTTCCTCAGCTTTTCCTCACTGGTTGCTATTGATTCATAAGAAGATAGGGGAGTGAAAATTATCCCGAAAAAGTATTTCAATGCTAGAATACTGAACCAGAAAGGGCAGTTTGCTGAGAACATGGAATATTTATTCTTCGCTCAATATGTAACTGAACACAAACAAGTTATGGACTCTGTTTCTATCGCTGTTAGAAAGTCATATCGACGATTGTCTACCAGTGAATACATAAATGTTGGTTGCATTAAAGATTCTGATAAACTGAAATCACTCATTATGAAAGATAAAGCCTACACATTTCTACAAATTGTTTGAGGATCTCCCCCTTATTGGCAAAACGTTATGTGCAGGTTAATGGCAGCTGTTAAACAATTCGGAATATTCACATTCTTTCTAAAAATGTCATCTGCTAATATGAGTTGGCATAATATCCTTCATACTATATCAAGGCAACAAAGAAGACAACTGTGTGATGAAGAAATCGATGCTGTAAAAACATGGGATGACAAACTGCCTTACTCCGCTCGAATCTAGTTATCCCGGCAACACACTTTGATCATAGATTACAATGTGTTTTCAACGATCTTTTGCTCAGTCTAGCACAAGTCCCGGGGAAAGTTAAACATTATTCATATCGAACAAAATTCCTGCAGAGAGGCAGTCCTCATGCACACTGTTTTCTGTGGACTGCAAATGCACTAAAACCAGCAGATCAGCTTGAGACAATAAGAGCCTTCATAGACCAGTATGTTACATGTTCTATTCCATCAGAAGTAGATGATCCAGAACTTCATCATCTTGTGACAACATTTCAAAAGCATCACCACACAGCAACATGTAGAAAGAAGGGCACAGAATGTCGTTTTAACACTAATAGCAAAACCAGAAGAAACAGATGATGAACAAAGAGAAGACAGCATTGAAGAGACAACAAACAATACTCACTCAAGTGTTGCATGCTTTGAAAGCTATAGAAGAGCCAAGTATCCATATTATAGAAGATGTACTTGAGAAGCGGTCTTGTGATGAGTACATTGATGCGATCTTGGTCACAAGGAGAGGTAAAAAAGTTATTTTGTTTTCTGAAAAGACAACCTGATGTAATGTATATAAATTACTACAACAGCACTCTTCTGCGTGCTTGGCATTCCAATATTGATGTGCAATATTGTTTGGACCCATAGCATACATGGCTGCCTACATAACAAAAGATGAGAGAGGGATGTCCAAAGTTTTGAACAACGTATCTAACGAAATGACTTCTCAAGGTTGGAATGACCAGCTCAGAGCTTGTGGTACAGCATTCCTGAAGGCGAGAGAGTTAAGTGCTCAAGAAGCAGTGTACCGATTGCTTGGGTCGCCATTATTCAAAACTAACTTTACCACAGTATTTGTAGCCGCTGACCTACCACATAAGAGTGTTGCAGCGTTGCATTATTGAAGCCCCGTTCTTCACTTATTAACAAGGATGATGATGAGGAAGATGTCTATAAAACTTCAATCATTGATAGATATGCTGCTCGTCCATTTCGTCAGCTTCAGAATTTGTGTTTAGCAGATTTCACTGTAACATACTTACCATCAAAAGCAAATGATGACAAAAATCAGATAATAATGAGGAGGAAGAACAACAAGCAGATGTAATTGTCTTGAAGAATGAACTGAGTTATATGAAAAATGAAAGAAAAAGGCTGTCATCAGATACCACCATCGATCAAAAGCCAAAGAACCACAGGAATATTGCTATTCTCAGTTATTGTTGTTCCTGTCATGGACAAATGAACAGAATGACAGGCTAAATGTCCCAGACAACGAGGAACATTACAGAGTCAGCATCAACATAGCTGAACAAAATCGTTCCGAGTTCGAACACCACTCTTAAATAATTTATAGCGCTGCAGAGCAATTGGAGACATGTTGTCCTCCATTCCATGCATTTGATCTTCTTGCCTCAAGTACTATTCAAGAAAATTATGATACCTCAGAAGTTGAAGATGATGGAAGTCTTGCTATTTTAAATTCAGATGAAACTATGTCTTCAATAGCTCCACTGGCAGAGATTCCCGTTGCATCAAACATGGCAATTTCGTCTCTCGAAATTCGGCATGACCTATTGGGAGAATTACTGATCTCATGTTCGAAAACTCAATACTGAACAGCGAGATATATTTCTGACTGTAGTATCTTGGTGTCATAAGAAATCTATGTCAAGAAAGACAGGTGTTGTACCAGACAATCCGCTTCTTTTTGTTTCAGGGGGCGCTTGGAACCAGAAAATCACATCTAATTTCTGCTATTTATGAGATTGCTTTGAGGACACTACAGAGAGGAGAGAATCCTGATGAGTTCCGAGTACTACTTACAGCTCCAAATGGTACAGCCACTCATAATATATCAGAAACTACCCTGCACTCTGCTTTTGTATTGCCTTTAGGTCAAACAATGAGCTTCATAAAACTGTTGGACGATAACAGGAACACTCTCAGGGTCAAGGCAGGCAACTTGCAACTATTAATAACGGATGAATTATCAATGGTGGGCAGTAATGTTCTTCTCCAGCTCCACGACAGGCTCTCAGAAATAAAATCCTCAAAAGAACCATTCGGAGGCACATCTATAATTGTGTTGGTGATATGTTCCAAATTCCTCCAGTTAAACAGAAATTTGTGCTCTGTCCTGTCTCTGATCCTATTGACAGGCTACATCCATCATTTCGGAGTGACGTTAAGTTAGTTGAACTAACGAAAATCATGCGACAGAAGGAAGACAAACTGTTTGCTGAACTATTGAATAGAGTGCGAACACAGACACACAATGAAAGTGACATACAGCTTCTCAAAACTAGACAATATCCACATGATAAATGTCCCAAAAAGCACTTCATGTGTTCGCCTGCAACGAAGATGTTAATATTCGCAACATGCGACAGATTCAAGGTTTAGGACAGCCTCCTGAAACAATTCTTTTAGTTGATAAGAAGTCAAAGTGTTTGGAAAATTACCAACCAAAGGATGACCCTAAGTTTACAGGTGGCTTGCCAAACAAACTACAATTAGCAAGTGGAGCTAGAGTCATGCTAGTTAGAAATCTTGATGTATCAGGTGGTCTTGTGAATGGCAGCTTGGGCAGGCTTGTCGGTTTCGTCAAGTCAGGTAGAGAGGAAAATAATATGAAAATATTCGCAGTACTTGTTAAGAGTTTGATGCAGTTGCTGCAGGTCGTTCTGTAGGCTAGAAAACAAAAAGAAAGTCACAGTTTCAAGTTGAGCAACAGAAATATCCCAACGCTACTCCTATACTGCGTTCTGAAACAATCTTCAGAATTGCCAGAAAAAAAACAAGAATTTGACAGTTACCTGATACATGTTTGCTTCGAAGTTAACGTGGTCATGCTCAATTCACAAAGTTCAGGGACTAACACTCTACAGAATTGTTGTTTCCTTTCAGAGGCATTTTGGGAATGGACAGGTGTATGTAGCACTGAGCCGAGCAAGAACCTTGGATGGCTTATATATAACTGATTTTGATGAAAAGAAAATACGAAGTGGTAAAAGTGTGCATAATGAAATGGATAGACTGAATACACCCAGACTGTGTTCTCTCTTCTATGATTTACTGGTTAAGTGGAAGGAAACATCGAACATACATTCAATGCTCAATATCTGCTCTTATGTGCACAATCATCAAGACTTCTTGGCTGATCCTCTTTCCAATGGATCTGATGTCATTGTCTTGACAGAGACCTGGTTGAGTGACAGGAGTGCTTGCAGTGTTACATTTCCAGAAGGATTTATGTCATTCAGAGAAGACAAACCCAGCCAATAGAGTGAAAGCAATGCCGGAGGAGCTATCATACTGGTGAAGAATAATTCCTTTGTTTCGTGTGAAGAAATCACCCGTCTAAAGGACAAGTTTATTCAAATAATGTGCGTTAAACTTTCAACTTTCTCACAGAGTGTTTTTAAGACATGTTGTAGAACTCAAATTCGCAAACTGTTGAAGAAAGTCCCAACTGAAGATCTACAGCTAACCATCTGCATAGGCAATTACAACCAAAATGCTCCACTTGAGGTGTTGTCATCTAAACAATTCATTCAGCATGTTCATGCACCAACACACAAGGTCGGCTCTTGTATCGACCATTTGTACACTTCTAACCAGACAGTCTTTGAATAAAAAACGATACCAACCTACTTCAGTGAACACAGCTGGGTTACTGCATCAATTCAAAAATATTAAAGATTCAGAGGTACTGTGCTTTAATTTTATTTTTCCTAAAGCATTTTCATAGGTCAATGTTTGAATTGGCAAAAAAACTTGGGGCATGAAATTTACAGGAGCCCTATTCATAAATGACACCCTTCATGTTGGGTTTGAAAATAATAAAGGATTACTGTTTAAGTGGCTCTCTGCAGTTCCAATGGAGAACTGGGTGAAATATATCAGGTCTGGTTGTTCACGTAACCATCACAGTATTTTGATGCAGCAAATTTGCTGAAATTTGTTCTATCAAATTATTGAGATGTCTGTGTGAGAGAGCTTGTTAGCTCCTTCCCAGTGGATGTTGGTTCAAATCTGAATGAAATCTACTGGATTGAATTTGTCTTCGTGTGGGAACTGACCATTGTGATATAGTCATATTTGTGGAAAGCAGCGCAAAACTCCAATCGAACAGACAAACATAAAGTCATCATGTATACAGTTGACTTTTGTTACTTCATATCAAGGTCACCAATACTAGTTGATTATCTGGAAACATGCCTGTTTCAGACTTTGGATAAGTATAGTGAGTTTTGAAAATTGAACAAGATAATGATAGAATCTGAATACTGTAACTGATTAAGGTATGTTGCATTTTTCACATGTAACTATGACACAGTTTGAATTCCAACCCCAATTTCTCAGAGGCTTTCTGGTAATGACAGGAAAAGAGTATTAAATTAGGTTTCAATGTAAATCAAGAAACACTACTATTCATGTTCGATCCATAACTTTTGTGTACATATGATGCAAATGAAATTGTACATAGTGATTGAGTTCAGGATGATAATATGTTGCGATATGACCCCATTGTCGTTTGTTGAAATTCAAGATCACAGGGTGTTTTCAAATTTAGACATGAGTTGCACCAGTAGATTTTGTCATGTCCACTCCATAACTTTGAGATGCTTGAATGGTTTTCATTGAAACATGGGATACAATTGTTCCTTAAGGCGAGACGATATGTCAAACACAAGAAATATTTTGGTTCGTTGATGGTCAAGGTCACAGGTGATGGTAATTCTCTCATTTGAATCAAGAAACTCTACTTTTCGTGTCTGCTTTTTGCGTATGTCACGTGGAGCAAGTGACAGTCTCTTGCTTTTTACATGTTTTTGTTATTCGTGCATTCACATTTAACTTGGGAATATGATTGACATTTTATGGACCACTTAAAAATACAAGTCTAAAACTGCTTGGAACAGGCTTAGAAATTAACACTGCAATCTCCACAGGGAACATTTTGTTAAAAAGACCTGTGTTTTGAGTATCTGTGTTCAATTTCATTTTTATGTGTAAATTGAATTTTCAATTTTTTTTTCAAAAGTGGTCAAAAAGAGGGTTTGAAAAAAATCTATGTCGTTCCAATGCTTTTTCTTTGAATTGTATTATTTATTTATTTATTTATTTATTTACTTATGGGTGTTTAAGGTCTCAGATTTCTGCACAATGGCTAATCATGACCACAACAGTTTTACGGGTGGAAGAAGCCGGAGTACCCAGAGAGAACCACCGAGCAATGGCGAGAAACTGTCAGCTCCCCAACATACTAACTCCACACAAGCAGAGCTAGCATTGGTTGAAGACAGGCGCACCATCGACTTGCAGTACGCATTAGTACACAGCGCCACAGTGTCCCCCCATGGGCAATGGGGGTGAAGTGTCTTGCCCAAGGACACAACACAGTTGCCACAGGTGAGATTCGCTCCAAGGACCTCTTGGCTTGCAGCCTGCACCTCTACCAATGGAGCCACCGCCCCCCCCTGTCTATCTTTATAAAAAAGGATAAAAATATATACTTTAAAAAACAGAGAAAAAAAACGAAAAATATATATTTGAAAAAAAAATGAAAATAAAAAATTTCAGACAAAAAAGCAAAATTCAATTTTTTTCTGAAATATTTCAAATTTTTTTCTTTTAAATACTCGTAATATTAAAACTAAATTATATAAAATTAAAAAAAAAACTGAAAAAAAATTCCAGAAAAAAAGCAAAATTCATTTTTTTCTGAAATATTTCGAATTTATTTCTTTGCCCTATTTATAGTGTATATTGCTCTGGAAATCTTCGAAGCTATATATGAAACATGGGGCTATCGAATTTGCTATTTTCATCAAAACATACTCCTAAGAATTTTATTTTCTTCATGTCCGATCTATTTGATATCTGGGTTAATTCTGAGTTATTAAGGAGAAGGCGACGCTGGGTTTGGACGTAATTTGTATGAGGTGGGTGAATGATTATGTACTTGGTTTTGGGGGCATTTAGGGATAATTTATTTGCCTTGCACCACTCACTTACTTTTGTGATTTCGATATTTAGAGTGTTAAATAACGTGTCAATATTTTCGTCAGATTTGTACATAGTCATGTCGTCTGCAAATGGCAGAACATTCGAGGAGGTTGAATTTCTAATATCATTCATATAGGTAAAAAACTATGGGTCCTAAAAACGATCCTAGAGGCACTCCACAAGTAAAGTAAGTACTTCATCATCTGAGGATGAATCTTCATATTGAATGAACTGGCTACGATCAAGAAGATAACTTCGAAATCAGTCGTTAGTTATACCTCTGATACCATATACCTCAAGTTTTTTCAAAAGAATACTGTGGTTAATGGTATCAAAGGCCTTTGAGAAGTCTAGAAAAAGTGCGATGGTGTGGTGATTTGGAGATAGTTCATTACTGTCGGCTACTTCGTGTAGAAAATGCAACATTGGGTGGAAGGTTGAGTGTTTGGGTCTGAAGCCACATTGATGTTCATATAAGATTTCGAATGTGGATAGATAAGAATAAAGTCGTCTATACATTAATTTGTCTAATATTTTAGAAAACGCTGGCAATATACTTATTGGTCTATAGTTATTTAACGAACATGGGTCTGTAGATATAAATATAGGTATAACTTTTGCCATTTCCATTTTATTAGTGAAGAGACCTCGTGTGAATGATAAGTTGAAGACGTGGGTCAGAGGTTCCGCGATTTCATTAACAGTTTCTTTTAATATTTTTGTAGAATGCTGTAGCAGTCCATGCTTTGTTTTCCTTTTATATTATTTGTAATGGCGATAATTTCTTCCTTAGTGGTCAATGTGATAAAGAAGTTATCGCTTGAGTTATGCTGAAGATAAGTGTCGAATTCTGTGTTAGTGGGAGGCATGTTATCATTTATTTTTTGTCCAATTGTTGCGAAGAAGTTATTTAAAATGATTGGCAATTGAGCCAGATTCAGAGATTTTTCTACCATTGATAGGGAATTCAGATGGCAATTGTTCTTAACAGAGAGATTTGTTGAGGGCGTTACGTAGGATCTGCCAACATTTTTTAAAATTGTACTTATTTTCCTTCAAGATGTCTGTATAGTATTGGGCTTTTGTGCGTTTTTTACTGCGTTGTGTACTCTGCAGTATTGCTTGTAGTTGTCGATGTTAGAGTTTGTTGGGTGCTTTAGTTTATTTATGAGTAGTTTGATTTTGTTTATAGAAGATTTTAGGATACCGCTAGTCATCCATGGCTGCTTTTTAACATACTTTTTGGGTACATTGCTATTTTCTATAGGAAACGATGTTTCAAAATTTTCCATGAACATATTTAAGAATATGTTGAAAGATTCATTGGGACATGTAGATTCAATTACTGAGCTAAAGTTCGTATGATGTAATTTATTTTTGAAAGAAATTTTTTTTTTTCGTAAATGAGCGTTTGGGTTTTGGGGATACCTTTTGAATCATCGTTGTTGCTTCCTCAGTATAAAAAGTTCCGAAATGATCTGAAACATCAGAAATTATGATACCACATTTACCACCAGCAACTTGTACTGACTACCCTAAACACCACTAAATCACCTAAGAGTGCATCTAGATAAATTAAAACATAAGAAAATGTATAAATTTGATGAGAGGAAAAAGTGAATTTTTTCGTGGCAGGACCACCCACATTGTGAAGAGGAATATTTGATGACCCCCCTTCCTCAGTGATGTTTGAGCTTTATTTAGACGAATTTATTTCGCTATGGGCTCTTGCATTTCTCAGATCCAGCACTCTTGAGACAGACTTGTTTTATCAGAATATAGACGTTTTTAGAAATATAGTATGACAGCAATTTGGAAAAAATATAAAAAAAAGTTTTTCATAAAAAAAATTAATTAACTAAATACATTGAAATGAGTTAAATAAATTGAGATTAGTTTAATAAATTGAAATCAGTTTAATAAATTGAAATTAATAATTGAAATTAGTTAAATACATTAAAATTTGTTAAGTAAATTGAAATTAATTAAATACATTTGTGATTAATTAAATAAATTGAAAAAAATCAAATGGCTTATTTTGTGATTTTCAGATTAACTATGTTAAAAATCTTGAAATCTAGAGAGTTTTGAGTCTGAGGAATAAATTCAGTCTGACAGACGCGATAACTGCTGAGACGGTGAGGATATTTGAGATCCAACGCTCACAATTGTGTTTGAAAGGTGTGAAATGGTTGAAAAGTGAAGAATTGATTGAACATATGATTCTCAGTGGTTCGAATACTGTGAAGAAGCTTGATGTTAGGAAAAAAAGGAAAACAAAATAATCCGAAGCAAAGAAAACAAACAGAAAACCTCCTGTCACTGTAAAACTCAGAAAAAACAGTCTGACAACAGCAAAAAAGAGGAAATAATAATAATAACACTTCGGCCGGCCGCTGATTTGTCGCGGTTCTCGTATGAGAAGGCCTTGGTTACCCATGTTCTACCAACTGCCTCCCCCTATTCCCGCGCTTCTTCTCTCCTCCCAACACTCGGAGACGAACTGCTTGATGACATCCCTTGCACCATTCTTCCCAATCTCTCCGATTAGTATATTAACCCTCTCCTTTGAGTCGCCCCTAACCACATGTCCTTCATTCTCCCATCCCACTTCTCCATTATACTCCCCGTGAATCTTGTTCTTTTAGACTGGTATTTTGGGCATTCTATAAGAAAGTGTTCCAGGGTCTCCACCAAGCCCACGTTACACATCTGGCACTCCTTTTCACTGTGTTTCCCAATTTTTCCCCTCAGCTCCAGGGACCGCGACCTCAGCTTGAACAACAGTGACCCCCCAAAGGTGCCATCAAGGTACTCTTCGAAACCAGGCTTCTCTTTATCACGCAGGCCACCCAAAGATCTCTTTGATTTGCCCCCCCCCCCTCTCGCCAATTACGGTTACAATCCTCCATGACCCTTTCTCTGACGATCTTTTTGCCCTGGTTTGCCCCAACGTCAAGGTCCGAGATCTCCATTGAGTAGTTTTCTACTAGCTCCCTCACTTGGACCATCCACCCCGTCTTGATATTTGAGTTGAAAGTTCTCAGGAACATTACTTTACACCATCGGCTATCGGGGAGATTTACCAAATAATTAAGATAACCGAGTTTCAATAGGTCTATCCTGCCCTTGATCCTCATCCACCCAAGCTCCTGTGCAAATGAAACAATCAGAAGGCAAGCAAAGAATGCAAATGGAAAAGATGCCATGCAAACCAAACAATCTGAAGCAGAGAAAACAAACGGAAAAGCTCCCATGAAAACGAAACAGAAAAAACAGCCTGAAGCAGAGAAAAACATGAAAAGGAAAGCTGTGGATTCTTCACCGGAAAGGGAAAGAAAAGTCACTTGACAAAATAACAACATCCACGATTATGTATTAGATTTCGTTGGATCTGCAGTGAATGCAAAGGTCTTAAGAGATAGATTGATGAAAATAATAAATCGTGAATTCAAAGTACAAGAGAGAGCGGGAACAGGACGATTCACCCCCGTGGACGATTCGCCCCCTGGACGATTCGCTCAGATGGATGATTCGCCCCCGCTTTTTGGACGATTCGCCCCCCCCCCAATTTTTTTTTAAATAAAGATAACAAAAAAATCTGCTGTGTTTTTTTTATTTCATCACCGAAAACAAACAAATACATTTCTAAAACAAACAAGATCTACATACAAACGCATACAAAGTTCGACGTTGTGAATGTGATCGGAATCGAACTGAAAAATGATTGTGAATTAATACTAAAACAATAACATAATAGGCCGAATGGCCTTAGTCAGTTCCTGAAGGCTGTTAATGCACCATAAATACCAGAAAAAGTCATGTTACTACTATTATTACAACAACCGGAACAACAACTGTAGTAACCTGAACTCACACCTCTACGAAAATCACTTAATACCTACCCCGTCGTGTCAGTGTGGCGAGCGTGAAACTACTGATCACTTTCTCCTTCATTGTCCACTGTTCTCGAACGCTCGTAACAACTCGATTAATTTACTCCCATTTAGAGTAGATACATCCATACTCTTGTTTGGATCCGAATTCTTAAACAGTGAGGACAACTGCCTTATTTTTGACGTAGTACATGACTTCATTTTATCCAGCAAACGATTTCAGTAAATCTTCACTCAACATTATATCTCGTTCGTGGATATCCCAGCTTTGGAGCTCTGTTTCCTCTTTATGGTATCATATCATATATATAATTAATCAAGTGACCAATGCCTCAAGGAATACACTTACTAGCCTTTCGCAGTTCAACACCACCGAAACTCCCAACTCATAACATGCCCATCTCTATAGTAATGATCTAAAAACTAAGTCTCCGCCCTTTTACTCTCTCCAGTCCATGCATTCAACCTGGCTCTTGTAATTTTTCTCCATTATTTTCTTCATTCTGCTATCAGTGTTTCGTACTTTCACAACTTTATTCAATCTTTTTTATTTCCATTTGCTATTTAAACAATCTCACATATCGTTGCCTGGTGGCCGAGGTCGCTTCACTGCCCCGTCTCTGGATGTCATTGGTCTGAGAGGGTATGTGTGCCTTATCTTCTAGGGTTAATTTAATCTACAATAGTAGCAATCTCGTCCTAATTAAAACACAACGGGGGCGACGTGTTTTCGGCATCCGTGCGACGATGTGTGAGTTCTTCGACTGATATTACACCACCTACAGGAGTATCTTTAACCTACCAGGGAGACTACTTACATGAGATGTAAGCTTTCTGTCGGATCCCCTCTCAAACTGTAACTTGTCTGCTCGCTACTTGTATACAATTGTATTGCTTGCTGTTCACATTTTGTTTACTTCCATTAACTGTTATTGAATATTGTATACATATCGAATTCTTTAATATATATTGTTTAAACTAACCGGAAAGAGGCTGCGGGCGTTAATGAAAAATATTTCATTAACGACCACGGCCCAGAGAAAACAACTTAGTTGTCAATTTAGTCGAAAAGTTAAGCACTGAAAACACTGGTCATCACTCAAGCCCCAGATTGATATTATTTTGCAGTAATTTATTGGAAAGCACGGCTCAGTGCTTCACAGTAAATTACTACAAAATAATATCGAACTGAAAAATGATCGTGATTTACAGTAAAAGTAAAGCACTGAAAAGACTGATCATCACGCATGCCCTTGTAACCGGGTTGTAAAACACCAACATGGACCAGGTTCAATAAATATTATATTCTTTCAATATCATACATCACACATCATGATAATAATTCATGATAATCCATTCTGTAAAACAAAATATATAGTGTGAAGGTCATTAAATAAAAACCATCAGAATGCAATGATCAACTATTCATAATTATGGCGTTGTGCTGTCTGAGAATCTGTGGCAATGAACTCACTAACAAGTTCACTGCAACAGATCACCAGACAGACACGTTTACACTAATAAGCAAACGAACACCAATATGCATCAAGCAATATCATTGAATATAATAACTCAATAATAATCATGCCTATAATGACGTTGCACTGTCTCAGGATCTGTGGCTGTGAACTCACTAACGAGTTCACTGCGACAGATCGTCAGACAGGCACATATATTTCAAGCATCAATACAGCAGTTGTGTTTAAAAGCAATAACATTGAGTTTATCGACTCTTACATTTTTAAGGCAAATTGAATACTATCACAGTCAGCTTTTCGAATAAAACATCTTCCGTGCAAGGAGCAGTTTGCGATACATGTAGGACAAATCTGCCACAAGATTGACAATACAAATGTCTTACTACGGACTAGTGTGGGTTAAAGCCGTCAAAGGTTAAAGAACTGGCATTGTCAGTCAATACAAGAACAATAACAGAATCAGAATTATAAACCATGTTGACATAACTGGGTTTATAATTTGGGGTACGAAATATCCAGGGGATGTTTCCCTGTTATCCGGTAATTCAGCAATGACTGGATGTTGCTGCATTGACTTACACTGTCAGTCAATACAAGAACAATAACAGAATCAGAATTACAAACCATGTTGATATAACTGGGTTTATAATTTGGGGTACGAAATATCCAGGAGATGTTTCCCTGTTATCCAGTAATTCAGCAATAACTGGATGTTGCTGCATTGACTTACACTGTCAGTCAATACAACAACAATAACAGAATCAGAATTATAAACCATGTTGACATAGCTGGGTTTATAATTTGGGGTACGAAACATCCAGGGGATGTTTCCCTGTTATCCGGTAATTCAGCAATAACTGCCTCCACCAACCGAGGTGTATGATACAACGTCGGGCGGGGGTTCATAGAACCTCCCCGACGCTGTATCACACAACCAGGTTAGGTTGAGCTTAGAATAACAAACTTAATAAATTATTCTACAAAATATCCGACAGTAAAGTTATGCATCGAATGCCGATGATATTCCAAATTACACACGACAGAGATTTAAATTTAAAATAACACTTACCTAATCTGTGGGAATAAAATGCAATAACATCAGGCAGTTATTATGAACAACGTCTTCCAAGCAAAAAAATGTTTGGTGTCCTTCTCTCAGTCGAACTTGAAGAGAAGTGACAGAGATTGTCTTCAAGCTCAGTGACATCCGTGATTAATCAAACAAAAGCATGCCGAGAGCATTCAGTCGTGATGATTTAAGCTTGCAAGAAATCACTCACGCTGCTGACTAAACAGTTTTACCGAGGTGATAATGATTAACTCGTCAACTGCGGCACCAATGATTACAAATAATTAATTATTAACTATTAACCCGCGACATCAATGTTTACCGAAATAAATAATTCCGACTCTTCCACATCGATATTTCTAGTTGAAATATTAGAAACATGTATGTTAATAATTCCTCCTTGATTATATTTGTAACCTACCATGCTTGGTGTAATATCCAGATCACTATCTACATTTGAATGACTTGTGGGCTGGACAATAGCACAAGACTGGTGGTATGGTAGTTGCTTGTCCATATAACCATGCAGAATTGTCTGTGAATTTGGAGGAACAACAAGATTTTTACTTTCTGCACTTTTGATCACTGCTAAACAGTAGTCTTTTTTAGCAAGATTTTTTTCTCGAAGAGACATGCATCGAAATGCCAAATACCAAGGTGTGATCAATGGCATGTCTTGTAAAAATCTTGAACCATGCCTGGTACGACATTTTTCCATAAGATGAGATAAAATATTTGTACCCAGCAAAATTGGAACTTCCGTATTGTAGTTACTATCTGGTACAATTAAAAATACAAAATATTGTTCCGGTTGATCCACTAACCCATCAATTTGCAATTGTGCTTCTATATACCCATTATAAGGTAGATTTTGTCCATCAGCACATTCAATATCAAGTAAATGGTTCAGTGGCTCAACGGGAATTGATTTCATGTATTTATTATAAAATGAAGAGCTAATTGTGGATACTGTCGATCCCGTATCCAACAACGCTTTTGTAGATATTCCAGCTAATTCAACTGAAGCCTCACTAGCAGTACCCAAAAGACCAGGTGGTTGAAAATTTTTCGTTTGAGTTGGTGTCTGTTCAGAAAAACCTATGGTCGACCCCGCCCCATAGGTTTCTTGGAGTTTAAACCGTTGTAATGATCGGTTCTAACCCTACACCCAACTGCGACATGTCCCAATTGGCCACATTTAAAACAACGAACATCTGTGTTACGAGATGAACGGACGTTTTGAGGTGTTGTAGAACGAAAATCACCAGATGAATTGTTAGTGTCTCTCCATTCCCGTCATTTTCTTGACTTCCAGTCTAAATTTTTATTGGAAGGCCTGTTTTGTGGTTCCTGACGTTGCTGTTTTAATTCTGCAATGTCCTTCGTTAATTGTAACACCATTGACTTCAGTTCCTGAATTTCACTAGAACTGCTTGGTTGAGCTTGATTAGCAGGTAATGACTTTTTTGTTTTGGGGACATTGTCTTCCTTGTGGTCTTGCTCTATCATTCTAAGAGCGACATGTAATTCATCAAAATCTTGGATTTTATCATATTTGTGACCACTTATATCACGAAAATTTTGTCTTAAACCTGTCCAAAGCATAGTGCGTAGCATGTTATTAGTTTCACGAGGATCCACTAATTCCATTTGCACTGCTTTGTTAAGAGTATCTTCAAGCCGACAACTCCAGCTTGAAATACTTTCATTTTCTTGTTGACGGGCACTATAAAATTGTGCAAGGATAGTTTCTTTTGGATCTATAGTACCATAGATACTACTGAGTTTGGCAAGAATTTCAGTTGGTGAAGCTGAAGGACCTAAACGCATTACAATACGCCCTGCCTCACCACGTAAAGACCGTCTTATAGCATGCGTTACAACATCCGCTGAATGGCTTTCAGACAACAAGCATTTCACCTCATACTGCCATAAATCAAAAGCGACTTCACTTTTAGCATCACCACTAAAAGTTGGAAGACGAGGCGGTTGTGAAACGTAAACTGTTTTAGGAGATGGGTCGGGCTTTGCATCAATTTTTGTCTCTACTGAAGATTTAGTATATGATGCCATCCACTCCCAAAGCTCATCTGCATTTGCTGCTTTGGGTTTAACTCCCATCTCCCCAAAAATCTTTACTAAATTGTCTATTTCTTCTTTTGTCATAGAAGTCATTTTCTCTTTTTTTTTTTTAAATAAAGGTTAAACCAAACTCAATAAACAAAATGGACAGATTGTTTATGTGTATAAGAAACTGCAAATTAATATTTTCTCATACACTCTATGAGACGTTTCAACCACACACGAGCTAAAAGAGGTTTAGGATGTACACCATCTTTAAAGAGATTGAAGTTAAGACTATAAATACTCTTAAAGTTAGCTCGTTTTCGATTATTCTGGATATCTAAATGGAATTTAGGACAATAAAATCCTTTACCAATATTATATGAATATATCCAGTCGTTTAAGGCTGTTACTCCTTTTTGCAATTCAACATCTGCTTCTGTGAATTGTTCAGGAGAAGAGTGCCCTCTGGACTTATTCCACTCGACAATTGAAATTGGAGGAATTCCCAGGAATACAAGGTCTATAGAAGGGTACTTTTCCACTAGACTAACAAAGTCTTGGTAAGAGGCAATTGCTTTTGCAACAGATTGAAAAATATCTCCCTCTCTTAAAAATACAAACTTACCTCTTTTTATTGATAAATCACATGTACCTAACCATACATACAATCTTACTTTTTGTTTCCTGTGCTCTAATTTATGAATATTACGCTCAGTATATAAAAATTTATCATGAATGGTTGAACCACTCTTACACCACCATTCTATGTCAATATCTGATTCATCAAATTCTCTTTGCAAGTAATTACCCAGACTTGATGATATGAGTACATGTGAGGTATTTTTGCTTGCACAAAGTACTTGTGGTCTTTCTAAATATTTTTCTAATCTCCGCTCACTCATTAAAATGGTAGAAATTTATAAACTTCTTAAATTATTAAAATTCAAATTACTTCACATTAAATATTATTATTGAAGTATGGCAGATTGATCCCACAAGCAACAAACCCGACTGCACGAAAGTTTATTTTATGCATATTTTTGCAATTCAATGACCTCCCATTGTCACCAGAATATTTTAAAAGAACCTGAAAACAAAATTACATATATACATTTTTAGATTAATTATTTAAAGTTTTCATGGTAAAGGAGTTTATCACATGGGAGTTCTGTTATTATCACAGTTCAGCACTGGAATGTCATCTTGGGATTATATAAAATACCTGTCCTTTGTAACCGAATGTTACAATAAGAATAAATATGTATAAAAAGATACAGTTCACATTCTGTACTTCTTGGCCATCACTGTATTAACGTGTAACTGGTAGCCTCGCCAATTGTAACCGGGTTGTAAAACACCAACACGGACCAGGTTCAATAAATATTATATTCTTTCAATATCATACATCACACATCATGATAATAATTCATGATAATCCATTCTGTAAAACAAAATATATAGTGTGAAGGTCATTAAATAAAAACCATCAGAATGCAATGATCAACTATTCATAATTATGGCGTTGTGCTGTCTGAGAATCTGTGGCAATGAACTCACCAACAAGTTCACTGCAACAGATCACCAGACAGACACGTTTACACTAATAAGCAAACGAACACCAATATGCATCAAGCAATATCATTGAATATAATAACTCAATAATAATCATGCCTATAATGACGTTGCACTGTCTCAGGATCTGTGGCTGTGAACTCACTAACGAGTTCACTGCGACAGATCGTCAGACAGGCACATATATTTCAAGCATCAATACAGCAGTTGTGTTTAAAAGCAATAACATTGAGTTTATCGACTCTTACATTTTTAAGGCAAATTGAATACTATCACAGTCAGCTTTTCGAATAAAACATCTTCCGTGCAAGGAGCAGTTTGCGATACATGTAGGACAAATCTGCCACAAGATTGACAATACAAATGTCTTACTACGGACTAGTGTGGGTTAAAGCCGTCAAAGGTTAAATAACTGGCATTGTCAGTCAATACAAGAACAATAACAGAATCAGAATTATAAACCATGTTGACATAACTGGGTTTATAATTTGGGGTACGAAATATCCAGGGGATGTTTCCCTGTTATCTGGTAATTCAGCAATGACTGGATGTTGCTGCATTGACTTACACTGTCAGTCAATACAAGAACAATAACAGAATCAGAATTACAAACCATGTTGACATAATTGGGTTTATAATTTGGGGTACGAAATATCCAGGAGATGTTTCCCTGTTATCCAGTAATTCAGCAATAACTGGATGTTGCTGCATTGACTTACACTGTCAGTCAATACAACAACAATAACAGAATCAGAATTATAAACCATGTTGACATAGCTGGGTTTATAATTTGGGGTACGAAACATCCAGGGGATGTTTCCCTGTTATCCGGTAATTCAGCAATAACTGCCTCCACCAACCGAGGTGTATGATACAACGTCGGGCGGGGGTTCATAGAACCTCCCCGACGCTGTATCACACAACCAGGTTAGGTTAAGCTTAGAATAACAAACTTAATAAATTATTCTACAAAATATCCGACAGTAAAGTTATGCATCGAATGCCGATGATATTCCAAATTACACACGACAGAGATTTAAATTTAAAATAACACTTACCTAATCTGTGGGAATAAAATGCAATAACATCAGGCAGTTATTATGAACAACGTCTTCCAAGCAAAAAAATGTTTGGTGTCCTTCTCTCAGTCGAACTTGAAGAGAAGTGACAGAGATTGTCTTCAAGCTCAGTGACATCCGTGATTAATCAAACAAAAGCATGCCGAGAGCGTTCAGTCGTGACGATTTAAGCTTGCAAGAAATCACTCACGCTGCTGACTAAACAGTTTTACCGAGGTGATAATGATTAACTCGTCAACTGCAGCACCAATGATTACAAATAATTAATTATTAACTATTAACCCGCGACATCAATGTTTACCGAAATAAATAATTCCGACTCTTCCACACCCTAATACTAATAATTATAGCCGTACAGATGGTTTGTAAATGACACTTATTTCCCTTAATGCATCTTTTGCCATGATGTCACCATCTGTAAATTTGTCCCAAGCAGCAAAGATTTTGGTTGTGTCAGATTTATCTTTTGCCCTAAGATGCTGACAGAGTCTATCTTCAGCAAGGAATTGTGCTTGAATGTCTACAAGTTCAGCGTCATGGCGTAACACTTTCACAAACTGGTAAAATGGTAAGTGGTGTCTCCTAATTTTACTATTTAAACGACAGTGCCACCCTTCACAGTTATTATTTGTACACACAGTGCAGTTAAATACTGACCAAGACGATGGTGACCACACACTACTATGTATCCAAGTGTTGTGGATATAGTCAACAAGACACCTCAGGAGAGGAGCCATTGGAGATGAAGGCGTATCCATACCAATGATTGATGTAAAAATAGGCACAATGTGTTCTGCAGGAAGAAAGGGCAAACACATTACCCGTCTGATAAACTTTTGAATCTGGGCATTTTCCATATACCTCACAGAAAGACCCAACTCTTGGACCTTCCTCCAGACAACTTGTGTCCAATGAAAATAGCAGCCCTTTCGATTTACATGTGGAAAAACGTCACAGAATGCTTTCCAAACAGCTGCCTGAAAATCCATGATTACATTTGTTAAATTTTCTAAATCATTGTTTGACTTTAAATATTCAAGGACAGCACTGTAATCCTGGGCAGATTTACCAGACATCAACACAAACACAACTGGTACTTGCTTAACTGTATCACCATTCTTTAAAAAAAAACATGAATGGACCACAACTGAGTAAAGGGGTCACCTACTGATTTAAATGTCCCATCTACATACCACTCTCGAGCAGAATTTAAATGTCGTGACAAAGTATTAGTATAGAACACAATATGTCTTTTTGTTAAACTTTTATGTCACAGCGGAGAAAGCCATCAGGTATGGCTGACTCTTGAATTTCAAAGTTTAGTGATTCGGGTTCTGGGGTCGGTCGCCTTGTCGCCGACGGTTACACTCTCTGATAAGCAATGAAAGCTGCGGAAGCGATTCCAAGGGAGTATTACCATCCATATTCTGGCGAAGTGCCTCTTCAACAATAGCAGAAGCAGATGTCACCGTGTCAGACTTAGATACAATGTTTATATTAGCATGTACTTTAGCACCTAGCAAGGCAGATGCTTTGGGGACACAAGAGTGTGGAGTAGGCCCTTCAACAAACTCATGATTTAGTTCTTTAACGGTAGCAGTACAATACACATTTTTGTTTCGGACACAACATTGCCAAACAGTGTGCCTGGATTTCAACTTTTTCTTGAAATTGTATGAATAATTGTCTGAGGACACCAAACCTGGCTTAGATCTTTTTGAGGCACCTGGGACTACAGTGAAAGTTAAAGGGGGAGTCTCACCCGCTTCTACAACAGAAGGTACATTCTCAAAAATGTAATTTTCGACCATAGCCTCAGGTAAGACAAAACTTCGGCGAGCTGTTTCTGCTAGCAAACCTAAATCAGGAACAGACGGTGAAAAAGGCCGTACGGGCAGTGAAGGAGATCCAGGAGATCTTGTAGGTGAAGTAGGTCTCACATGAGCAAGAGGTGAATCAGGTCTTGGATGTGGCGATGGAGACCTGGGAGGTTGTGATGGAGAAACAGACCTTATACGTTTTGTCTCTTAATAGCGTTGGCTGCAACCACTTCGGCTGCTGCTGCTGTTGGCTGATCATTCGGCGTATCAATGTTTCTGCATGGATTGCAGGTCCATGGAAAGACGGAGTCGTCAGAGTTATAGGCGTCATATTCTTCCCTAGATATACCTGTCCCACATCGTATGTGGCACCATTTACTACAACTGTTGCATTAAACGCCTAAACTATTTCCCCAAACAGCCCTGGAACAAACGATACAGGGATGTTTCGGAGGCATTTTGATAACTGACTTAGTGATGAATGAAAGGTTTTAGAGCGCCGAAGTCGCGCAGGGACAATGTGGGATTTACCAATCCCTTGCGATCCGGTTAATCTTATTTTAATTGGCTTTGTTACAAATTCTGTGCTAATTTATACAAATGAGGAGAAGGGGCGTTGTGTTCGGTAAAAAAAGGTTCAAACAAATAAAGGAAGCTTGCCGAATTATTTAATGTTTTTGAACTAAACTTTTGACCAAGCTAACACAAAAATGTTGTTTTGGAATAGTGTTGTAAGCCATAAAACAAGATTTCAAAGGAATGAGATATCAATCAACTAACCTTGATTGTTGCGTAAACAATTAGACTGGCTTAAAAGATACATCACACAGACTGTTGTAAAACAAGGCCACCTGTCTCCTATCTGGTAATTTCAATCCAAAATGCAAAGTGTTGTGTAAACATTTCCTCATAATTCTGAGGTTTCTTTACACCACCGTTTATTCAACCAGTGTGAATTATTATTCACTGCACACATGTCCAATATTATTTGTATCGACAACAATTTGCTCTGTAATTGACTTAGTCGAAGTAAGTAAGTACCTTTCCATTTGACATTTTTACAATTCATTTTTAATTTTATTTAGGGTATGTTTCAGTGAGCTATTTCGGTTTACTTGGTTTATTGTGAGCATGCGTAGACACAAGGAATAAAAACCAGGTCGTTTCATTGAGCAGTTTATATTCTGGTTTATCATTCTGGATTAAACCAACTAAACCTCCTAGAGAGCAGGGTTATCTGGTTTATGATTCCATTCTTGACATGCGCAGTGGAACCCAAATCAAAGTTCTACGCCTCGCAGAACGACAATAAAAAAACATTCAATTTCGAGTGTCAAAAAAGAAATAAACAGTGCAAGGTTCATGAAAAATGCTACAACTCAAGAGAGAGAAACTATAAAAAAAAAGTTAATAACATTTATTTAGCCCATAAAAGCGGCATTTCAAAAATATTCGATTCTCAACTGAAAGGGTGTTTTTCTCCCAGAAAAAATTGTTACAACTTTCAGAAGATCCTTTTTGGCCATTTTATTTCTATGATAGCAGTCACGCAATTTTTGACACCACCACTGGAAAGTTTCTGATGAGGGCCTTTTTAACGATGGGTTTCAAAGATTGTGTAACGGATTTGGTAACAGCAGTTGAAATATAATATACAACAGAAGTTCTAAATTACTCTGTTATAATTCGTCTGGTCATAACAGAAGTGTAATTCTATTTTTGTTGGCTTCAAGGCATTTCCATGTTCGAAATGAATCGATGTACCTAATTGGTTCACGCCGTAGTGCATTGTGCTGTTGTTTCATTCGTCGAGGTGAAAGCGAGGGATCAATCAGATTCCAGTATTCGAAATCTTTCCCCGCGAAATTATCCTATATAAGAGCGGACTCGCTCATAATTCACCGCCCACGTCTTGGCATTAAAGCTCTAATTCAGCTGCGCCAGCACAACTGCCTATTGAGGTTAGTTATGGGGACACTTTGTAACCTGTAAAAAAGGTTAACCGTAATGGGTACCGTCATTCTGGGACCCGTTCAGCTCGGCCCTGGTGAGAATCACTGTTTCTGAGAGTGATTCTCTCCAGGTCAGAGTTCCGTGGGAACCATCCACATTTACTGAACACATGTTAGGTGGAAGTTAAACCCCTTTTGGTTGAAAGTGTAGTGGGCCCGTGTTTTTTGATCCGTCATTCATATTCATGTCCATTTCATATCATACTATTTTGGCTTCTTAATAAACCACGTATAAACTGTTTTTCTGTTTTATTGTGAATTCATCCAGACCACAACACATAACTTAATGGTTATTCTACCTCAGAGTTGAGTTATATTTTATCCATGGTTTGCTAGTTGACCCAGATCCTCACGAATCTGAAGAACAACAGGGAGATTTCGGCCAGGGTTCTAGCCCCTGGGGAGTCGTTCACCCCACCCCTGTTACAAATTGGCGAGGCTACCAGGATCTGGTTATTACAGCTACTTACATTATGGGTATTTATTATCATCAAGGTCTGTGTTCTTTGAACGATCAAGATGAATTTAATTCATGGGGAAAATAGAGCTCGATTGTTGGTATGCATAATTTCAATAGCTTTTGTTGTATTATTTCAAATGCAAGGGCTTCTCCCCAATTGAATGGTATTGTAAACCTTTGGAATCCTACGTAGTGGTTTTAGTGGCACAATGAGCCCAAGTATACAACTGCTGATGAAGTGGAAGCTCATAAGCTTGGTGTAATTAAAGTTTAGTTGGCAAAGTCATTCTATGAGTGAGTTAAAGTCAAAGTTTATAGACTGTTTATTCTGTTGTTTTATTTTACTCTGCACCAGACTCCGAAATCTCACTGAAACTGGGATTAACAGGGTCCAAAATAACCCCCCCCCCCCCCCCCTTTGAGCCAAAGAAATTGAGATGGTCTGAGCTGATCAGTCAACTCAGCCCAAACACTTATGACACGAATGTGAAAAATACCCGATAGAGGCTTTTTAGCATCTTGTTATCGATGGATTTTTTTTGAGACTGGTAAAGGTATTGAAGGTTAAATGTTCAGCCATATTATTTGGCATTTGAAGCGCCAGTGTAGCTCAAAAAGCTTGTTCGTGAAAAGCTGTGAGTGGTATTGAGTCATAAAAAAATGTCTGCAGTTGAATTACAATTTTTCTGAAATTCTTTCACTTTCCAGGTTCATTATGAAGATAACCCATTTGGTTAATCAATCTGTGGGGCATTTGAGGCAACTCAGCTATGGGTAAATAGGAAGTGAAGCCGAGTTATATGCCCTTTGGTACAAAGTAGCATTGGGTCCATGCGGGATTTAAGCCCACAATTTTTCTTTCAACTTCTGGAAATGTTTATGGTCAACATTAAATCTAAGTGTTAGGTAAACTTGATTCAAGAAAGAATCTTTTAGTAAGTCGATATTAAAAGCTAAAATGCTAGATGATTGCATTGCTCATTAGTTTGGATGTATTTTGTGTTACTGCATGTAACACTCGATAGTGACCAGAAAGGATGTTTTTTCATAGGAAGCGAAATAAGACCTAGTAGTCTGCTTATTTAAAGTAGGTAGTACACAGTGTGTTGGTGTGTCAATTTTCTGTTGGCAATAGGCATTGACGTGTGTGGAACCTTTTCTATTAAACAGCAATCGCGACGTGCAGGAGTTTGTAAATATTTGTACATTTCTTTTTTAAGTTATGCTCCCAGCGTCTTGGATTCTGATAAAAATAGGTGGTTTGTCTTCAGTAGTCTGGGTGCTGTTTTAATATTACGTAGATAATGTTTGTGGATGTCATTGCGATACATCATTTAGCTCTGGCGAAAACTGAAGCTGTTACTGATATGTCAGATTGAACTAACCTTAGAGGTGTACATTTGGAGTGTCTTATGTTGGGCAAGTAATTTACAGTAGAGGAAATATTGCAATCCTGAGGCTTGTTGTTTTATGGGTAGTGGTCAATCTCTCTTTCGTTTACTAAAATGTAAAAACTTTTCTTGAATGGTAGGTTAAAATAGTTGGTTGGTGAGAATTATGTTCTCCATGGATAGCCCCAAATTTAATTTCCAAATTGACCATTAAATTTAAAATGGGGCACAATTGTGAGCAGTCTATATATATTAAAAAGCTGAATACAGCTGCTTATTCTGCACGATTATTGATATGTCCCATTGATAGTAATATATGGTTGATAGTGGAAGAGCCCGAGAGCTATCACGTGTGTTAGATTAGTGGAAACCACGTGGCCTTGTTGACCTTTAGAACGTTACAATTAAATTTTGCATAGTTTTCGAATTATTGGCGGAATTGTAAAATCCAGAGAAATAATTTTATCCAGAATTTTATCTACATTAATTGTATTCTGGATATTTCATCTATCTTTCTGGGAAATTAACCAGTATAACCAGTATTTCGTATTTTGGAATTTCAGTAAATCATAAAGCAGGGAAAGCAATTAGTATTGCTGTTACTGCTGTACATTTAATTTGTTTGCTCCTCCAAGTAGAAAGTGACTGTCTGTTTCACATTAATGGAGTGTACACCATCACAAGCAGCTGACAGCGGAGTAGGGTGATGTTGCATGCAGTGTGTCAGAAAAGAATTCTTGATTCTGTTGACGCACTTTTGCTATGCCTATCAGTGCTAGCAGAGAGAGCGCAATCTGCTGAACGTATTGCAGCAGATCCGAGATGAGTGGTGGTAATGCAAGAGAACTTCACTTCTCCAGAACAGATAGGAGCGTGGTATAGCGTGCTGTGAAGAACAAGGGGATTGTTTTGTTATCGAGTAGTGAAAAGAAATTGAAAACATTCCAGCAGTGATCACCAGAGGACTACTTCAGAAGAAGCAGAGAGACAAGATCAAGACTTGACAGAATTTCTAAAAAAGAGACAATAACTTAAACTATATAATAGTCGGTAGAGTAATCATGTGTAATTTTGTAACACCTTGTTCATCTCCTTCATATCATCAATTTAAATTTTGCATGTAATGTTTTCAGGGGAATTGGCTTGGTAAGCGGGTCTCGTGATAATGGAGGAATTTTTTTTATGTGGAACGTCACATTTTAAATGAAAATTATAAAATATTAAAGATTTGCCATAAATCTATTTAACAACTGCTGTATGGTTCTAAAAATGTTACACATTTTCTTTTTAAGGAGGGGGAAGTGTAACGGATTTGGTAACAGCAGTTGAAATATAATATACAACAGAAGTTCTAAATTACTCTGTTATAATTCGTCTGGTCATAACAGAAGTGTAATTCTATTTTTGTTGGCTTCAAGGCATTTCCATGTTCGAAATGAATCGATGTACCTAATTGGTTCACGCCGTAGTGCATTGTGCTGTTGTTTCATTCGTCGAGGTGAAAGCGAGGGATCAATCAGATTCCAGTATTCGAAATCTTTCCCCGCGAAATTATCCTATATAAGAGCGGACTCGCTCATAATTCACCGCCCACGTCTTGGCATTAAATCTCTAATTCAGCTGCGCCAGCACAACTGCCTATTGAGGTTAGTTATGGGGACACTTTGTAACCTGTAAAAAAGGTTAACCGTAATGGGTACCGTCATTCTGGGACCCGTTCAGCTCGGCCCTGGTGAGAATCACTGTTTCTGAGAGTGATTCTCTCCAGGTCCGAGTTCCGTGGGAACCATCCACATTTACTGAACACATGTTAGGTGGAAGTTAAACCCCTTTTGGTTGAAAGTGTAGTGGGCCCGTGGTTTTTGATCCGTCATTCATATTCATGTCTATTTCATATCATACTATTTTGGCTTCTTAATAAACCACGTATAAACTGTTTTTCTGTTTTATTGTGAATTCATCCAGACCACAACACATAACTTAATGGTTATTCTACCACAGAGTTGAGTTATATTTTATCCATGGTTTGCTAGTTGACCCAGATCCTCACGAATCTGAAGAACAACAGGGAGATTTCGGCCAGGGTTCTAGCCCCTGGGGAGTCGTTCACCCCACCCCTGTTACAATTGTTTAAAAATGAAAGCAGGGATATATTTCCTACGCTTTGGATGTCCCCCTCCTAACAATACTTTTATGCGTTGCGTTTCCTAGCAACATCAAACAGGGGTTTATGTGGAATAGTATTCTCATTAAACATATCGTTCTGTTGTGATTTCTAAACCTAGTTTAGGTTTACATGGAACAGTAAACTAAGTAAACCGGAATAGTTCACTGAAACATACCCTTATTCTTTTCCAAAAAAAATTCAAAACATATATTTAAACATGTTTATATATATTTTATTTACACATAATTATAAAAAAAAATCTGGGGCGAATAGTCCATGAAGGCGAATAGTCCAGGGGCGAATCGTCCACAAAAACTAGGGGCGAATCGTCCACGGGGGTGAATCGTCTAGTAAACGAGAGAGCGATCTTCACCCCAAGACAGAGAGCCGGAGCGATCAAGGATTATTTTAAATCGTTCAACGTTCCCTGTCGTGAGAAGTACAATCCCAAAGCATTCATGGATGCTGTGAAATCGAACGTAATGAATTTGTTTAGAGAGAACGTGGATCGTGACATCAAAGTCAAGTTAATCATGAAATGTTCCATGAAATATGTTAACACACACGGCCAATGAGACAATGTGCAAAGTCTGTGATAGTTATCATCATTCTAAGGTCGCGACTTTGAATGAATGAGAGAAATTTTCGAGAAGATAAAGAGGAGATATTTTAATCTATCGCCGCCTTCAAATGAAAGGTAGTAATGAGGTGTTGAATTTAGAAATTCCCGTGGGCAAATGCAATCCCTAATGAACGTCTTCTCATATGAAATTGCCATATTGTTTAGAGAAGAAACATGCTATAGTGAATGTTGTAAATTGTGAAGATAATCAATGCTACAAATGTGCAGCGACTTCTGCATTGTATCCCATAGAAGATCACGTAGTCAGAGTGTTGAAATATCATAAGAATTCGGGATGTTTAGATTGGTCTGGAATGACGTGTTGCGAGACATCAATCATTTCAAGATACAGAATAGCCATGAATATGTAAATATGACCACTATAGTAAACTATTTCCACTGGGAATCAGTCCAAAGAGATATGATGGTAGAAAAGATGTGAATTTGATAATGATTTCCAATGACGAAAATCACCATTATTGCTGGATTTTAAAACCTGAGTTGTTTGTTTTTTAATCAGATGAATGGACACCAGGGAGAGACTGTTTCGTTGCAACTGTCTGAATTCGTCCCACAGCAAGATTCATCCGAGAGACGTGAAGAATATTGTCATGTTCATCGATCCGTGAAAATAGTTTGTGCCAAATTGGCCTAAAAGGGTAGCATATTAAATTTCAATCACTACAAAAGACGGTTTAGAGTAGAGTGCATTTCATCGCATATGTGGATTTTGAATTATTCACAGAAAAGATGAGTTCGTGTTAGCCGAACCCCACGACGGAAGTTACATGGAGAAATATCAAAAACACATGTCTGCGGGATATTGTTTTCAGATCACATGTTCTTTCGATGATAGTCTGTCTGTGGGTCCCATCACATACTACAAATGATCAGAAGGGGAAGATGTGGCTCAAATGTTCGTGCACGACTTGGAACCAGAAATCAGAAAGTTGTACAAATTGTTTAAAATACCTATCCCAATGAAGCCATTGATGGACGGACAGAAGAAAGAATATAGAAAGGCAGTTGAATGTCACATTTGTCAAGGGCCATTCGATGGCAAACCATCATCTGGGTATGAGTCAAGTATCACGACTATTACACTGGCCTGTTTAGGGGGCCTGTTTAAGGGTCCTGTTCACAATAAATGTAATTTCATGTTTCGAGATGCAACACTTTACTCAAACCTTTTTCGTCATTTGTCAGGACATGGTTGCCTACTGTTTGTTAAAAAATTAGGCTTCAGTGAAGGAGGAATTTTATGCATTGCCAACAATGAAGAGATATGCATTTTGTTCACAAAAATGATGGTGGTGGGTAAAAGACAAACAATTGAAGAAGTGCCGATCATTCGAGACATACATTTCTGGGACAGTTACAAATTCTTGCCTTCCTGCTTGGAAGGTCTTTTTGAATATTTCGAAAAGGATAAGTTCTGTCTTTTGACTCGACATTTCCCAGACAAATGGAACAGTCTCTTTCAAAAAAGTGTCTATCTATATGATTATATAAAAGGTATGGACAGATTTGAAACGTCATCCCTATCTCCCAAAGAACAATTTTATTCGAAACTCTATGTAGCAAACCTCTTGGATGAGAATTACGAGCATGCTCAAAAAGTCTGGACATTATTTAACATGGAACAGATGAGAGATGCGTTCAAAAGTTTCAGAGATGTGTGTTCTAGGCATTACAATCTGAATCCAGCTTGACACTTATTAACTCCCAGACTGGCTTCGGATGCTCTGTTGAAAGTTATGGAAGTGGGATTAGAATTGTTATCTGATGTTGACAGGTTTCTAATGTTTGAAAAGTGTGTCAGTGCCATATCCACTATGTCCCACAGATATGCGAAAGCCAACAATCCTTACCTGAGAAATTTCGAATCCAAGGAGTTCAACAAACACATCACTTATTTAGATTCCCATTGCCCAATGGAAATTTCAAATGTGTGCCTAAACCAGAAAAGTTCGATAAATGGAGGCTTTATCTGTGCGTCTTGAAAGTGGATTTGGACTACAGTTCTGAACTTCTGAACCTGCACAATGAATACCCCTAAACACCAAAGAATATAGAGATCAACGATGGTGTGAGAAAGCTCATGATGAATCGATGAGACAAACACAACTATGTGGTCTATTGTGAAAATCTGAAACTCTTTCTTTATTACAGTATGACATTGATGAAGATACATTGCATCAAAACGTTTGCAAAATCTCAGCTGTTGTTTACCGACATTGACAGTTTGGCTTACAAGAAAGAGTCCAAAGATCTGTATGAGGACATTGAAGAAGATATGAAAGAGTTGTTCGACATGAGCAATCTCGATTGGAACCACTCTTCGGGCATTACTTCAAAAGAGAAGAAAAAGGTGCCCAGTAAATTCAAATTGGAAACTGTGGGTGATGAAATAATGGAATGGATCGGTTTGTGATTGAAGCAGTACACCAACAGAATCGATGGAAGAGAAGGAGCCACCAAGAAATGCAATAGGATTAAAAAATATAACTTTCGAAGAATACAAGTGTTGTCTGTTCAAACGTAAGCCAATCTGCAAAAAGGTGAATGTGATTCGAAGCAATAAACATGACATCTATATGGAAACAATGAATAAAATTGCCTTATTGACTGATGACTACAAGAGACTCATATAACTGTATGGAATAAGCATGTTAGCAGATCGTTATTATTTTCACAAAGCCACAGATGATTCCTCAAAAGCAGGAGAGTTTAGATGCATACACAACACTGGAAATTGATAAGAACATAGAAAATCTAGAAGATGAATAAAAAAGAAGAAAAAAATTGTATCATAGAAAAAAGAAGAGAAATGAACATATTGGTAGGTGTTATTTTTCTAAACAAAACCCTTATCCAACATACATTTGTTAAAAGTGGCGAAAGCATTAAAGATAAAACATTTTGAGGCGTCTTTTCTCAAGATGCATTACCAAGATGCAGCAGCGGATGAAAAGAATGCAGAATTTTGAATCTATAAGATTTCTCAGGCGATCGTACTCGCTGGGTCGCTTGGTTCAAGACGAACAAAACAATTATTATTTCGATAATTATGGGATCACACCACCCAAAGAATTGAGGAAGTATTTGTATTTGACATTGCCCATTTATTACAACATAGAATGAGTACAGCCTCTGGATCAAGAGTTTTGCAGACTCATGTGTCTGTACATTTTCAAGAGATGGTCTTCAGGATATCATTTTCAAGACATTCTCAATAATTTACATTGATCTTTTTTTCTATCTTTAAAAATAGGAAGAAAAAAATAAAAATAAAATAAATTAAAAGAAAAAATGACAGTCAATAAACTTGGAAGAAGTGAAGGAATTTCTACAAAAAAGAGAAAGACTAGTGTCAACAGAGGTGTTGGAATACACAAGACTTACTTGATCATTCATTTTATCAGGAGATACGAACCTCAACAAGAATCGTTGAACATGAAACTCATAAGCTTTATGATCTTCCTGAATTGGTAGATCTCAACGATGCATCCACTAAAAATTATGTAAATAAGAGAGACACAGGTGTCGAAAGATGTTTGAGAGATATTTACATGAACAGAAACATGAACTTCAATGTAGACTTGAAATTGAAATGGTTTGTGAGTGTTGGTGATTCCATGGATCCAGCTGATAGGGCCACACATGCTGTGCAGACGATTCCCACACTCGTTTCAATAACACCGAAAGAGTGTTTTATCAACAAGACAATGAATTAAATGCAAATGAGCATAGTATATCGAGTCTAGCTGAACCCACAGATCACAGAGGTGCAGCATCTAAGATATATCATTACCTGAGTGCTAGAACGTTCTATGTCCCATGGGGACATAGAACATTCTAGCACCCAGGCCACGATATGTAGATGCTAGAGAATGAAAAATCATCGAGTCAATAGCCAAGAATGAGTTGAAGACTGATTTGGATGCCAAATTAAATAAGATCGTCAGTCTTTCGAAAATTGAGGTTGGAAATTCGGAATCGATCATGGTCAATAAAGGCTACATGGATTCTGCCTGTCAAAATCTCAGACGTATCTCGACATGCACAGACTTATCTCTGAACAAACAATTGGGAGGAATGATGTTGATGTCAAAGGATGATCGACATAGGTGGTCACAAATTATTCAGTCTAGAGCCCAACCCAGAATTCGAACCGAGTGCCATCAGCCGAGACTACATGGGCAACACTAAACTGTGGAAGACCAGCAACAAGATGGATGGTCATAGAATCATGAATCTATCAGATACCGTGCACATGGTTGACGATCACAGTGGTGGAAAAAATAAAATACACGAATCTTTTGATAACCATGGGATATCTCATGGCATTGAGCATCACGTGCATGTTTCTCAAGTTCAAATGATCGAATGGGGTGGATTCTTTTCTTGCAAACTGTCCTTGTTGATTTGAACACCTATTATTATGAAGCATGGTCGTTCCAAAAAAAGATTTCACTATCAGTCTCCAACCTGAGGTTCTCGTTCAGAAAGTGCTCACCATCGCACACTGTCTCATTCCGAATCCCACCGGTAATAAAGGATTTGATTCAATGGTCTTGAAGAGTTGGAATTTTCACATGTCAGCTGGCTTCATAACGGGAAGAACCAATGATATCTTGCTCAGTTTCTTCTGCTGGGATCCACATCAGCAGCTCTTATGATGGCATTGTCATCTCCCTGACACAGTAGGGTGTTGTTGTGTTTGAATCCATATAGGATCTTGTTGTAATCTTTGGCGAATCCAAATATGTGGAGTTGTCATTAGGATATCTCGAGAGTCCCGACATGGTCGTGGCTTGACCAGGATGAAACGGGAATTCTATCTCTTTTATGTTACTGAATAGAATAGATACATTATACCATTGTAGGCTGAACTAATGATTTATCATCGGCATATTTACTGCCATCTACGTGTTTTGTCAATCGTACTTGCACCATAAGATAACTCTTTCTGGGATGAACGAAGAGATCTTGTGTCCCGATATTGATTCTTATCTCTCCCACGTTGTTGAGGTTGGTTCCCATCATAGGTTCATTTTCATGTACTTCATATTCTTCGACACTCTTGTCTTTTACTACCTTCTGTTATGTTTAAAGTCTATAATTTTTAGTTTATAAGTTTTAAAAAAAAATTTCTTTTCTTATTATATTACATGAGTGCAAAAAATCTTTATTTTGCTTCTTAGAAAATGTTTTTTTGCGATTGTTTTCCATAAAACTTTCCCATGATCTCTTCGCTGTCCAGCACTTCTATCTCCTAAGTGATGGGGTCAGTGTAAAAAACTATGACAAAGATTTCTTCAATCCATCTAGGTGTGTAGCACTATCTCGTTTCTTACTCCTGCATTACTGGTTGCTCTACTTGCCGACAAGAGCTCCACTCTCTCTGCTAATGTATTAGGATCACAAATAATGATCATACCAACCATTCCTGTTCCGAGGACTGATCTGACGAATGCCTTTTCGTCCCAGATAGGATTCACAACTTGTTTTCATGTATAACTCTTACTCGATTTTAGTCTCTTAGAGTATGGATCGTTATCCCTTTTTATGACATTCGTGTGATCAAGATGTTGCTGTAGGTGTTAAGATCCTGTTCACTGTAATTATCAGGATTTGGTTTAGCTAGCACGAGCAGATGCCACAGTACTCGAGTGCCTTCGAACTTGTGACCACCATCCACGATCAAATTATTGCCTTCTGTTTCCACTCATTTATTTCCCATGTAAAGATTTTCATCAAATTCTTTTTCAATACTGCAAGTCCACTTGGGGTCCGCAGGAACTGTGTTAAACACATCCTTGTAAGGTTTACTCAGATCTCAAAACTCTGTCGTATCCATAATGGTGATCAGTGTTGATGTGGTTGTTGAGTTCGCATCAGTCTCGATTCCTTCTATCCCCAGAGAACTCAGTGGTGGTGATGTATAATGAGGTCAGTAATTGTATCGAGGAGGACGAGGACGAGGGTATGCTGGATACAGTGGTGTAGGATAAGGTCTGTAAGGAGTCCTGCTTTCTCTAAAGGGTTTCAATTTTTTGAAGACCTCCCTTTTCATCATTTCGCCGTCTTGCATGCTCTACGATCTCCTTCCAACTACTCACCAAAGCATCATGGCTGATCTGCCCACCATAAATCAAACCTTTTTC
Organism: Pictodentalium vernedei; assembly: GCA_031216915.1. NCBI lineage: Eukaryota > Metazoa > Mollusca > Scaphopoda > Dentaliida > Dentaliidae > Pictodentalium > Pictodentalium vernedei. Next base: position 548,704,118 of record CM062295.1, on the reverse strand, counting down.
TTCTTCCTATCTGGGTTTCTCTGTGTGAAACCATCTCGTGAACAAGATCTGCCACCGTTCTTTCGAACATATCTTCTGAAAACTTTTGATGCATTTCTTCTTGTCTCCTGATCCAATGCATTCTTTTTGTATCCCTTGGCATTCTGTTTTGTTTAATTTTGTATTTTCGAAATAGATATTTTCTATTTTTCGAAATATGTATATTTTAAAATATTATTTTTAAAATTTTATTTCATTTAGAATTAATTCTTATGAGTATTTAAAAGAAATAAATTCGGAATATTTCAGAAAAAAATAGAATTTTGCGTTTTGTCTGTTCAATTTAAAAAAAAAGTTTTTCAATTAATTTGGTATTAATTCTTACGAGTATTTAAAAGAAGTAAATAAAAATATTTAAAAAAAAAACTGAATTTTGTTTTTTAACCCTTTACCCAACGCAGACGATATCAAAATTTATTAGTTTAAATATCATTTTTTTCAAATTTATCAAAACATTTCAACATAACCATATCATGTGACCCCTCGTTGGAACGTGCTCGACAAGCTCGTTCCAGCGAGGGGTCACATGATATTGTTTTTGTTGAAATGTTTTGAAAAATAATATTTTTTCAACTGCTGAATTTGCATATTACGCGGGCGGATGCTGACGATACGTTGGGTAAAGGGTTAAACAGTCTATCATTTTTTTACTCGATATATATTTCAATTTTATCTCTATATTTGTCGAAATATATATTTTCTATTTTTTTAGAGATGTACATTTTGAAAACAAAAACATCGAAATGGTGCGCATTTTTTTTTCAAACCCACTTTTTGGCCACTTTTTAAAAAAATCGAAAATTCGATTTACACACAAATACAAAATTGAACTCAAAATACAATTCTTTTTAACTTTAAAATGTTGTAATTCCCTATGAAGATTTTAGTGTTAATTTCTAAGCCTGTTACTACGGAAGCCCATTACGGTCACGAAATTCGTGTAAAAAAAATATATATATTGCGTTTATTCGCAATACTGTTGCGTTTATTCGCAATACTATTGCGTTATTTCGCAATAGTATTGCGTTTATTCGCAATACTATTGCGTTTATTCGCAATACTATTGCGTTTATTCGCAATACTATTGCGTTATTTCGCAATACTTATTGCGTTTATTCGCAATACTATTGCGTTTATTCGCAATAGTATTGCGTTTTTTCGCAATACTATTGCGTTTATTCGCAATACTATTGCGTTATTTCGCAATACTTATTGCGTTTATTCGCAATACTTATTGCGTTATTTCGCAATACTATTGCGTTTATTCGCAATATTTATTGCGTTATTTCGCAATATTTATTGCGTTATTTCGCAATACTTATTGCGTTATTTCGCAATAAGTATTGCGTTTATTGGCAATAATATTTCGAGTATTAGCTGTGCTTAGATAATTAGAGGTCTGTTCGTATGACTTTTCCGGTGTTTGCCGGAGCTTGTTTGCAGCTACGGGAATGTCGGATATCAACATTCGCCCTCCCCTAAAACTTCCAAACCCCTATTTTATTTCTTCGGAGTGATGTCTTAGTGTATAGACACTAGACAGTTTTTGTTTATTTCTCAATTTGTATAAACTGTTTGTCGGGCGATCACTAAGTCAAACAACACTCTGGAAGCGGTCAGAGGTGAACTTGAGAGGATTCCGCCCAAAGATAGATTCGATGAGGGAAATTAGGCTTCCTAAATTATTTGGTAAATTTCCCAACGAACACATGGTGTAGAACATCGGCCTTAGCTGGAGCCCTTTTAAGTGGGATGGGCGAGGTGGGTGGGGCCCCTTCAGATTCTAATTTGGGTGTAGGTACGTGACCCCCCACCTCCTGCCTTGCAAAAATGTTTGAAAATCGCCTTTGGGAAAGTGGAGTTTTGTGCATTCTACACTGTTAAAAAATACCGTAATTTTTACGGGTCTTTTTACTGGTATCCCTGCTGCTGCCAACACTTTTTGCCGTAATTTTCACGGAACTTTTGTTAACACTATAAAATGTAAACATACGCATCAGCTTGAAATAATTCTACGGTATCCTCATCCGAGACGCTTCACACCTTCCCGCTATTCCATTTGAGGTATGCACTCTTAACTGGATGATGTTTGCTAATTTTTCATGTTCTGTTATATGTCAACTGTATTTTGTTCTTATAAATTTATTTATTAAAAATTATTGGAGAGTGCCTATAGGCACTCTCCAATAATTTTTAATAAAATTAATTTATAAGAACTATTTTTTATATCCAAAAATATTAAGCAGTCCAACACTTAACAAAAGTTCTATCAAAATTACGGAAAAATGTGCTGGCAGCAGGCAGACCAGCAAAATGTGCCGTAAAAACTACAGAATTGTTTAACAGTGTGGAACATTTCACAGGCACTTGACATGGCAACAGCTACTTATCTATTTAAATGCGAATTAGGCGCATTATGGCACCATGTACCTAACCTTTCAGGTACGTCAATACAGTATCTGTGGCTGTGGTCCTCATTGTGCTCCTCCAGAATGAAAAAATATGTTTGTTAATTAATCATGTATACGGCACCCCCACTCCTACATGTCGCGTCATTTCTTTGTAAAACATGTTTAACTACATATGGGACTCAAACTTTCAGACGAGACGAACAAGGAATACAAATGAATGAGCTTGTGGAGAATTATTCGATTGCGAATGCGGATCCAGAGAGCGCTTAAGGGGAGCTGCTTTACCAATAGGAGAATCTTTGAGAATTGTAGAAACTGGCGAGCAGTAGTTAGGTCTAAAAACTCACTAGACATGTTATGTAAAAACGACGCGCCAGCTTTTGAGCATTACCTAGATGGATCTTTTGGGGGATCATTGTTGTTCAGATGAGATCAAAATCACTTGAGCCGAGCGGGGTGGGGGAATAAAAACGGTAATGAAAGATGATGCCAAACGTGCTGATTGGGGAAGATGGAGACCCATGCATGAACAAAAATGAACTCACTGAGCTGAGCTTGTTACTTGTCATCTGAAACCCCAAAATTAAAACGAACTCATTGAGCTGAACTTGTTACTTTTCATCTGAACCAATCCAAAAATTAAAATATGAAGGAACTTCATTTTCACCTTCGAGAATGCTGACCTTTTCCGTTGGGCAGATTTCTGACGTCCAGTAAGGTCGGGTGGCTCATGTCCGGTTTTACTGTCGAGTGCGGGCGGCCCATGTTCGGAATTGCTGATAAACTTGGGGTGGCTTATGTCAGAGAGGCAAATGTCCCGGTAACAAATTTAGGGATGGGGGCAATCTGAAATTGTCGGGGTGGGTGGGGTGGTGTTGGGCATGTCCGCGAACCATTTACAGTGTTAAATTCAATTAGAATAAGAGCCTTTTTGTCGATTATCAGAGTGAAATTCTCATAAAACTGGAACCCTTGTCGGATCCCATATATTAGGGTTGTTCTCATAATGTTAAATTCGATTTGAAACGGAATTTTCTGGATCTCATATTGCCGGGTTTCATGCCAAATATTATAACAGCTGTCAGTATAACGTGGTTCTGTGGACACTATACTTGATTTTCTGGTGTGGATGTACACTATATATAGGCTGAATATACACCTGTTGGTCCATTGTAGACCCTAAGTACGACTGAGACATCAAACGCAGACAGGGTCTGAAATAGATATATAGCATTCATATGGAGATGGTGCGGCGTATGAATAATCACCAAGCCACGACTGCTTTCAGTCTTTTGAAGTCACCAAATATCCAGATGATGATATGAGTAATGATAAATTGTGTGTAAACCACCACGAAGGGGGGGGGGGGGATCTATACCGTATCCATACACTCTAAAAAAAACCCAATAAATTTTGATATTCCAGGATACCAACAGCATATGAGAAACATAAAATCCAGATTATCCCCACTGTACGTTTTTCTGCTGTGAATCTAGTGAGAACCCGGCCATTTGATCGCATCTACTCATTTTCGTTGCGAATTAATGAGGAGCCTGACTCAGTGTCAGACGAAGCAATAGGGAAATTTATGACTAAATTGTCAGTGGTGGCTCAGGGTTGTTTAAAGGCCCCTGGAACAAGTTTCCGGGCTCCCGGCTGATTATTATAATATTACTTTCGCCTGGGCCTATTTGAAATCATGGCGTATGACTAGTCGTTGAAGTTGACAGTAATCATGAGATCACGAGCCACCGTCCACGACCGAAATATTGAGCCCCCAACTTGTCCCGTGTGGAGTACCAACTTGTCCCTTGTGGGATACCAATTTGGTATCCCATTTTTTAGAGTGTATCTGTATTATTACATTCTCGAGGTACAAGCAACGCTGGGAGGTTTGCTGCCGGCGACTCTTGAGGTGTGAGGTACTTATTTTTTTATCTGAGAGAAGAAGCGTGCCTACCCTCCCACGGAGATGGACGGCCAGCTTCTCCTCCCAGATCTTAAAAAGGAGTTATTCTTTTAAATGAAGTCTCCTTCTGGTTTTAGAGAATAATCTCAGCATTTTTTTTGGAACTCGAAAAGGAAGATACGCTACCCATATTTTAGCATCTGCATCCAACCTTGTACAAATGTTATATCCCTCAGCTGGGTGCGTATGCGGGAAAAAGGGAGTCAGTGTGTGGGTGAGTGTGGGGCGAATAGATGTGTGTGTGTGTGTTTCTGTGTGTGTACGTGGGAGGGGAGGGGAGGGGAGGGGGGGGGCAAATTCTACATTTAGGGGCAAATCGTCCTATGTACCACTGGCGTAATTGGGGTAAACTTCGCCCCATCCCCACCATTGACCGGTACGATGAAAAAAGGTCACCCACAACAGTAATTAGTCCGTTATTTTATGGGGTACCGAAAATCGAGTGACACGGGACCTGGCCTGTATACCCAGGTGAGGATACGGGGTGTGACAGATTTCACTATACTGAGTGATCCTCACCCCACCCATTGCCTCATATACGATCAAAAAGTGATGCCGCATGAGGGTTCCTGTGATGGATGTATTCGATGCAGTATAGCCTTTATTCGCAATACTATTGCGTTTATTCGCAATACCTATTGCGTTTATTCGCAATAGTATTGCGAATAAACGCAGTAGTATTGCGAAATAACGCCATAAGTATTGCGAAATAACGCAATAAGTATTGCGAAATAACGCAATAAGTATTGCGAAATAACGCAATAGTATTGCGAAATAACGCAATAAGTATTGCGAAATAACGCAATAAGTATTGCGAATAAACGCAATAACTATTGCGAATAAACGCAATAAGTATTGCGAATAAACGCAATACTGTTGCGAATAAACACAATGATGATCATAATGGGACATAACGGCGACCCAGATCGCCTCAATGTCTCAGCTTGGGGTATCCGTAATGTGAGGTGTTGACCAAGCAGTTGGAGGGAGGGGTGGCGTAAGGTGCTTCCCGTAAGTAAGGTGTGGTTAGGTATACCGACGGGGTTACAATGGTAGAAGGAATTCAGAACAGCCAGCGTTTCAGGTGAATGTATGCCGGTCAGTGTATAAGCTATAATGTATAACATGGGTTGCGACCGGAGTAGAATGCGCTCATTCCAAGATTGTACTGAGATTCCTAGAGAACACTGTGGTTAGGTGCATAGTATATCCCGGTTATTGGCTGTTTGCTGGGTCATCAGGTGGGAGGACAGGCGATGAAATGGACACAAGCAACACACGTTTTAAAGGGGCATAGCGATCACCAGGTTCGACTCAGTGTCTCAGGTTTTTGCATCTATTATGTTACAAACTGACCAGGATGATGCATCGCGGAGGAGATAGGTCCAGTGGGTGGGGTCCCCCCTCCCCCTCTGGAAAGTGCGAAATTGGTCTTGTATACTGAATGTGTACAGGGCTCTCAGCGCAAGGATATCAACTTTATGGACCATTTGTCCGACTATTTACCTATACGTAAACTGTGTCTTTTGACCAAGAGCCTCTATCAGCGCCATCTATTCGTCTCCAGTGGCGTAGATAAGGGGGAGGGGGGTGCTGGGGCGCTCCCCCGGAGGGTTTTTGGAAATTTTTTGAGACCATTTTTAGGCGAATTTATGCCTAATAACATTAAAATGCTGGCTTTGGGGGTAAAAACATGCCATTTGGGGTAAAGTTTGGGTAAAAAAGACCAACTTTCAGTACATTTGCAATAAACAACAGATTCTATCTGTTTGTTTGGTTTTCTGTTGTTGTTAAACTGTCGGAAATTTTTCGGTCTGTCGGAAAAAGTTTGGGCTTGCCCCTCCAACAGCGAAAAGCTATCTACACCACTGTTCGCCTCCTTACAATGTTCTACCATGCTGTGCCCCTCCAATGGGATCTACCTTGCAGATATACCACCCTGTCTTGATATACACTTGCCTTCACACCAGCGCCACATGGTCATCAATTCAAAAACTTTCCGACCACTGAAATTGGAGTTCACCATATACAACCTCCACACAACTCCCCTATAAGCCTTGCGCCAACATCAATTATAGTTCCCACTGGGAACCTCTTTAATTACAACTCAGAGCCCTATACACATCTAGTATACAGGACCATTTTCGCACCCTCCGGAGTAGGAGTGTACCTTTGCACTAGATTCCTACTCGACCTCTTGTAAAGAGCTCATGTTACGAGTCCCTTGCAAGCTCTACCTGTCCTCAATCCATTTTTACTTTGCCACTAAGGCTAAGTCTGTTCCCACACGGGCCAACAACGCCAAATACAACGACGTTTTAGTGCAACCAGCAATTACATGCTGACAAACAGCAACACTACATAATTCATATCACAAAGTCCACACTTTTAGTCCACGGACCATTTGTCCATCTATTTACCTCCAAGGTAACCATGTCCTTTGACCAAGAGGCTCTATCGCAGTCATTTATTTGTCTCCTTATAATTTTCCCCCGAGATGTAGCCCACCAATGAGCTCTTCATCCACATAGTCTTAATATACAGTTGACTTCACACCAGCCACACCCGATCACCAATTCACATTTTTTTTCAAATGACTCAATAGGAGTTCAACATATACACAACTTGACACAACTCCCCCATAAGAATTGGTCCTACATCAATAGTTCCCATCGGGAACCTCTTTGTTTACAACCAAGAGCACTGTGCACACGCAGTACAAGACCATTTTCACACTTTCCGGAAACGGGGGGGGGGGGGGGGGGTGGCATAGCCTACCCAACCCCACCCCTTCTGCGATGCACCATCCTGGTCAGCTTATAACATAATAGATGCAAATATATGAGCCACTGAGGCGAACCCGGTACCGCTATGCTTAAGGGAAACACCTCACCCCCCCCCCCCCCAACTGCTTGGTCAACATCTCACATTACGGATACCCCAAATTGAGACATTGAGGCAAACTGATTGGCCGCTATGTCCCTTTATCGTCATCATTGCGTTTATTCGCAATAGTTATTGCGTTTATTCGCAATACTATTGCGAATAAACGCAATAACTATTGCGAATAAACGCAATAACTATTGCGAATAAACGCAATAACTATTGCGAATAAACGCAATAACTATTGCGAATATACGCAATAGCTATTGCGAATAAACGCAATAGTATTGAGAATAAACGCAATACGTGTTGTGAATAAACTCAATAAGTATTGCGAATAAACGCAATAGCTATTGCGAATAAACGTAATACTATAACGAATAAATCCATCACAGGAACCCCATTCGGCACCCTTTTTTCATCGTAAATGAGGCAATTGGTTGGGGTGGGGTGAGGATCACTCATTATAGTAAAAACTATATCACACCACGTGTCCTCACTTGTGAACGATATCACTCGACTTTCGGTACCCCATCAAATAAACGAGTAATTACTTTTGTCTGTGCCCTTTTCTTATCGTATGGATCAATTGGGGGTGGGGGGGGGGGGGGGGTATTATAACATATATAGATGCAAATATCTGGGACACTGTGTCGATGCAAGTCTCGATGCTACATGGGACATAGGGCGATTTGCCCCCAAACGTAGACTTTACTCCCCCCCTCCATTTTCGCTCCTCCCCAGGTCGACACACACCCTATCCGCCCTCCCTCATAGCCAAAATGACTCCCTTTTCCCCTCATACGCACCCAACTGGTGGACATATCCAATAAAGATTAGTACAAGGTAGGATGCAGATACTTAAATATCGGTATCGTTTCTTCCTATTCGATGTCCGAAAAATGCTGCGATTATCTCTCAAAATCAGAAGGACACTTCATTTGAAAATATAACTCCTTTTTAATACTTGCGAGGAGTTGCCCGAATTCCATCTTTGTAGATAAAAAATAAGTCCCCCACACTTCGAAAAACGCCTGCAACAAACCCCCCAGCATTGCTCGTGCATCAAGAATGTAATGATAGGGATTACGGATACGAATACGTTACAGACATGCCTCCCCCCCCTCTACCCACCCCCCCCCCCTCCCTGTGCACGAATGCCTCCATGGGGCCGCCACCAGATTAGACACAATTTATCATTACTCATATCATCATCTGGATATTTGGTGACTTTAAAAGACCGAAGGCAGTTGTGTCTTAGTGATTATTTATACGCCGCAGCACATCCATATGAATGCTATATATCTATTTCAGACCCTGTCTGCGTTTGATGTCTCAGCGGTACTTAGGGTCTACAATGGACCGACAAGTGTATAGACAGCCTATATATAGTATACACCCACACCAGAAAATCAAGCATAGTGTCCACAGTACCACGCTACACTGGCAGCTAGTATGGTATTTGGCATGAAATCCGGCAATATGAGATCCAGAAAATCCCATTTCCATGGGAATTTAACATTATGAGAACAGCCCTGACATAAGGGATCCGACAAGGGCTCCCATTTTATGAGAATTTCACCCTGATAATCGACAAAAAGGCCCTTATTCTAATTCAATTTGACACTATGAATGGTTCACGGGCATGGCCAACACCACCCCACCCACCCTGACAATTTCAGATTACCCCCATCCCTATAGGTGTCGCATCATTTTTACACAACATGTCTAGTTTTAGACCTAACTACTGCTCGACAGTTTCTACAATTCTCAAAGATTCTCCATTGGTAAAGCAGCTCGCCTTAAGCGCCCTTCTAGATCCGTATTCGCAATCGAATAATTCCCCACAAGCTCACTCATTTGTATTCCTTGTTCGTCCCGCCTGAAAGTTTGAGTCCCATACGTAGTTAAGCATCGTTTTACACAGAAATGACGCGACATGTGGGAATGGGGGTGCCGTACATGATTAATTAACAAACATATTTTTTCAGTCTGGAGGAACACAATGAGGACCACAGCCACAAATACTGTATTGATATACCTGAAAGGTTAGCTACATGGTGCCATAATGCGCCTAATTCGCATTTAAATAAATAAGTAGTTGTTGCCATGTCAAGTGCCTGAGAAATGCTCTACACTGTTAAAAAATTCTGTAGCTTTTTACGGAACATTTTGCTGGTCTCACTGCTGTCAGCACATTTTGCCGTAATTTTGAGAAAACGTTTGTTAACTTTTGAACTTTTTGTCCCCCTGCTTAATATTTTTTAATAAATTAAGTTTATAAGAACAAAATACAGTTGACTTATAACTGAACATGAAAAATGAGCAAACATCAACCAGTTAAAAGTGCAAATTTTATCACACAGACAGCCCACTGATTCAATTATCCAGTCATTTTTGTCACAAAATTCCACATTATTTTTTTGTACACCTCCAAGGAATAGTGGGAAGGTGTGAAGCGTCCCGGGTGTGTATACCGCAGAATTATTTCAAGCTGATGCCTATGTTTACATTTTATAGTGTTAACAAAAGTTCCGTGAAAATTACCACAAATAGTGCTGGCAGCAGCAGGGATATCAGTAAAAAGGCCCATAAAAAGTACGGTATTTTTTAACAGTGTAGTATGCACAAAACTCCACTTTCCCAAAGGCGAGTTTCAAACATTTTTGCAAGGAAGGAGGTGGGGAATCACGTATCTACACCCAAATTAGAATTTCAATAGCGTTGCGGACCGGACCGCAAAAACCGGTCCGGTACCGGTCCAGGTGTGGATCGCGGTACGGTCCGACGTGGACCGGACCGCCTCTGCTGTACCGGTACACAGACTCGCTGGACTCGCTGGTCCAAGGGACCGCTCCAGGGAGATGCAAAGGAAAGTTTTGCATGTCCCATTTGATACACAAACTGATAATTTCATCTTGATGGACGGTGAGTACAATGAAGTCAAGTAAGTTTGAAGTGACTGTCAACTATATTAAGCCAATCTGTCACCAATCAACCACATGCATCCTGTGATTTCTGTCACGGGTGTCGGGTGAAGGTATCAGCGATGAGCGGTTCTACAATAAAGTTCACAACATAGCGAACGCTTAAATTCGGTGACAAGAAGTCACTCAATTCCTTTGTCGGTAGAGAATTTCAATGTGTATTGTGTTTCTATTTCTATAAACCCCGATCTGGATTATGTGCGCATGGAAACTGTTTAGTTGATAGCAGCTTGGTCCCCGTATTTGATTTGGTGAGTTTGGTATGGTGACCCTATTGAATTGGACCATGGGTCTAGATCGGGGGGGGGGGGGGGGGGTGGAGGGGGACGTGTCCCCCACAAAGTTTTTCAAGGGGGGCATTATATGTCAACACATTGGAACTCAGGGGACGAAATAGTAACACGGGTCCCCTTTGCAAATTTGGTTGGCGATAAAATGTTCTTTTTGTTGATAATTGTCAAATGAATTGTTGAGTATCCTGTGACGTGAAGGCGTGTAATAAACACAGAACGGCACGCGCGTGTGAATGGGTTAATCGATATGGCACTTGTGCCATTGCAGAAGGATAAAACTCGAGGCATGCGGCCTCTCGTTTTATCCTTCCGCGCTGACACTCGTGCTATATCGATTAACATATTCACAGGCGTGTGTCGTTCTGTGTATTGCTGACACGAACAGGCAAATATGAAATACTATCTCTCAAAATCATTTCGTGGACTAGTCCTACCACCCCCAAATAAGATGTTTCTAGTTTATATTAGGGGGGTGTAAATGCAGACCATGTGAGTTTTTGTCACCCCTCCCCCACTTTTTTGTGGGGAACATTTTCAGTCTTGCCGTAGGCTTAATTTTTGTTTGGCCTGCAGTCTTACATGTCTAATTCTGAAATAAACATAGACAAAGTCTAGTTCCCAGTTAACCCTTTACCCAACGTAATTGCAAAAACCGGTCAGCACTATTCTCAAAAATCGCCAATTAATTTGCATTATTTTTTCATTGTTTTGTCACAAAAACATAGGTTATTACCCCTCGTTGGAACGAGCTCGTTCCAACGAGGGGTCATAACCTATGTTTTTGAGACAAAAAATGAAAAAAATTAGTTATTCAAGAATTTTTTTTGCAAGTGTCGTTTGCTTTTCATGTTAGGTAAAGGGTTAAAACCGAGAAGATTGAGTCTTTTAGACATCCATGTTTGTATAAAAAATATCCACGCTCACATAATACAAGGTGTCGAGATCATGAAATTCAGACAAAAGTTAGAAGAGGACCACGCCACCAATAACAACTTGAGCAAAAAGCGATACTTGCTTCGATTGGCCTTATATCTGCGGAAATGTGACGATCTCGTCACGCCACCAAACTTATAACACTGTTTTTTAAAAATGTTTTTTGGGGGTTCTCCTAAATACCAGAACGCCCACACCTGCCTCCCATACACATGCCCAGTGTGGGGGGGGGGGGGGGGGGGTAATGTTTTATTTCCTGTACGATTTAGGCTTTGCAACCAGAATACAACTGAATTCATTCTCAAAGTTGCCTTCGTCTATGCGGTTCTAGGGAGTTCTGGTATTTAACACTTTTCTCCTAAATACCAGAGCCCCCCCACCCCCCCCCACCCCGCGCCCTCGTTCCAATGAGGGGTGACATGCTATGTTTTTGAGACAAAAAAAAAAATGAAAATGTTTAGTTATTCAAGAAATGTTTTACGAGTGTTGTCTTCTGTTCGTGTTGGATAAAGGGTTAAAAGACCAAGGTTTTTAAAAGCAGCCTTTTTTTATTCTTCCCAAGACTGGTACACGATATATATTTCAGATAATACAAAATAACAAGAAAGTCAGGAAAAAAACCCACACATTTAAATATAAACACAACTTATCAACATTTTTCTTGGTGAGGGGTCAGAAGGAGTAATTGTCAAAATCTGATGGGCAACAGAAGACAGCGCGGTATTCTGCCCATGTATTTCGGCAACCATGGGATCCACGCTTACTAGACGAATCGCGCCCGTGGACTATCCGCACCTGTTTTTGTGGTGGTCTATTCGCCTCCGTAGTATTCACCCTTTTGGACTATTCGTCCCCGATTTTTGTTAAATCCCGTATTTAAATGATAACTGACACTGCCCGATTGTTATTCTGTGAAAACCCAGAATGGCGAGGAAGGGTTTACGCAACAATGTGCGGAAAGTACTCAAGTTGAAGGAACGAAGATAGATTATCATTCTTTTCTCTGTTTTGGGGGTTGTTGTTATAAGGCTATCCTAATTCGGCTCATCTGCCAGAAAAAAGAAATTTTGAGTGAGGGCAAAAATCTTTCCCCTCCCATTAGAAAGCGAAATACTGTCCCACGAACTTCATTTGAACAAAATGATTATACACCCCAAAAGGAAACTCAATACCAAATATTAAGTGATTGTCCCAATCTGTTCGTGAGAAGTGTTTTAGGAAAATTTGGGAGCATTTCACCCAGCCAACAATAGTTGAATGGGTCGCAACGGTACCAAGACAAAACGGTACGTACAGGTTCCACTTTACTGCTAACAAGATCCCTATCACCACCCACATGTATAAGACTTGATGGTGACATAATATATATCAGCATAATTTTATCGTTAAAGGGATGGGGTGTGGGGGGGGGGGTAGTCCCAAAATGAGGGAGCGCAAAGTCCATTAAGGCGAATAGTCCAGGAGGCGAATAGTCCAGGAGGCGAATAGTCTAGTTCCCGTCACCTCCACCTACTTCCAAAGTGAAAATTTAAAAATATATAAAACAGTTCATGGTGTGTGATTCTGCAATAATTTAATATCATTGTTTCATAACGCAAGCTATTCTGCTTGGCCTACAGTACCAACGGAGATAAGTAGTTAGATAACCCCACCGAATGGGGGCGCGGTGGTGTTGCGGTAACCGGTTCTCGTCAGATCACCGAAGTTAGACAACGTCGAGCCCGGTTAGTCCTCGGATGGGTAACCGTCTGAGCGATCGATTCGGACTCCAGCGCTGTGTCCTTGGGCAGGGCACTTAACCCCCATTGTCCACATGGGGGCACGATGACGCTGTGTACTAAGGCGTACTGCACGTCGATGGTGCGCATGTCTTCAACCAGTCTAACCCTGCCTGTGCCGCAGTGCGGTGTTACGATGTTATGGAGCTGGCAGCTGCTCTTCGTTGCTCTGTGGTTCTCTGCGGGTACTCCGGATCCCCCCCACACACACCCGTAAAACTGTCACGGTCATGATTATCCATTGTGCATAAGTATGTGACCTTAAACACCAATAAATAAATAAATAAATAAATATAACCCCACTGAAAATTTTTAATCTCATCCTATGTTGATAATTAAAATCCTTGATATCATTTCTTGTGAAGCTCTCCTTGAGAGAGCCTTGAAAAGTAATATTCACCTCGGCCTATCAGCCGAGACAAAGCCTTCGGCGCGCGGTTAACACAACTTCACCACGCGTGGTGAACATTAAGTACACCAAGATACTTTGGGTATATTTTATTTATACCATGATCGTCAGATTAAGAGTCGCTATTATTTTTTCTCGATTTTACTGAGCAGCAGCCGTACAAACATGCAAATTTGTTTTTGTTTACACGAACATAGGTGGGCGGTACTTCCGCTGTCAGTTTTATCACCGAAACGAAATAGAAAAAGAAACAGGGCCCTTTTGAACATTTTAATAATAAACTATTTCGAGTTATGGATGCTTTATTAATATGAGACAATGCATGTTTGTTAATTTTTGGTGTTTTATGGGGTAAACTCATTCAAAAACATAATAAATAATTGCCACTTTCATTTCACTTATCGCGAGGCGACGCGCGATAAATTTAGACAAGTTCGAGATCGACGTCACCAAATGTCAGCTTCCAAGGATGTAGTTGCACTGTGGGTGTAAATTTCAACTATTGAAATCCCATTGCTAGCGTGTTCACCACAGCTGGTGTGTAAAACTAAAATTTATGTCATAAACTTTTTATATATAGTAGAATAGGTAACCATGGTGTAAATTGCTGTTCAGTCCGAGAACCTCACACGTAACATTAACTCGTCTGCTCACTGACAGAGCCTAACGTAGCCTCACTCACTTTCACATCCCTCTCGCTCTTGTTCTCATGATTTCCTTATTCTTTCTTCTGAAAATCCACTGCAGACTTCTTTGACCCTTTATTAGTTTAAGAGTTGGATTATGGTATGTTGGTGGTGATTATTATTATTATTATTTTCTCTCCAAACGTGTTTTTGGATCTCAGTCGATCTGTTAACACTAACAGTAATATAAATAAAAAATAAAATAATGATAGTAATAATAATAATAATAGCAGTAATAATAATAAAGATACCGATAGACGCCCACCTCGACCATAAGGCAAAACCAAACAAAAACAGAGCTTAGATTGATGTTTTGAGTGTCGTCATTGCAAGTGAATACTGAAAACTAGCGTTACGCCCCATCCTTCAAATCAGTAATTAAGTTGATCTGTAGTACGTAATAGTCCGTGGAGATGACGTTACGTTGATAATCGGCGTTGACGTCATAATTGATTTTCGGCTCCATCTCTTAACGACCAAAGAAAATTATATTGGCTCAACACACACATTGATTATTGTCTGGAATATTCTACAACATATTACCAACAGGTAAAATATATTGTATTTAATATTATATATTTTGTACATCACCTATATTTACACCGTTTGTTCACACACTTGTATGTCAGGGGTCTCTATTGAATAATTGTCCTTTAAATTGATTAACTCTTTCACTTACCCAAATCAAGTGACTTTGGAGCGCGGTAGAACTGGACTTCAAACCGAAAGGTCCACGATTCGATCCCCGCCAGGGGCAGCTGTTTTGTGTCATAGGGGGTACGGTATCGTACGTTTAAAGGCGTTTTGCGGGTCAAACATGATTTCGTGGGTTCAATACGGCGAGGAAAGCACCGCCATCCACCACAGCACCCCCCCCCCCCATCGCTCCGCCGTCCTGGAGAATCAATTTAAAAGCTAATTCCAGATTTAATATAAATAAGCTTATTCAGGGGATGAGGGATTGGGCTTTTTGCGGATAAATAACTATCACTGGATTGATATTTGCCACATAGAAAGTTAAAAACAATGTCTCACGCAGAACTAATAGAATTGCCAATGAGATCGATGTTCCTTTTCACTGTGTAAAAGTTAAGTAAAAATCGTATAATGTCAACAATAAGATACCCCCTCCACTCCCCCCCCCCCCCCCCCGTAAACGTAGAGGCGTAAAGCGGGAGATGAGGTGTGGGAGACCTTTAGTGATCCGTCAGGGCCGTATTAAATATTATAAATGAAGACAACACGCAGGAGACACGTCCTTGAATATAATACTTCAGCTCCTGTAAGACTAAGTCACCTTGACAATTTACTCTGTTATCATGGAACCTGACAACTTATGCCTGGGGTAAGAAGTCTCTCAAAGGCTCAACATTATCATAAATAATTGGCCAACTTTGAATTTACATAAAGCCACAAATGCAGAAAGTGACATTAAACATCAGAAAATACGCACATCACATAAAAATAATAAAAATACCTTTCCTCGCCGTATTGAACCCACGAAATGATGTTTGACCTGCAAAACGCCTTTAAGCGTACGATAAAATGATTAAAATCGATAAGATGTACCCAAAGGCCAAACTATGATTTGAGCCACCCCAAAAATTTGTCAAATTTTGTTGAAAAAGTGTTGGTTTTCATGGATGTTTTTAACACTACTGGTTAAGTTTATTACACAACTGGTTATTACACTACTGGTTGATTTGTATTACACTACTGGTTGATTATTACACTACTGGTTAATTTTTATTACACTACTGGTTAATATTACACTACTGCCTGATTATTAGTACTGGCCGTTACACACCTCACACCTGGTGCAGTGCCATACTCCAAATTTTAAATACCCCAAATTCAGCGTTGTGTCTAAAACCCCTTGCCTATCTATTATATAAATGGGGAGTATGTGATCCCGTCCGTGTCCAGCTAGATATTCAAGCTTTATCTCCCTTGATATGCAATGTAACCAGAAATTTTTCGTCGCGTGGGTGGGGCTACCTTGTCCTGGGACGGGTCCGCCCGCTAGTTCAATATAATTTGTTATTTTGCCTTTTCTCCTTATTTTCCACTGTATCTTAATTCAAAGCAGAAACATAAAATTTAATGGCATTTGTTACTGCCAGTTTCTCCAGTAAGCATAGGCATACGAACGGTCTCCCCTTCTCTCCATATACCCATATATTCTTCGTGTTCACACCGGGTCTCATTCTTCATCAGATTCCGAATAAATTACCATATCAACATCTCACAAGATTTCTACACCACAAGCCATATAACTACAGAAATTCTACTGTGGGAGGCAGTTGTACACTCTAAAATCAGTTGGGTAAAAAATCAACCGTAATCAACTGGGTTGAGTGAATATGAACCCAGTTGGGTTCATATTCATTCAAACCAGTTGATTTAGGTTCATTTTGACCCAACTGATTTTAGATCGTACGAGAAACCCCCAGGGCGTGAATCTGGTGGGGGAGGGGGAGTGGTCTTGTCGGGCAGTGGTAGGATAGCGTGTCGTGCCACTGTCCGATAGTTGATAGTTGGAATGTTCAAAGACTTCCTCATAGTCATAAAACTGTGACAGGTAGTTGATAGTTCAGTAAAGAGTGAGTTGGCCTAGGACAAGTAATTAGCCGTGACAGTCGGCAATACCGTGATAAAGGCTGTGGTAGTTGTCTGATGTGTTCTTCATCACGGAATTCACGATTGCCGTGGTTGGGCAAAGATTTGACCCCCCACCCCCTCCGCCTCAAACCACTGCTAATATCTTGTTCTGTCGAATTATGATGTTTTGAGCACACTGAGATAAAGTATTCCATAGTCTCAATCACTATAAACCACATTTGGCACCCCCTTATAATCGTCTTTCTCAAATTTACCACAAAGTTCCAACGACCCGAGTCTTACAGCTGTGTCCCTCCAAATGCCATCTAGGCACCCTCCAAAAGTGACTTTTCTTTACAAAGTAGAATTCCCAGATATAACGCCAATTTCAATTAGCCGAAAAACTAAAAAATAAATGGTTTGGTTCCGGTTACATGCAATAGAAAATAGGATCAATCGGTCGGAATTTAAAAAAAATAATTAATATTTTGTTTTCTCATACAGTCGCTTAACCTTTTACTCATTGTAACGCACAAAACCGGCAATTGCAATATACATAAATCCCCATTCAATTCAATTCAATTCAAAAGTGCTGCCTATCGCGCGTGCGTGCATGTGTGAAAGTGTGTATGAGGGTGTGTGTGTGTGTGTGTGTGTGGAGGGGGGGGGGGGGTATACTGGTTTTGATGGTACCCTGAGGACACAAACGTTCTCCGGTAGGACAAATAAAGATCAACGATATTCGTAGAATTGGACATTCAGATCAATAAACGTTTCTATTTTCATTGATTGTACAAACTTTCCGTTACTTTGTTTGCCTCAAAAATGAAGTTGACACATTGCCGTGGAGACTTTTTCATAATTACGTTCATATTCTCTTCTACACCTGGGTAATTTTCAGAAAGACTGTCATCATAAAATGATGATATTGTATTCACGCAGTATTCTGACCCACTCCCTTAACGCATGCACTTTCCTCAGCCGTCTGCTTCCGGCGTCTCCCACAAGGTTCCCCCAGGAGATTCTGCCCGAGGTCCACCACACAAAGAACTCTCACAACATGATATACTACAATGTTTTGGACTGAAACATTGATTACTTGTAAAGCGTGTCGTGCCACTTTCCGATAACCGATAGTTGCAATGTTCAAAGACTTCCCCAGAGTCATAAAACTGTAACAGGTAGTTGTTAGTTCGGTAAAGAGTGAGTTGGCCTAGGACAAGTAATTAGTCGTGACAATCGGCAATACCGTTTTCATCACTGCTTTCACGATTGTAGTTGTTAATTAAGGTGTTTGTTCCTGGTTGGGCAAACATGTGTCACCACCCACCCACCTAACCCCACCCCCTCCAACCACTGCTAATGTCTTGTTCTGTCGAAATATGATATTTTGGGCATACTGAGATAAAGTATTCTTTAGTCTCAGTCACTCGAAATTACATTTGGCACTCTTTATAATCATCTTTCTCAAATTTCCCACAAAGCTCCAGCGACCTCAGTCTTAACAGCTGTGTCCCCCTAATTGCCATCTAGATACCCCCAAAACTGACTTTTCTTTATAAAGTAGAATTCCCAGATATAACGCCAATTTCAGTTAGCCGAAAAACGAAAAAATAAATGGTTTGGTTCCGGTTACATGCAATAGAAAATAGGATCAATCGGTCGGGATTTCCAAAAAAAAATATTTCAATATTTTGTCTTCTCAAACAGTCGCTTAACCTTTTACTCAACGTAACGCACAAAGCCGGCAATTGCAATATAACATAAATCGCCATTCAATTCAATTCAATTCAAAAGTGCCGCCTCTCGCGCGTGTGTGCAGTGCCATTTTTAAAAAAAACAAACAAAAAAACATTCTCGATATTTTAGTGCCAAACAAAGTGTCTGGGTGCCAAAACGCAAATGGGAGGGGAGAGGTTTTATTATGCAAATAATTGATCGAGGTTTTGAAAAATCACCTGGCAATCATTTCAAAAGTGAACAGACAATGTGTCACGGAAAAAATCCGACAGGAACAGCCTGACGAAATCCTTGGTAGGCGAAAATGGCGGTCATCTAAGGTATATCTATACCATGGATTTAATTAATGGCCAGGCTGAATGATGTCGGGACGTACACTTATTGTTGCACTTTTATAATAACAGATTAATCAGCTCATTACTGTTAATCCACTGGACTTAATGGGTAGCGAGGGAGCGCGGTGACTCAGTGGTAGACTGTTGGACTATGGTAGAGGTCCCGAGTTCGATCCCCGTCTGGGACGATCCGCGTTGTTGGACTATGGTAGAGGTCCCGAGTTCGATCCCCGTCCGGAACGATCCGCGTTGTGTCCTTGGGCAAGGCACTTATCCTGGTTGCCTACATGTGGGCACGATAACGCATTGTACTGAGTCGTACTGCACGTCGATGGTGCACATATCTTCAACCGCTGTAACCCTGCTTGAGTGGATCTTGAACAGAGTTAGAATGTTGAGGAGCTGACAGCTGCTCGTCGATGCTAGGTGGTTCTTTCCGGGTACTCCGGCTTCCCCCACCCGTAAAACTGTCACGGTCATGATTAGCCATTGTGCATAATTAAGTGACCTTAAACACCAATAAATAAATAAATAAATAAATAAATAAATAAATAAATAAATAATGGATCTCATATTACAAAAGACAACATTTGATAAGATAAATACTTCATACCGTCACGAGTCACTTGCGACGCTTTGAAGTATTTATCTAATTAAATGCCGCCGTTTGCCAAGCTGATAACAAAAACAATGTTTTATTGAAGAAAGCAACATTTGCCTCATAACCACTCACTGACAGTTAATGTTGAAAGTTTGAACAAACGCTATTTTTAACACCTCAATGAAAAAATCACTGGATTTGAGTGTGTTTTATGAAAATTCCGTCTTTATTGCCAGCTGCCCCATTGTTGGTATTAGAAGCAATAAAATATTTTATTAGTTTGTTTCGTCATCAATAGCGCTCTTCACTGCTGCAATGGTTTCCCCCACAAGTAAAAGATTGTTTGGTGCCAGAATTTTAGGCACTGAAGATCGTTTTCTTGGCGCCAATTCCAAATTTTTACTGCAATTGGCTGAATTGGCGCCAGGCAGCGTGAACATGGCTTTATTCATGAACATTTGCTAGCACTCCAGTTATGAAAAATTTCTAGCAGAAATTGGACGTTTTCCTCGTCACTGGAGATCAATTCCACTCTTAATTTCCGCATACATTAATATAAGAACAATTTCCTCGTTTATTTGCACCCACTTCCTCACGCACAGACCTTATTGGTCCTTTTATTCCCCCATAGAGAAGAGACGAATTATCACCGTGTTCACTCCACCCAAACAGTAGATATATTGTGTTGCACTCCCATTTATCTGAACACAGAATGCTGTGTTTTGATTCCAGTTTTATTAACCCTTTGAAACCAAAAGGCGCTTTTCCGGACTAGGAACATGACACGTCATAATTCCATTAAGTGGGGTGTTTGCTAAGTGAATGTGTGCGGAAGACCAATCAATATTTTCAACGTGCTGCCTCAAGGCTGAACGTTGAAAATATTAATTGTTCTACCCCCAAATAGTGAAAATGGACTCTTCCAATTGCTTCCATTGGACTGACTTGGAATATACCACCAGGGTTCAAAGGGTTAACTGAGACATGCTTCCCTCCACACAACTGTCAAATAATTTATAAAGATATATTCTTTGTCCATACAACTTTCTATTTGACGGGCTATTTGAAAAAGTTCAGACTGGCATAGGACAATGCCGGTTCTCCGTCATGTCAAGACATGGTTATCATTTCTTTCTTCTGATAGCATTAACTGGAGCCAATTCGAAAACCCACTCGCCACTGACGCCAGATTACCTTAGCAACCTGTATTCAAGTTTGATCTTTCACTGTTGTACCGAATCGCTCCAGTGTGAATTCCCCTGACACTGCCTAGAACAAATAATCTGTTTGGGCCTAACTTAATTCTGAAGCCATTTGAAGATATTTTAAGGACCAAAATCACAGGGTATAAGCGGACAGTAGGCTGAAAAGGAAATTGTGAGCTGTCCGGCGAGACTCGCCTAACTGAAACGTCGGAAATTGAAAAATTACACGCGGGTTACCGGTCATTTTGTGAGATTGTGTCCATTTAGTGGATGTACATAGACAAAGAGCCTACACACAGTAAATAGAATAGTTAACTGTTATTTCTAGAATAAACTGAGGTCTGATTCTGTGTGGATTTGTCTGTAAAAAAAGAATTTGTTCACTCGACTCACGACAATATTTGTATTTTTTTGCAAACGAGATTGTGATAAATGATACCGAAACACAAGACCAGTGGCGTTTTAAATACATTTAACCCCCAAAATGCTTAAAAGAGTCACCTGCCACTTCATTTGGGCCCTTCATATGGAAAATCTGTAACACGTGAATCTTAAACCGGGCTAATATCTTGGGGCACTGCTGTCTCCCTGACTGTACGACTAGCTATGAAGTACCTGTCCGACTAACTGAAATGTACACAACCGTTCAACTGTACCAAAATCATTGTAAGAATCCCGGTATCTGTGGCAGTGTTTCTCCGCTTTGTGGGTTAGTCATGCCCCACTGGTAAAAATTAAGTTATTAACTTTGTAAATACTAGTAATACATATTTCATCAACAGTTTCACTGGAATCTTGGAAAATTCGGTAGTGCCTATTTGCCAATGTGAACTAGTTCTGCCACACCTAAACACACACGTGTAATATTTGATATTCAATCAACATATCCACATCCCCGGGAAACACAGGACTTATATTTCGACGAAAAATTTCATTTTAATCACATGTTTTGTAGCAGAATTCTCATTTGGATTCTCACTAAGGTGAACGAAACTTAAACTCTGGGTTTACGAACACGGTGTTAATAAAAGCTGATTTGTGTTTGAACACTAGTTACTTGTATTCTTCTCTTTTATTGGACAAAACGTAGATGTGTAGTAGTCACCAATGGTCATTGAGAACGAGATGTGAAGATATTGGAGATATGCAAAGATAAAGAGAAGCAGAGAGGATAGGGGTGGTGGAGAGAGAGAGAGAGAGAGAGAGAGAGAGAGAGAGAGAGAGAGAGAGAGAGAGAGAGAGAGAGAGAGGCAAGGAGAGAGAGCGAGAGAGAGAGAGAAATTACCCCTCCCCATTCCGTGTCAGGAAAGGGTAGTAAATAGGTCATTGTATGATTTTAATTTTGCTTTAAAATTATTTTTCAAGGTCTTTGACAAATTATGTGCCAAGCATATTCTTGCCCTATTGACCCCATCGGGTTTTGTGTATGGAATGGAGTGGGGTGGGGTCATTTTTCAGAACTTGTGAGGTATATATTGTTCAAAGTTTTGTCAGAGTGAACCTGAGACTTGTATTTTAAATACTGTGTTTTATGAATTAACGAGCCCAAATATTAACCCAAAGACTTGATTTGAACAAAAATGAATCTGAACCCTCTCCCACCCTAGAGATATTAGGTTCCGTTCTTCAGTTTCGCACTATTGCGCACTGCGCAGAGGTGAAATTCCAAACATGGGGCACATGTTGCAACTAATGCCATGTAAATTAGAAATATATTTTTAGTATCTGATATATTATTACATTAGGCTGTTTCTTGGACAAGGATCGGGTGAGAGATGCGACCTGAGAGGTGTACCAATGGCATTGTTGACAATTTATATGCCAAATTCAAGATAGAATATAAATTTGAATTCCATTAGTACACCCTACAGGTCGTATCCCTCACCTGATCTTGACAAGAGAATTTGAAGTTTTAGTCCTAAAGTTGGAGTCTGGTGCATAGGAGTAAATTACCAGATGAATTATGGGAAAGAGTCGCTTTGGAAAAGCGGCTATGTTTTAAAATGTTATTTTTACACGGGTTTGTTACAAGGCATGTAACTAAAAATGAGACGGAAACATAGAATTTTTTCACATTTTAGAAGCAGGAGGTTATATGCTCCAGGGTTAAGTGAGTAGGGATAGTGAGAAAATTTTACTTTTGAGGCTGCTGGGTGGCTGACTACTATCGGCATTTTTTCATGCAATTTTGCAGGTTGAAGTCTTGCCTTTGACAATAACTTATTTCACCGATATTCAGATTATTTTTTCTGCTTAGTTAGATAGTGTTATGTGTTTTAGTGGATTTGGGAAATGTAATACATGTTATGGGTTAGATAACTAAGTTACAGAATATTTGCATTTTAAGAAAGTGTATGGCATGTCATTTTACGAAATGCCTGGAAAACTGTGAGAGAAAGATTTTAACTTAGTTTAAACAGTATTTATTCAATAATTGACATGTGTATACATTTCACAAAAACATTTGACTAACAAAAAATGAACAACACTAGATACAAAAAGTATACACAAAACAAGAAAGCATATTGTTGTGTATTAGAGGGATTCGACAGAAAGCTAAAGCTTATCTAGGTCGTCTCCCTGTCAACGTATAACTTACTCCTGTAGGTGGTACAGATGAACGGAAGAGCCCAAACGTCGTTGCATGAAGGCCGATATCCTCCCTTCATTGTAAATTTACTACGTTAGTTGCTACGATTGGAGATCAAGCGGGTTAAGCGTTACATCAGAATAGATAGGGAGCAGAGGAAGGCGCCTCGACTGCCAGGCAACGACGTGTGGGATTGTTTAAACTTCAATGTGAAATGAAGGGAAAAACAGAAGAAAGAATAGACGCACTGATAGATCGAAAGAAGAGGAAAGGAACTAATATGATGCAGACAGCTTGAATACATGATACATAGAGATTATCACCATTATGCGGATGCAAAGGAGCATGGGACCTCCACTGACAGCACACGACGAGTCGAGGACCAGTCGCGATTTATCCCCAGAGGCCGGTACAAGACTCCGACGCACATGCAACAGATGATAATGATGTATTTATCAGGCAATATCTTGGGAATAAGTCTGAGTTAATACAGACCAAGTACATGTTGAATGTATGTTAAGTAAAATTTACACACAAGAGAATCGTAAGTAGGCAACTTATTAACTTCTAGTTCATTTAGTAGCGTATTAGGTGAAGTAAACTTCAAGGCGCTAGAAGTTGGAAGGCGCGAGAGGGCATTCCACAACAGGCGTTAGACTTTCCCACTCGAAATGGGGGTGGGAACGTAGTGTTGGGTTTCAACTATTGGAATCGCTTGCTTGATAAAATGAAGTCATGTACAACTTCGAAAATAAGGCAGTTTTCATCGTTATTCAAGAATTCTGAGCCAAATAGAAGCGTGGGCGTATCTGCTACATATGGGAGTAGATTAATCGTATAATTACGAGCGTTTGAGAACAAAGGACAATGAAAGAAAAAGTGGTCAGTAGTTTCACGTTCACCACACTGGCAGAAGGGACTGGGTGATAGGTGATTATCGAAAAGGTGGGAATTAAGACTGCTACAGTGCAACCGCAGCCTACAATGGTATATTTGAGCCCTGCGAGATTTTGCATTACTATAGAACTTTGGTGGTCTTTGGTTACCATTACTGAGAAACGTTTTAAAGTTAATCAATGAGGAGTTCTCACGGACAGGTAACGGCAACTTATTCCACTGGTCCGTAACGCTGGGGATGAAAGAAGACTGATACAATTGCGTTCGGCAAAAAGGAACTCGGTGGTTTTCACTGGATCGAAGACTGCGTGATGAATTCGTCAAGGAGATAAGTGGTGGAACTTTGTTGGAAATGTATGGAGGTGACATGTGATGATACATTTTGAAGAACTGAATTAGTTTATGTTTGTGGCGTCTTTCTTGCAAGGATTCCCACCGGGTTTCCGAATATAATAACGATTTACTGACACTAACTGTTGCTCCGGTGATGATTCTTGCTGCTGCAATTTGTATTTTTTCGAGTTCCGCGACATTTGTCACAGAACAATTATCCCAGACAGTGTCTGCGTATTCAAGAAGTGGCCTAATAAAGGCGAAATATATTTTTTCCAGGACACTGCGATCGAGGTTAAATTTATGTCTCCTCAACAAGTCTAGGCGAGACCAGGCTTTGGAGCAAATGTGGTCAATGTGATTGTTCCATGTACATGTATTATTTAGTATGAGTCCTAGGTGTTTATGGTCAGAAACTTCCGATACTTGTGAGCCACCTAAATACAAGGGTGGGTGAGAGTTAGGATTGCTTTTACGCGATATACACATACTTTCAGTTTTGTTGGGATTGAACTCGACCAACCATGTTTTGGCCCAATGCTCGATTGTAGCCAAATCGTTATTAATTATGACCGCGGCTTGCTCTGGGTTTTCAATGATTAGATATAATGACGTATCGTCAGCAAAGAGGCGAATACTGCTGAGTAAGTCGCTAGTTATATCGTTTATGTATATCAAGAACAGTAAAGGTCCAAGTATAGACCCCTGGGGTACACCGGCATTGATTGGTCTCCATGACGACGACTCAGAGGCTATCACAACTCGCTGCGACCTATCCGAGAGATACGATTTTAGAAATAAAAGTAGTTCACCTGAAACGCCAATACTCTCCAGTTTGTGAAGAAGACCAGCATGCCATACCTTATCAAACGCCTTACTGACATCACAGAAAACCACCCTAACTTCTTTGCCTTCATCAAGCGCACGACAGAATTCGTCATAAATGTCAGTCAGTTGGAGGACAGTTGATTTTAACTTGTGGATCTGAAAAAGATTATTGAAGATTATCCTCCATATTGCACTAAGTTAAAGTTCGGGCCTCCATAGGAAGCTCAAATATTAACTGTTTTCACATTCATTCAACCTAGTTGATTTGGGTTAAACCGAAAGGTCTGCGGTTCGATACATCCAGGGGTAACTGCGTTTGTCCTTGGGCAAGGCACTTAATCCCGATTGCCCACGTGGGGACATGGTGGCGCTGTGCCCTAAGGCGTACTGCACGTTGATGGTGCACCATTGCTTACCCTGCTTGTGTGGAGTTAGTAAGTTGGGGAGTCTGGCAGTTGCTCGCCGTTGCTCATTGGTTCTCTGCGGGTACTCCGGCTTCCTCCAATCGTAAAACTGTCAGACAGGAGGTGATCCTGGCTGTCGAAAGTGTCATTAAATCCAAATAAATAAATAAATGACACTAGTCATATTGATACTACCAGCACCATCATCACTACTCCTACCATATCTACTACTATTAACAATAACTCGAGAGTGGTTCCCGAGCGCTCTGTTCTCTCATGTCAAAGGTCTCGGGACCGATCCTTGGTGGTAAAGTTCTCGTGGTGTCCGAAAACTCTCTGGCAGCTTCAACTATGAAGGTAATGCTGTCACGGCGCAATGTCCTATCGGATGATGATGTAAACTGGCTGTCCCCTGTACGGAGAGAGACACACCCCGTGTAGGCTAACCATCCATCCGTAGTATTCGAGTAAAATGAGGCCACCAAGTTGTCGCTCTGGAGGTCATCCCATCTGCCCGTGTCATTGTGTCAAGGAGAAGCTTAAATACAAGTTGCATACTTTGCTCTCCAATTCTTGTAAGATAAAAAAGGCTTGAACTTTAACCCTTTACCTAACATGAAAAGCAAACGACACTTGCAAACAAAATTCTTGAATAACTATTTTTTTCATTTTTTGTCTCAAAAACATAGGTTATATGACCCCTCTTTGGAACGAGCTAGTTCCAAAGAGGGGTCATGACCTATGTTTTTGAGACAAAAAATGAAAATATAATGAAAATTAATTGGCAATTTGTGAGAATAGCGCTGGCCGGTTTTTGCCGTTACGTTGGTTAAAGGGTTAACCTATAACCGTTCTATAAAAATTAAGCACATCATTCCTTTGGCTTGTTGGTTACTTACTTTTCTTCCAATTACTGATAGGCTCTACCTCATTTCATTTCAGACCGAAAACAAGGCTGGCGTAATGGAAAGAATCACATGTTCCTGACGTCATATTAAACAACACTCCTGGCATAATGATATCATTAACGTAGACATCTCACAGCCTTTCTCCATGCTGTATCTTGGATTGTTGTTTCTCTACCAGCTTGCCACATGACATCAAGAACCATACTTCTCACGTCTATATCCGACTGACCATCCATCCTCTTCTTATTTTATATCTGAAATATTGAATAAGCTTATACAGATTTTGTATTCACATCATCGGAGATCACAGCAGAAGCAGGAAAACACAAAATAGTGAATCTTTACCAAGAAAAAGCTCACTGCCTGCATAGATGGACAGAACGTAGTAAAAGGAGTACTACCCATAGCAAATATAAAAACAAGTGAGTATCGTATAATCGAAGTTCGAGTTACCCAGGGGTCCGGAACTTTGTGGTGCCCGGCCAGAATTCTTGGATCAGACCTGGGTCTCCCCAAAGTTCTGACTTCTGTGTCAGACTTTTGGTCCCCGATCCCCGAGCGAGAATCAGCAAGATAAGTTGCCCGTCGTATTGGAATACTAGTTGCTACTCATGTAAAGAAGGAATGGGAGTGCCCGGTGTCGATTTTCAATCTATTAACCGTTTACTTAACATGCAAAGCAGGCGACAAATACAAACAAAATTATTGAATATCTGTTTTTTTTCTTTTCTTCTTTGCGTCAAACGACATAGCTTATGACCCCTCATTGGAACGAGCTGAACTAGCTCCTTCCACTGAGGGGTCATATGTTATATTTTTTAGGCAAAAATGAAAATCGAATGGCTATTTTTTGTGAATAGCGCTGGCGGGTTTTGTTTGTTAGACTGGGTAATGGGTTAATACACTTTATATATTTGTTCCAGACCCGGTGCTATTACTCCAATAATTCTTCACTTCAGGAACTCCCGCATCTGTATCACTAACCCGACACTTTCGAAAGAGGGCCCGTCACAGAATTAACCCCGGGGCACGAATTTCCTCTCCATGGCCATGACGATTAGGATTACGATACCTGAAAGAGGTCGTGCTCAAGCAGTGAAGGCTGATACAGCAAGGTTATTACAACAGACAGTTGATCTGGGTCATTGGATCACGCCGAGTTGACGAGGTCAGATCAGGCAGCCCAAACACGACGACGTAGGCGTCATTGTAATATAATGAGGGAGCGGGATCGGAAAATTAAGGATATTGTGGTTATTGGGCGTACATATGTATTATGTGCACACAATCTTTTTATGACGATAATGATTTTTGGGGACGTATAGATACAAGTCGCGCTTTCCCAAAAACGAGTCGAGTCGCGATAAAAGATGTTTTATACGCTGAACGATAGATTATCGAAGAAAGTGCTGAAAGATAGAAATCGTATCTCCCACTGTGAAGATATAGAAATTTTCACTTTCACGGTATCGATCAAAATGGCGGCTTTCAAAGCATCACTTCAAGGTGGATACAAGTCAAACTATCACTGAAAATGATCAATTTGTTCTAAAGACGTATAATGAAAAGTAAATCTAGTGTTTTGAGTGGATACCGATCATTTCCAGCAATAATTCAACACGTATTCACTTCGAATTGATGCATGAAACCTGTTTTCTTTCATGCACCAATTCAAGGTTGAAACGAGTGGAATTATCAGATTCTTATAAAAAGCGCATAATAAAAGGGAAATCTAGTGTTTTTGAGTGGATACCGAAAATTATCTCACTTCTGACCGAGATAAATTGCGAAAAATAAACGTTTGTCTCGGTCACTCATGAGATAATGTTCGATATCCACTCAAAAACAGTAGATATCCTCTATTAAAATAAGCACATCGAGCACATAACACTTTTATCTTCCATTCAGTCAACAAAACCCACAATCACGACTTCTCAACTTCTGACTTTCGTTAACAAACAAAAAGCCACACTCAATTAATCATATTAATAGGACCCTATTTTCAATACAATCCAGCGGCACGTGAGGAAATTCTTTCATCATGAATGAAAGTATACATGTTTATAAAATATAATCAAACTCTGTCCGAGTATGCATTTACCGTCGTCTGTGATATTTCGAACCAAATTCAATTCAATTCATGAGGTCACCAGCGGGATAAGGGGGTGGGTTGCGAAAACAACTCAGGGCTTATTTTCTGTACTGCGCAAGCATCCCTTTAAACACATGACGTCACTTTATTCTAAATTCTCAGAAGCGGGCAAACCAAAAATTAATGTAACGTTTAAAAATTTTCAAACTTTAAACATTCTATTTTTGCGATTCACCTTCATGGTTTTTATTTTGATGTTTTGCATGGTGAATTTTTTTTGTGCTGGACCGTTCAATTCCCTGCAACATGGAATGTATGTTGAGGCAAACTAGATGTATCGTTCATTGCAGCATTACAAGTTTTTGAAGAAAATGTCTTGGGACTGCCAGTACCTTTGAAATAGTCCACCAGGCGCGCGAGTTCGTTTCTTGTTCAGCCATGTAACTCTCTCGGAGAGTTGTGAGAAAGCAAGACATACAGTTCTGTGTGGAGACTACAGTGGAGGTGATCTAATAGGAGAGATTTGGGAGAACGGTTTCACGGAAGGAAGGAGGTCAAGAACCATCTTTTCAACTAACGACTGGAAATGGAGAGAGCATATCCATATTGAAATTCTGGCACCCCCTTTTATGATTTTCTAGCATTAGGAAGTAACTGGTATACTTCCCTATGTTTGTGAAAACTCTGAGATGAATAATTTAGAAAATTGAAACTTATTTCATGACGTACTGCGAACAGTCTTTGATGTACTACACTGTTGGAAAGAGCAACATGCACCTTTCTGAACAGTGTTTTACAGAACATCACTTCATCTCCGAAGTCAAATAACACTAGATTTAATCATCGTTATAAAGTCGATCGTGGCTATGGGAGAGCTAACAAATGAACATAAGGACAATCTCAGTATACTTTAGTGTCTTTTGATTAAGATCCCTGTAGGCTTAATGTAGGCGAATAAAAAAATCAGTCGCCTCATTTCGTTTTAGGTGAACAAAGCACAGGCATGCTTTGCGTTTAAAACATAGCATCCACGTGCCACAATCGAAATAAAGATGGCGGCCTCCAATAAACAAAATGGGCGACGGAAACACGGTGGACAACGGTATGACACTACCATGACAATTCTTCACGGCATAACTGGTCACATGACTTTGACGTCACGCCCTACTTCACTCGCTGAGGTCATTCAAATAATGATCGTCTGGACCCCGACATACAAAGGAGGAAACATCGATGGGTAGCTGAACTGAAAAACGTTAGGGTCGTTCTTTCCTAACCATTCGCACATTGTTCGGAAAACCAAGGCGTGAAACTACAAAATATGTGATGGAAAAGGGGGAAAACATAAGAAAGCCGCTCTAGTACCAAGAGGAAAGCCTAGAGGAGTGTGAGGGCGGAATTCCCCCCCCCCCCCCCCCACCCATTGACAAACTCGTTCTAATGGGGAATCACAAGCTATGTTTCTGAGGTAATGCTGAATTTTATAGTAATTTTTGTACGTTGTACTGGACAGGTACGTTCGTTTACAAAACAAATTCTTCAATAACTTATAATTTTAATTTTTTTGTTTCAAAAGCATAGCTCATAACCCCCCATTGGAACGAGTTCAAAATCCATTCAGTGAAATGGTCCACTTTTCACCCGTTATAGATCTGTTGACAATAATAAGAATGTGAAAATACTAAAACAGACTTTTCCATCAAGTTATTCAAAATAATATTTATTGATTGTTAACAAAGACTACAACTGTTGTAGGCGTGCCACATAATAAAAATAGCTGATAGAAAGCGATTGCATTTAAATACTTTAGTATCAAGGCATATTTTATACTGATGAACGAGAACTAGCCTCCTTTTATCATCGCCGATGAAATGCTGTTATATAACATAATATTCTGAAGGGTTCTTTGGCTCATTTTAACAACATAATTTTTGTTGAGTTACCAGTACAACTCATGGAACAGATGTAATCTCTTTACACCAAACGGTAGTGGAGAGCTTGGAGGTTCTACAAAATGAAGCAGGTTGGTGGATAAATTCGGCAAGGAAACCAGCCCCCGCGGAAGCGGTCAGAGGGGAAGTTGGATGGATGACTGTTAAAGAAAGAATAGGGGGAAATGGTGCTACCTGAAATGTCCGTTAAACCTTCCAAACATCAGATGGTGTAAAATGGCGTTTATGTACGGGGCTCCAACATCCAGACAGGATGATCAAGGCAGGTTAGGGAGCTAATGGAGAATTATTTCACTGAGAATGAAATCTAGAAATGGGACTGATGCAGAGGAGTAGGTGAAAATGCCGATTCAGTATCACTTGTTCACGATTTCGAACATGTACACGTACATCGATGTACACCTCCATAGGATTTAGTGTTAAAATCGTGTACAGGTACACGATTTGTCGTTTTTCATGGTGATACAGAATCCGCTTGCGGATTCTATATCACTGGATTCTATATACACATCGCTCAAGAGTGAAAAAAATGTATGAAATTTTAAGAAAAATGAGGTGTACTGTCTGATACAGAATCCGCAAATGGGTTTCCCCCATAGGATTCAGTGTTAACATCGCGAGCAAAAAACGTGTTGCGGTTTCTGTATCATCATCAAAAAGTGGTTTGCGGATTCTGTATCATCCGTATCTGTACACCATTTTAACACTGAATCCCCATGGAGGCGTACACGGAAACCCATTTGCGGATTCTACATCAGAAATCGACTTATGTACGGTACATGGAAAAGATGTGATACCGAACCCGCAAACCTACGATGAGAGTAAAAACTGACACTCATGTTTTTGTTCTGGTGTGAATGAAAGGTTTTCGTTCAAAAGAGTCGACTATAAACATGAGTGTCAGTTTTTATTTCTGGTGTGAATGAAAGGTTTTCGTTCAAAAGAGTCGACTATAAACATGAGTGTCAGTTTTTGTTTCTGGCGTGAATGAAAGGTTTTCGTTCAAAAGAGTCGACTATAAACACGAGTGTCAGTTTTTGTTTCTGGTGTGAATGAAAGGTTTTCATTCAAAAGAGTCGACTATAAAATATAATCTGTAAAAATAGACATTCATGTTTTGTTTCAATGTAAACGAAACAAAATTGAGTTTAGAAAAAATAGAAAAAATCGGAGGTAAAAAATCGTTTGTTCACGTTTTGTCCCTGCTAATTTTGTGAAGTAAATTTTAATAAAACACTTTATAGAATGTTTCATCAAATAAAAAAATAGTTCGTAATTGACACTCATGTTTTTGTTGTGGTGTGAATGAAGGTTTTCGTTTTAACGGATCGTTTTAATAATAGATAATAAAACGCATTTTTTCCACTCAATTAGGTTTGAGTAGTAAATTTTTAATATATTCGTGATAATGTTCGGAGATGTGAATGAAATCCTTTTAACAGACGTAATTATTCTCAAACGCGTTAAATTAGAAACCGGTTTCTTTATGTGCTAAAATTTTTAAACTTTTTTTCAAAGTTTTCTCAATTCAACATTGAGTGAATGATTTTGAGATATGAATGAAATCCTTTTAACAGACATAATTATTCTCAAACGCGTTAAATCAGAAACCGGTTTGTTATGTGCTTAAATTTTTAAACTTTTCAAGTTTTCCCAGTTCAACACTGAGTTGAGATATGAATTTTTTTAGTTATTATATTAAAGACAGAAGATTTTTATCTACTTAAAACATAAAAAATAATTATACATTTAATTTTGAAAATAATAAATAACTCACATTAGCATACTCAAAGGAACATTAATAATTTAAAAACGAAAAATGTTTTTACAGATGGATGCTAAACGCCGAGATCAAATTTTAAACGAATATGAACGTGCCAAGAAGAGCATTCAATCGGCTGACAGAAGCAGATGTCTCGGAGAGATGGAACTCAGACGCGAAACCACAAAAATATTTAAACCCGTGACGGATGTTCAAGAGCGAAGCAAGAAGGAGATAGTTGAAGAATTGAGACCCATAAAAGAGAGTTCTTTGAGAATGGGTTCGTTGCCCGGTAGTTTTGGAAATCAGTATTCCTTTCAATCTACACCGGATTACGTTCCCACAGGGATTCAAACCGACGTGAGCGACGATACAGCTTCGACTATCACCACTGATAGCATCGCGTCGTCCGAGGATGGCGGTAAGAGAGATCTGTTGTATGGAATTTATAAGGATTCTGACGGTAGAACTTTTGTAGGTGACACAGAAGTGGAAATGGATGATGAAGATTTAATTGTCGGTTCGAATAAGTATAAAATAACTGATGGATTGCGCAAATTGCTCCTTTTCAGCAAGCCTGGAGATTACACGGAACAGGATTTTGACAATTACGGCGACATTCTGGTTCAGACCCACGCCATGCTGAGAAATAACGATGCCAGAGAGACGAGACCCAAAGCCAACAGAGGTTACAAGTGGACGAAAGTGGTGAAACCCATACGGGATATGAATAAGAAGTTCTTCGAATCGGTGACTGGTAAAGGGGTGAAAACCACTTTTCTTCTGAGCGATTCTGACGCTCTGTCTCAGAGATTGAGATTGTTGATGGCGAGTAGACGCGCTGGTAACACAGGATTACATAATGAGATACTTAGCATATGTGACGAATTGTTAAGACAGAAGGTTTTGAATAAAAACCATTATAAAAGGCTGATGAACGGATTGAAGGATTGATGTATATAATAAGTAGAGAGAAACAAACAAACAAACAAAAATATATAAAATAAAAACAGTTAATTTTTACACTAGAATAATAAAAGTATTTAAACAACAAACGATTTACCAGTGAAAAACAAAATATATTATAAAATAAAAATATGCTGGTGATAAAGAACAGGGGATACGTCAGAACTTACGTTCAAGGCGGTTCTGGCATCGTCGATTCTATCATGCGAGCGTTCACGAGCGATGTGGGTAGAAAACTCGCATCGACCGCGTTTGAGGTCGGTAAGAAGACGGCTTTGGATGCTGGTAAGAAAGCCGCTTCTGAAGCCAGTGGTAGGATAGCTTCTGTGGCTGGCAAGAGGGCAGCCGATGCATTGATCAACAAGTTGATCAGTCCACCGGCGAAGCGAGTTTCGTTAGAGCGAACACCAAAAAGTTGGAAAGATTTTAAGGATGCTGTGGTACCCATACAAGATTTAGTCAAAATGATGAGTGGATCCGGATTGAAGAGAACTCGCGATGGTGTAATATAAATAATAATATTAAAACTGAGTTTGAAAAAAACATAAAAAATTGTGTTTGAAAAAAATCTAAAATAACAAACAAACAAAAATAAAAAAAAGATGAACATTAAAGATATGTCTTGGAACGACGCCACGACCAAGAGGTCAAATAACGAGTTCTTTCCCAAAAGCATAAGAGGCTTGATAGTGGGAAAATCGAATTGTGGAAAGACCAATCTGCTGATGAATCTGTTGTGCCGACCCGACCGGTTGGATTACGACAGATTGTTCGTGTTTGGCAAGAGCTTGTTTCAACCCGAATACAGATTGCTTCGAGAGTGCATGGATCGTAGATTGCCCAAGGACGTCATAGCCAGAATCTTTGACAGTAGGGAGGAATTCGACAAAAGTGAAGCTCCTCTTGGAATTGATGAAGAGAAATGTATCTTCGAACGTCAAGTGTCGATTTTATGAGAACGCTAGCGACGTTCCGGATCCTAGAGAATTGAAATCGGAAGATAAGAATCTCATGATTTTCAACGATCTGCTTTTGGAGAGACAGAACCGATGCGAATCGTATTACGTTAGGGGTCGACACAGCAATGTGGACTGTTTCTACCTGTCGCAGAATTATTTTCAATTGCCCAGACAGACGATAAGGGAGAACGCTAATTTTCTATGTCTCTTTTGCCAAGATCTTAAGAATCTCAATCACATCTACGGCGATCACGTCGCAAACGACATGAGCGTGGCGGAATTCAGGAGATTCTGCAAGAGGGTTTGGGATGGAGGACTTTACAATTTCGTCGTGATCGATTTGACTAGTGAATTTAATCGTGGAAAATATCGGTGCGGATTCGACAAGTTTTATGTTTCTGATGATAATAAGATAGAGCGTGAAAATAAAAAAAATTAGAAAATAATAAATCTTCAAATAATTAGTTTTGAAAAAATAAAAATAAAATTAAAATATAATGTTCGAACAAGGAGAATTGTTAGAACGGATAGCCGAGAATACGGCTGAAAAACAATCCATTCAAATCGTGGTGAGTGGCGATTCGACTCGATTCGTGATGAAATTCGAACCTTCCATCGAATTGAATAGAGAGAAAAGATACGAGATGGCGTTGGTGAATCTGGAGACTTATTATTCCTTTCCCAACGTCACTGAAAAGAATAACTCGTTCAAGTATTCCGACGGAGTGGATTGGTTGGAGATTCGAATTCCCAAAGGAAGTTACGACACAGACGATTTGAACAATTACATTCAGACGTGAATGAAGACGGATGGAAAGGGAAGCAACAAGATCAGACTGGCTCCCAATCCTAATACCTTACAGACGATGTTGGATTTGGAAGATAATTTTCGAGTGGATTTCAACACGGATGATTCTATAGGCAAGATGTTGGGATTTGATCGAAAGATGTATCGAGACCACGCGGCATCTGAAAATACGGTCAACATTCTCGCAGTCAATAGCATTCTGGTGAACGTGGATGTGATTGCTGGAAGCTATGTGAATGGTAGCGCTCAACCGATGATCTATTCCTTCTTTCCAAACGTGTTGCCGGGTTATAAGATCGTGGAGCAACCTCGAAATTTAGTTTATCTACCAGTGATTTTAGACACGTTGTATAGTCTCAAAACCACGTTGACGGATCAAAATGGTGAACTGTTAGATCTTCGCGGAGAGAGGGTGACGATATGATTTCACATAAGAGAAATATAAAAGCAAAAAAAAAATATTGTGTATATATATAAATAACAAAAATAAAATAAACGCAATATTAATTTTACAAAAATTATTTAATATATATAATTATCATTAAAACAAGAAAACAATTGAAGAAAATATATTTAAAAAAAAGAATTATGACAGAATACGTGATTAAAAACGTGAACATATCCGCAGGACAGAGGAAGAAACTTAAGAGAGCATTAACAACTCGAGGCGAGGCGGTGAAATTCAAATTCACTCACGAAGATCTGACGAGACGTGGTCAGGATTCGATCGCCTGGACCAGAAGTCAAATCAAAAGGATGGAGAAAGTGATTCGTGATGGAAGAGGGTTGATGGTGAGATTGAGTCCCGCTCAATTGAGATACAATTTGAGAATGAAAGGCAGTTTCCTACCACTATTGGCAGGAATCGCCGCAAAAGCATTACCCTTCGCTGCAAAGGCATTACCCTTCCTCGGAAAGACTCTCGGCGTGGGAGCTCTCACGGGACTCACGAGTTCGGGAGTTGAGAAATTAATGGGTGGCAGTGGACTGTTTTTGAAGAAGGGAGGAGCCGTGTGTCGCATCCACGTAGACGACAGCGGTAAACCATTGAATCTAGAACCCGTTAGAGGTGACAACTCTTTGAGTGGAAATGGTCTCTATCTGAAGAGTGGACGGAACATTGAGCGACTCGGCAAGGGTTTGTTGTTTGGTGAGAATTCGCCGTTTAAGAATATACCGATTTTGAATATGTTATTATAATGTAAAAAAATTATATAAATATAAATCATAGAAAGTATAAAATAATATATAAAATGGATAAAAAGGTGGAAAAACAATTAGACGATAATGATGAATATCGTGAGATAGAGTGCAAAAAAGATGTGGAAAAACGTTTAGACGCTAATGATGGATATCTTAGGAAAGGAATAATAAAAGAGTTAAATAAAGATCGGGAGAGGCGGTTGGAATTTAAAAGAATGAGACGTTTTCCACCGTCACCACTATCTTCTAAAGAGAATGGTAATGATGTGAGTGTTACCGAGAGATGCACACCATTCGTTCATAATTATGATTCGGATAAACAAATGTGTTGTTATAAAAATGTAGCATATCACAAAAAAAGAAAAAAAGAAAAGAAGAATCGACGCTGAAATTTAAGAAAAAAGGAAACGTTATTATAATATATGGGTAATAGTGAAGAAGGAAAAAAAAAAAAACAAAAAAAAAAAAAGATGAGATCTAAAGATGATCTCATTACTTTTTTTTTCCTTCTTCTTTGCTAAAAATCAATCTCTCTATTGTTTATATTTCCAAGTCTGTTATTAGCATGTTGACACTCGTTTCTTCTCCTTTTTTGAAAATGTGTTGAATGTTTATCTTTACTTTTTCGAGTTTTTTTACATTGGTGAACTCGCTCTCACCACCTGATTTGTTCACAAGTTCGAGAGAGATATTTGGATATATGTAACTTCCATAGAACAACGTCAAATCATCCTTGTCGAATTCTCGATCTTTGGCAATGACGATTTTCTGTAGATCGCTTTGGTACTCGTAAAACAAATCGAGCGTGGCTTTGTCCAGTTTCAAAGGCATGTGATATTTGTCATATTTGTGCTCTAAGCCCTTCGTCTCGACCTCGTTCAATTCGATGGAATCGTGTCGTTGTAATCTATAGATTTTAAAACCAAATTTCTTACACGTTTTGACTCGTTTCAATTTCAATTTGCATTTTTTAGGTGTTGTTGTCATGATCGATTATTTGGTTTTTTGTTTTATGAATTCTTGCAAATAATGTATATTTTAAATTTTGTATTTTAATAATTAGTTTAAAAATTTTTTTTTTTTTTTACTCTTTATATATATATATAAAAAAAAAAGTTTTTTAATTTTAATTTTCTTTAATGTGAAAATTTTTTTTTTTTTGTAAATTTTTTTTTCTCTTTATATATATGTTTTAATTCCTTAAAAAAAATTGATTAATTTTTTAAAAAAAAATTTTTTTTTTTTGAAGGAATTAAAACATATATATATAAAAACAATTTTAAAACTTTTTTATATATATAAAGAGTAAAAAAACAATCTTTTTTAACAAATTATTATTTAAATACAAAATTCGAAAAAAAATATTCTTACAAATGGAGCAAACAAATAAAAAATGGAAAATTTAAATGAAAAAACTGTACCTCAGTTGAACGAGATTTGTAAACTATTAAAAATTCCACATTTCAGAAATCATAGAACTAAATCCAAAAAAAATTGAAGTCATACAGGAATATTTGCGAAACGCTGAAAAGGCAAACGAAATGTCGATAGCAACCACGTCAAAAAATGCATCGGTTGTGAAAAATGAGAAGAAGAAAAAGATAGTAAAAGGAATTGAAATGCAGACATCGAAAAAACCCAAAGACGTTTCGATTGTGAAAAATAAGAAGATGACTAAACGATGATGAACTTCAAGTTTCAAAAGAAAAGAAAAAAAAACCTAAAACAAAAACGAGTGATGCACTTCAGATTCTAGACAAACGAGATATATCGAGCGAAATTTGACAAGCAATGAACAAAGGGAAAGGAGAAGAATGTGTAGCACGACTCCTCACAGAACTATTCCAATCGAAGCCCGTAGAATGGGAGAGTGCGATCAAAGGCATTTTTAAAACTTTCGACGTGGTTCCCTTGTTCAAGAAAATCGATCCGAAATTGTTCATGGAACGGGTGAAGAAAAAAGTATTGGATTTGTTTTGCAAACACATGAACGTGGGACTAAAAATTAAGATGATACTCCATTGCGTGATGAATAAAATTGACGTGAAGTCCGGCGAGAGCATCGTGACAAATGCATTTTTCAGATCTAACGTCGAACCCGTATTTCGAGGTTCAGATTTATCAGACGTTTTTGAAAAGATGAAAGACAAGATGTTGACATCTCTCGCGAATTATCAACGTGAAGGTAGTAATTGGACGTTCGATGAGGTGTTGAAACTCGAAATTCATATAACTAAAAACGATTCGTTGAAAGGGTCTTCCTACATGAAACTACCGTATTTCTTAGCTAAAAAACACTCCGTGGTCAACGTGAGAAATAAAGATGATCAGTGTTTTAAATGGGCAGTCACCTCCGCTTTATACCCTGTCAAAATGAATTCCAATAGAGTTTCTTGTTACGAGGAGACTTCTAAAAATCTCGATTGGACTGGAGTGACTTTTCCAACAGAGTTAAAACACATCAAACGTTTCGAGGCTCAAAATCCCACCGTAGCGGTGAACGTCTTGGGATACGATGATGAAAAACGAACGATCTATCCTCTCAGACGGACTTTGTATCTCGAAAGAGAAAAGACGATTATTTTATTATTGATTTCAAATGGTGACAATCGTCATTATTGTTGGGTTAAACATCCGAGCCGATTACTGTCGAGACAAAATAATAAACATAAACTTAAGATATGTTTATGTTGCAACTGCATGAACGCGTTTCACAGTGAAAAATTGTTAGTGAAACATCAGGAATATTGCAACGAAAATCAAGGTGTCGCCATCGAAATGCCCAAACCCAACACCATCGTGAAGTTTGAAAATCACAATAGAAGGTTTAAAGTACCATTCGTCATGTACGCCGATTTCGAATGTTTCACCACGAAAATGAGTTCCTGTCAACCCAACGCTCTTTAAAGTTACATCGAAAGATATCAAAAACACATACCTTCAGGCTATTGCATTTACATGAAATGTGCTTTTGACTCGCAACACGACATGGGTCCCTTCACCTACCTGAAACAGTGCGAAGATGACGACGTGGCCCAAAGGTTCGTGGAAGAGTTAGAATCGAAAATTCAAATGTTATATGACAAATTCAAAA
Organism: Pictodentalium vernedei; assembly: GCA_031216915.1. Classification (NCBI taxonomy): domain Eukaryota; kingdom Metazoa; phylum Mollusca; class Scaphopoda; order Dentaliida; family Dentaliidae; genus Pictodentalium; species Pictodentalium vernedei. The sequence continues at coordinate 548,664,452 of CM062295.1, read as the reverse complement.
CTCCGGCGAAAATGATCATCACGCGAGAGCAGCAGGACGAAAATAACAGAGCCACCACATGTCACATATGCAGACAATCGTTCGACGAGAATTCAAAGGAAAATAAGAAGGTTAGAGACCACGATCATTACACGGGTCTGTATCGCGGTCCGGCTCACAGTAAGTGTAATTTAAAATATCGAGACGCCGTTTTCTATCTGGTGATATTTCACAATCTCTCAGGTTACGACAGTCATCTGTTCGTAAAAAATCTCGGCACCTCCCACGAAGAATTAAATTGCATTGCGAACAGCGAAGAAAGATACATTTCATTCATGAAATGGAAGCTCATGGAGAAGAAAAGAGTAATCGATGGAGAGATGTTGAAAGAAAAAACGAAATTCATTCTTAGAGGCATACGTTTCATCAACAGTTTTAAATTCATGTCGACCGCTCTGGAAAAATTAGTCGATAACATGAGCAAGGATAAATTTAAAATCACGAGCGAACATTTTGGAGAACGAGTAGACATCATGTTGAAGAAAGGAGTCTATCCTTACAATTACATGAACGATCTAAAGAGATTCGAAGACACCGCACTACCTTCGAAAGAAGATTTTTATTCGAAATTATATGAATCCAACATTTCCGACGAGAATTACAAACACGCCAAAAACGTGTGGAAATCATTCGACATGAAAACCTGACACATTATCATGATCTCTATCTGAAGACTGACGTTCTGCTCTTGGCAGACATGTTCGAAAATTTTCGAGCCGTCTGTCGTCGAAATTACGATCTGGATCCCGTTTGGTATTTCACCGCACCCAGGCATGGGACGCTCTGTTGAAGACCACCGAAGTCCAATTGGAATTATTATCCGACGTGAACATGTTGCTCATGTTCGAAAGGGCTGCGAGAGGTGGCGTCTCGATGATCTCCCACAGATATTCTGAAGCTAACAATCCCTACATGAAAGAAGGTTTCGATTTGAAACGATCGAATAAATACATACAGTATTGGGACGCTAATAATCTGTATGGTTGAGCTATGAGTCATCCTTTACCGATTGGAAATTTCGAATGGGTGACAGAACCGGAAGAGATGCAAAAATGGAGAGACTATCCTTGCATTTTAGAAGTCGATTTGAACTATCTGGAAGAATTACACAATCTACACAACGATTATCTGCTGGCTCCCGAACGAATGGAACCGAACGAAGGCGATGAGGAAAAACTCATTCCCAGTTTATTTAACAAACGTAACTACGTCGTCTACAGTTAGAATTTGAAACAATACGTCGATTACGGGATGAAATTAGTCGACATACATCGCATCATTCGATTCGACGAAGGGCCTTGGATGAAAAAATACATCGATCTCAACACGAATCTCAGAATTCGAGCTGAGAATGATTTCGAAAAAAGATTTCTTCAAACTCATGAACAACTGCGTGTACGGTAAATCGATGGAAAACATCAGGAAGAGAACCGACGTTCGACTCATCACGTCTGAGAAAACAGCTAAAAAATTAGTGGCGAAACCCAATTACAAACACCGAACCATATTCGACGAAAATCTAGTGGCCGTTCACATGCAAAATATGCACCTGAAGTTCGACAAACCATATTATCTCGGACTGATCATCTTAGATATCAGCAAGCGATTGATGTACGAGTTTCACTACGATTACGTCAAACAAAAATTTGGTGATAAGGCCAAACTACTGTTCACCGACACGGACAGTTTAATTTACGAGATAGATATGAAAGACATCTACCGAGATATATCTCCGGACATGGCCGTAAGGTTCGACACGAGCAATTATCCCGTCGATCACCCGTCCAACATTCAATCGAACGACAACAAGAAGGTGTTAGGTAAATTTAAGGATGAGAGCGGTGGTAAACAAATCCTCGAATTTGTGGGCTTGAGACCCAAACTGTATGCTTATCGTCTAGAAGATGAAGAGATCAAGAAGTGCAAAGGGGTTAAAGCATGCGTGGTGAAGAAAAACATCTCTTTCCGAGAGTATAAAGATTGTCTGTTAGGAAGTGGTCCGGTGTATAAGACTATGAAATCGATTCGAAGCGAAAATCACGACTTGTATACCGAAATAGTCAACAAGATTTCGCTGACGGCTGATGACGATAAGAGATTCATGTTAGACGATAAAATAACCACTTTGGCACTCGGACATTGGACTTTGGATCTAATTAGAGATGATATGATTGTGGATGATTGGATTCCAGATATGAGTAAGGATGATAGGATTCCAGATATGAGTAAGGATGATAGGATTCCAGAAAATCAAGAGGAATTAGACAGATTCGAGATTATAGAAATCGATAGAGACATTGAGAGAATTAGTTTAAAAAGAAAAAAAAAAAGAAAAAAAAAATAACGTCATTTTACTGAATTATAATAAAATAAATAAATAAAAAAAAAAATATACACATTTATGAATGAGAAAATAGAGATATCCGTAGAAGGTGTCGTCTTACCTAACAAAACCCTATCCAACATCGATCTGTCGAATGCGGTGAAGGATTTGAAAATCAAAGATTTTCTAGGCATGTTTTCTAGAGATGCCTTGCTGAAGAGAAGACCTCGACAATTGGAATGCGGAATTTTAAATCTAGATGATTTATCGGGTGAAGGCACTCACTGGGTGGCGTGGTTCAAGAACGGGAAGAAGAATTATTATTTCGACAGCTACGGAATCTCGCCGCCGAAAGAAATAAAGAACTATTTCAACAAATCGATGGTTCGTTACAACACGGAATGAGTGCAATCACCAGATCAAGTGTTTTGCGGTCACCTGTGTCTCTACGTTCTCAAAAGATGGTCTGAAGGAGACCGGTTTCAAGACATTCTCAATGATTTACATTAGAGAGAGATTTTCTTTTTATAGTATATAAAGATAAAAAATTATTTTAAAAAATTTTAATCGAATAAAAACGAAAAATAAAAATAAAATAATTCATTTTTTAAAAAACTGCGTTTTGAAATAAATTTTTTTAAAAACAAAAAATCTCAAAACAACATGCCAGTCGATAAATTTGGTAGAAGTGACGATGAAAAAGTCAACCTAAGAAAGAAGAGGAAGACGTTTGAAGTCGACGATGGTTACGACGTTGCCAACTTGGACGAAAGTTACGTTCGGAGATATGAACCTCGAGAGGAACCTTTGAACATGAACGATAAGAAGCTCTACAATCTTCCCAAGCCGATAGATCTCGCAGATGCTGCAACTAAAGAATACGTCAACAGAGGGAATGCCAATTTCGAACGAATCATGCTAGATAATTATGTGGATAAAACCATGACCGACGATCTCGATCTGAAATCTAAATGTTTGGTGAATGTTACAAATCCCATAGATCCCACGGATGCCGCGACCAAGAAATATGCAGACGACTCTCACGCGAGATTCAGCAAACACCTGAGAAATAGATACGTTCAGAAAACGATGCACTCGGAATTGAATGCCAATTCTAACAAGATAATGAACGTGGCCACTCCCACGAATCCCAAGGATGTGGCGACCAAACACTACGTAGATCTGGAGCAGAGAAAGTCTGACAGATGAGAAATGAAATCAGATCTGAATGCGGGATTCAACAAGATATTGAATCTGTCGAAGGTCGATGACACGGATGCGGACTCAACCGCGGTCAACAAGGGCTATGTAGATTCTGCCGTGATACGATCACAAGAATACCTAGAATCGCAAGTGGACGATCTCTACCTGAACAAACAATCTGGCGGAACCATGGAGGGTGGTATCGACATGAATGGTGAGAATTTATTCGGACTCAGTCACGATCCAGAATTCGATTCCAGCGCAGTCAGCAGGAAGTACGTAGATGACAACTCGGTCTGGAGAAAGGGTGACATCATGGAAGGTAAACTAGACATGGGTGGACACGCGCTCACGAATCTACCGGATCCTGTGAACATGGCGGATGCCTGCACCCTGATTTCGGTGGTGGAGAAAGTCAAATATGCTAGACAATTGATCACCGTGTGGGCCGAGGAGAGCGGCACGTTAGAGGAGGGAAAAGCTGAGTGGTCTTTCTGAGAATCAACACGCGAATGTTAGCACGTTCAGCACGCCTCTCAAAGTGAATGCTGGAGACAGGATTAATTTCGTTATGAAAACCAATAATCCCGAAGCCGCCACTTCTGTGGTGAGCCTACTGATCGAACTAGATCCTTTGAACAAACAGTGAATGCGTGGAAATAATTAATTAAAAAAAAATAATGTGTGATTATTAAAAACAAAAAAAAAAAGTAATGAGATTTAGAAAGATGTTCAATCTCTCTAGATCGCATTACTTTTTTTTTTGTTTTTTTTTTTGATAACTTTTTATTATTATATATTATTATACGATATCTGAAATGTTTTTTTCTTTAGTAAAAGAATTTTGTCACTTATGACGATGATTAAAATTGCATCCCTTTTTTAATTTTCTATTCATTTATGATTACAATTTATACACTTTGCAAATACGGTTGTTGGTTCATCACCAGATCTAGTTTGTTGAGATTCGATTTTTATTTGACATTTCTTACATTTGCGACATTTTAAAATTGTATTTTTTATAATTTCTTTGTTAGATCTTATGAGATCAAAGTCTTCTTTTTCTTTTAAATGATATTCATTAAAATCATAACTATTCCATCCTTTTTTTGTGTTACGTTCTTCATATTCAATTTGAATCCATTTTTCCAAGCATTTTATTTTAACATCATAGTAATCTGAAGTGAACAGATGATTTGTTGTTTTCGTGTTAAAAACATCCATTTTGTTTTCGAGATTTTGGTTTTTAATTAATCTTACATCCACATTTTTAACGTTTATTAATTTTTTTCACACAACGTCTCTCATCGAATGATCAACATCTTATTTCCATCTGATTCGAATTGTAATTCTCTGTCCGACAGGACCAGGGTGAAGGCTTCGGTTTTTCTCGGCACGTTTCTATCGAATTGCATCTTGATCTGAATATCTAAGACGCTACTCTTGAGTCGTTCACTCTGTTTACTGATGTCGAATACGACCATGGGATACATCGACTTGTATTCGCCGGGAGATATGTTAGGGTTGCTCATCAATTCGTCTAGACCGTGATACTTCTTTCTAAAATCAGCGGCATCGTACAGTCTGCAGAAACCGTTCTTGTCCACCGACACATTGTAATCAATTGTTGGATATCTCGTGGCATTCAGAAACACTTGCATGTTTCTCAAATGGCAGTGATCAAATGGCGACGCATTCATTTCCTGAGACCCGTCCCTATTGGTCTGAAACGCAACCACGATGAAACGCGGTCTCTCGGAAGCGGATTTCACCGTCAATCTCCTAACGAAGTGATTCATGGAGAGAGGAATGCTAGCCGTGTCGCACTGTCTCATTCTAAATCCCACGGGTAATTTACTCTTGGATTCTATGATCTTGTAGAGACGTGCTTTTTCCACGATCGAAGGCTCCACATGCGGAACAAACCCCGATATCTTGTGTAGAGTTATCTTACCCACATCGGTCGCAGTGAGTCTCACTATTGCATCGTCGTTTCCTTTTCGAATCAACGTCAGATTGTGTTTGAATCCGTACATGATCTTGTTGTAATCGTCCGCAAATCTGAAGATGTGTTTCAAAGGTATCCTGAACGAAAACATTCCTTTAGGTCTGGACGTCTTGACGACGTAGTCGAATATCACGGTGGCATCGGCGCTAGCAGGGCCGACGGTGTCTTTCACCCACAACTGATTAAGTCCTCTGGATTTTGAAAAATCATCAGGATACGTCAAGAGTCCGAACATCGCGGTGGCCTGACCGGGATGAAACACAGATTCTATCTCTTGTCTGGATAGCATGTATTTTATATTACTGAATAGATGCATGATGTCATTATTGGCTAGAGTAACTGTGTCATCGTCGGCGTAGTCGCTCCCATCTTCCTTGGTGAGACGTCCCTGCACCACTATGTAACTCTCGCTAGGATGGACGAATAGATCTTGAGTTTCGACGTTGATTCTTATCTCTCCTGCATTGTTCAAACTGGTTCCGGTTACTGGTTCGTATTCATGAACCTCATATTCTTGAATACTTTCATCTTTCACTATGCTTTGTGCTATATCTAGTATATTTGTCATTTTTAAAGGATTTTGGGGTTTTTTTGTTTATTAATTAGCTTGCTTTTTTTTATCTAAAAATAGTTTTAATTATTTTTTTTATATTATTTTTCTCTCCTATATATATATGTGTGTAAACAAGAAAATGTTAAAGAGAGTAAATAAAAGAATTTGTTTTCTTTATCAAAACTTTGTCTTCTGTAATTGTTGTTCGTACAACTTTCCGATGATCTCTTCTCCATCCAAAGCTTCGATTTCGTAAGTCACTGGATCAGTGTGAAATATTTTGATTATCACGAAGATTTCCGAGGTCCATCGAGGAGTATAACCCATTTCGAAGTGCTTTTTATAAGCATAGATTCTCACTCGATCACCGACCGCAAATTTCTGCATTCTAGACTTCTTCCTAATCTTAGATCTTTCAGGATATAGATTCACATAGACCCGTTTTTCATTTCGATGATCGCTATCTTCCACGGGAGTCATCTTGATCGATCTGTGCCACGTGTTGTTGTAATCTTTAACCAGACTGTTCAGAACGTATATGTATTTCTTGGTCGAATTCGCCGTGAAGTATCTGTGCATCTTTTCTTTCATCGTTCAATTCCAACGTTCCACCAAGCTGGCTTTCTCTTCGTTTTCGATTGAGTAGAGGTCGACCAATCGATGAACGTGCTTGTTGTAGAATTCCTTTTCCTTATCCACCTACAATTTACTCGGTTTTCGAGAAGACGAGTCGAACACGCTCTTCAGAGCCTTGGCGACGCAAGGTCCCGATTTATTCTTCAAAGCTCTGATCCAACCGTATTTGGAAAACACGTCAATGACCGTCAATAGATATTTGACACCCTCGTTCCACCTCGAAAACGATCTCATGTCGACCAAGTCGGCAGACCAAATATCATCCAAACCCTTCACAAACACCCTTCTCTTTCGAAAATTACGCACGATGGGTTTGTGTAACTCTTCGGCCAATTCACTCGTCAATAATCGTTTCTTCTTCTTTTCAGATGCGCTTTTTTTTTTGAACGCCCCATCCGAATCGACGTTTCACACTGATCAGATTGCCGACCAGCGAACGTTCTATCTTCTCTCTCCTGGTCGGATTCGATATGCCTCTCAGTTTCCCCAACGTGTTTTTATCGCAGATGTCGTTGCGAGTCTTGGTGTCGGGATGTCCGGCGTAGCACAGATCATGATCATATGTGGCTGCGTCCACCCTATTCACAGGTTTGCTCCAAGATTTAGGAGTCAGATCGGCGTTGAGTCTCTTGTTCAATTTCGTTCTGGGTCCCGTGAAACTGTGACCAGGCAGATGCATTTTGAAAGGTAGATTATTGATCATTTTATTCACGATGCCTTTACCTTTGCTCGCGTTCTTTTTTTTGATGAATCGAGTCTTGATAGAACCACACATGTCGCAAATTCCACGAAGCATCTGTCTGTCGTTTTTAGTTCGTACTTCTCGAGAATTACTCGTCTCAGTAACTCTCTTACACTTTATGCAATACATTTTTAAGAGTAAATTAAATTAATTTCGTTTTTATTTTATATATAAATTTAATTTTTTTTTTTTTTAAATTCTGTTCTTATTATATATATATTTTTTTTTCAATCGCTGCTCTTGAGTTCTATCATCTTACTGAATTCCTCCCTAGCCTCTTTCCTCCCCTTTTCCACGAGAGAATCCTTCATCTCTTCTTTGATGATCTGACGAGTCTTGATTCTCACGGCTTCTTTCATGGCTTCGTATTTCGTTTTCTCGCCCAATATCGTGAAGTATTCTCCGTCCGATATCCTACCGTCTTTCAACGCCATCGAGATCATTTCGAGTGTGCTAAACAATCCGGCGGCGAGAGCCACTCCTTCTACGGTCAACACGATCGGAATACCGATCGCAGTCAACAACAATCCGATGCCGGCCACGTGTAAACCCATGGAAATCGCGATGAGTGTCGTATCAATCGCGTTGACGAATTTCATGAAACGCGAATACTTCTTCTTGAGAGAACGGCGAGAATCTCTCTCTCGAGTTAGATATGATTGGATTCTATTGATTTGATCGATGCGATACCTCTCTCCTCTTTCTTTTTCTTCTAGCAATAGTGCTGTCGGCAAAATGCCATTCGGCTTCTCATCCTCGCTGTCATCTAACGTCAGATACAATTTATTTCTGTTTCTCATTTTTGTGTTTTTTTTTCTTTCTAATATTAGATAAAAAATTTATGTGTGTATTTATTTTTATTTTCTATTCTCCCTTATTTTATATCAACGAGAAAATTTAGACGTATGCTTCATTGAACAATAATTTCATGATGCATCCCTTGTCTTCTAACGTCAGACTTCTACGCGCCAATTTCAGTTCTTCCGAAACTGTGGGCTTGTCTCGATTCTTACAGAAGACTAATCTCTTCCAAAGCGTGATCACATCGTCGAATCTAACGCGTTCGAATGCCGGTTCAAAATACTTGGCGACCATACCTTCCCTTTCCATCGTCAGACACGAATGATTCTTGTGATCAAAGTCTAGATGATCCCGACATCCAACGCATCGTTCTAACAAGATGGGACGTAGTTCTTCATTCATGCAGATTGCGTATGCTCTCATCAGCATGTTTAAAAGAAACCTCGCTCTAATAGTCTGGGAAGCGCACATGATTTACGTATTTTTTATTATCTATTCGATTTGATATATTTATTTTTTTAAATAATTATTTTATTTATATTTTTTTTTCTCTCCTTTATATATATCAATCACTTTTTTATTTCCTCGGGAAACGTGGCAGTGGGTTTGCGGGTTCGGTATCACCTCTTTTCCATGTACCGTACATAAGTCGATTTCTGATGTAGAATCCACAAATGGGTTTCCGTGTACGCCTCCATAGGGATTCAGTGTTAAAATCGTGTACAGATACGGATGATACAGAATCCGCAAACAACTTTTTGATGATGATACAGAAACCGCAACACGTTTTTTGCTCGCGATTTTAACACTGAATCCTATGGGGGAAACCCATTTGCGGATTCTGTATCAGACAGTACACCTCATTTTTCTTAAAATTTCATACATTTTTTTCACTCTTGAGCGATGTGTATATAGAATCCAGTTATATAGAATCCGCAAGCGGATTCTGTATCACCATGAAAAACGACAAATCGTGTACCTGTACACGATTTTAACACTAAATCCTATGGAGGTGTACATCGATGTACGTGTACATGTACCAAATCGTGTACAAGTGATACTGAATCGGCATTTTTCACCTACTCAGAGGAGCAGTTTCCCCAGGGAAAGGGTGCTCAAAGATTGAACAGAAACTGGCGAGCTGGAGTTCGAGCTAAAGCGAATTGGACGGGCTATGCAAGAAAGATGCACCAGCTTTTGAAGAGTACCTTATGGGTCGTTGGGGGCGGGTTATTGTTGTTCAGAGTGAGATAAATGCTAGTGGTGTTGGGGAGGGGGGGGGGGGTCTGGAAACGCGATAAAAGAAGGCCCAAATACGCAACTTAGAAATACAGGAGACCCTGGAACATTTTACATTAGAATGCCGCAAATACGTGTCAAGTAGAATAAGACGCCTCGAAAAACTAATGGAAAAATGGAATGAAAACGAGAGATGAGTGAATGCGGGATGCCATGAGGGAAAGGGTCAATATTATAGTTGGAGTGATTGCAAAAGCACCTGGTGAGGAAATTATAAAAAAGGGTGTATCTAAATGGATGGAGGTTAGGAGGGAGAGTGTGGACGGGAACCCGGAGGGGGGGGGGGTGATGTTGGCCACCTCGTTAGGGGTCCGCAACAATAACAATTCAGGGGACAGCCCAAGTATTATTATTATTATTATTATAAAAAATATCTGATGGGAAGCGTTTGAATATAGATACTTTGGTATCGAGATATATTTTATAATGGTGATCAAGTCCTTGCCTCCATTAGTCATTGCTGATGAAATGTTGTTATATGACATGGTGTTTTGAATGGTTCTCTGGGCACATTTTAACTACTTTTAAATTTTGGGATCAAAGAAAAATTGTTTGACCATCAGATTCTTTTTGCCTTACAATTCAGCATTCGCTTCTTTGCCATTTAGAAATTCCTACTGATCGCCACAGTAATGTTCTGGGTCTGAATGTTAAAAGAGGATATACACCTTTCACTCTTTATTTGATTAATAAAGATATCTTAAAGAGGTAACCCCGTTGACTCCAATTAACTTTTGTAAATTATTTTAGATGAATGAAGTATCGTGTACTTAACCCCTTGGATATAGAATTCCGCTTTTTTGGTGTAGGGTCGTGATACGACCTGAATTAATAAACTAGATAGTCGCTCAGTGAATTTGTGTGACAGACAAACCAAGATTTTCAATATGCAGCCCCAAGACTGCACGTTCAAAATATTGATTGGTCTTCTCCAAGTACCGAATAAAGACTCTACCATTTGATGGCTCTGAACTGGCGTGGAAGGTAGACAAACCAAGATTTTCAACATGTAGCCCCAAGACTGCACGTTCATAATATTGATTGGTCTTCTCCAAGTACCGAGTATAGACTCTACCATTTGATGTCTCTGAACTGGCGTGGAAGATACCAGCACGGTCCAAGGGGTATTTGGTTGAGTGATGAACGCCCATGCTTTAATCTCAAGTGCAGATGTGACATCTTAAAGGCATCGTATACTGTGGGTGCGCTTCATATTATCTTTGACATGAATTTATTTTGACTGTATGTATTTGCCTTGTTATAATTAACGAGAGAGTGTCAATAGGTACTCTCCCATAAATTGAAACAAGGCAAAGACGTGATGACCAAAAATAATTTAGCACTCTATCAGTGAAAACATTGACACAATTGTAACTTTCTGATAAAAGTTCCTGTGGGTATGTTTGGAGGAGGGGGCGAAGGGTGGGAGTGAATATCCGTGTCGCAGCGCAGAAAACTGATCATACTTGTTTCAACTCTTTACCCAACACGACAAGAAAACGAGGCGTGAAAAAATTGAATTGAATAATTAAACGTGTTTAATTATCGCCTTAAAAACAGAACTCAAGGTACCCTTATTGGAACGTGCTCGGTGGGTCCATTCCATTGAGGGGATCATAAGCTATGTTTTAGAGGCAAAAATAGGGAAAAATAAAAGAAGGAATGGTAGATTGGTGTGATGCTAGAGCTAGGGTCGAATTCACCGAGAAAATAGGATTGGGAAGGACTCAACCCTCCAACTTTTCCGGAAAATGTCAACATTATATGCATTCAAGTCTGAAATTCCTAAAACTGGTTCATGTACTCTCACCCTGATATTTCATGGGTCATTATCTATGGTTATTCACTTTATGGGTACTTGAGCATTCAAAAAGAACCAACAACCAAGGGTACTCTACTTAGCATGAGAAGTTAATTTTTAACCAGGGGAAGACGTTGGACCTTCACCTATGGGAAATACACAATTTGAATCCAGAATGAGGTGATATGAAGAAGGGGGATAAAACATTTTGTCCTCACCAGTGGTAGGAGAGCGATGGATAGTGCCAAAATTCAGGGGGACCTACATAGTCACGTGAACCAGTTACGCCATGTTTCGTTGTCATGGTATCCAGCGTGAGCGGCCATCTTGTGACAACATCCCCATACCATAGTGATACAAGGTGTCAGTGCGCATGCGCAGCGCATGTAGTTAGCGTGACATGTGTTTCCATAGTTCGTTTTGTTTACTGGAGGCTGCCATCTGGGTTTCTATGGTTGTTGCTGTCAGTCTGGAAGGCTGAATGTGGTTATGTTCTAAGGGCGTGTTCGATTGAATAGAAGTAAATCTAATTACCAAAATAGACCTAACAATCACTCCAAATCATTAAAAATACGCAACACTACCAAAAATGGACTCGGATCCTTCGGAATCCTCTGCTCTGTCAACTTCTACCTATGTATCTACAATCTATATTATTGTTTCTCTCTACCAAATCTATTCGTTTGCTCTTGTCTATACTCCAGTAGCGTAGAGGGCTTTTTACGTTTTTTTAGCTTATTGGTTTCTCTTTAGCTTTTCTTGTCTGTTCTAATAGTTCCGAACATAATCTGGCTATTCTTGTTCTTGATCCGAACACCCTAAGACATGTTTCATCTAACCGAATCGTCCAATCAGATCACTTTACTTTACCGTCACGTGCCGTGACATCCATTTTCAGCATCCCTAACTAACGTCAGGCCTTTGGCACACCCTTTCTGTCTTATCAGTCTCAGGCGCCATGAGAAAATCCCTCATTGAGGAATTATCCACCATACCTCTTATTCTCATCAGGGTATTGAACGGCCACGTCTTGTGTCACCCCACTTCCAGCATCCCTAACTAACGTACGACTGGCCTTCGAAACCCTTTTCTATGGTTTGAGGCCATGACGGCCATGAGGAAATCCCTCAAGGAGGCATAACCTAACATCCCTCTTATCCTCATCTAGGCATTGAACGGGCATGTCCTGTGTCACTCCACAAACTACATTCCAAACTTACGAACGACTAGGCTTCGGCACTCCTTTTCTATCGTATGAGGCTATTAGATCCACGAGGAAATGATCATATTAGCAGTCATTTTGGTAGCCATCTTGAAATCCTGCATCAAGATTTGATTTCTTGTATTTCTGGTAACAAAACTGAATATTTTTGCCAAATCTAATTTGATCTGGTGGTATTATGGCCAATGATAATTGACACACTTGTTGAATTACATGCACTCGTTAATGATTAAAAGTGACCATAACCATCTTGGACGCCATCTTGGATTTTTTACATTGGAAATGAGAAGAAAAAAATGGAGCCTATGTTTTCTTGAAATGGGAGGATGTAACTTACAAGAAATCGTAGGTTCCAAAAACTGTCACAGAAGAAGTACGGGAGCCAAAAGTTTGATTTACACCTGCATATTAATCGACGTATTGCATGCGCGGAGACACACAGAGCTATAAAATAAACTAATTTTGTGAAACACATATTCAGACGATAATTATACAATAACGGTCTAAAAACGGCATTTTTAAAAAATGATAATCGGTTTGATCAGATCCTTTTCCGGAGATACTGGCTTTTTTTCAAAAGGACAACTACAGATCAAGAGCACCGAAGAGGAGTGAACGACGCTTTCTCTGTGAATGGGGTACGGCACCCCAGATTTTTTTTTTTTTTTTTGATTTAATTTTATTTGGCTTTTCGCTCAGGAATAGACACTTGTTTTTCTACCGATTATTATTTTTTTTTTTAGTTTCTTTTCCCCCCACACATTTTGTCCACGCGATTCCGAAGCCATCTTAGAACCGATTTTTACAGAATTTTGCACACGCATAGAGGAAATCTAAAAATGTACCCAAGCGGAATTTTCGATTTCGCCCTTTCTGTTCCAAAATAGGAAAAAACTGTAAAAATTATGTTTTTTGTGACTTTCTCAAAACGTGTCTTGTAGATTATTTTTAAACATTCATCACTGTTAGATCTGTCTGCGATACTACAGTTGACATACATGAGTTATTGGGCTCAGCGTGTTAACCATCCACAGGCTGCCAAACATCAAAATTGTGATAAAATGGGCTGCTTTCGGGCCCCTACTGCACCCAACTGGCACACGAGAGATAAACATAACTCCCTTTATTGGAAGTGGAATTTACCGAGGATAATTGTTGTAAGTAATAAGGGTATTAAAAAACCAAGAGCGTTAACCCGATATGGGCTAAAGGCAGGTCCCCCTTAAAAGCTTAAACATTCGTGTTTTCTGTGGATTTCTCTGAACACATCTTGTAGATTTTCAAGAAAAAATGGCCATTCGCAGATCTTGGTGTGACATTACAAGTTGCATGCAACCAATGGGTATGTCACAGATAAACATAGCCTCTTTTATCGGACTTTATGTGGGATATTTTTTGTATGTAGTAAGAGTATTAAAAAACAGGCCTTAACCCTGTTTTGAGAGATTACAGGAGACAGCCCTTAAGAACATAAAATTCACATTTTCTGTGGATTTCTTCAAGTGGTTCTTACAGATTTTCAAGAAGAATTATTCCGGAAAGCGTTCATTAATCCTCCACAAGCTGCCAAGCATCAAAATTTTAGAAAAATTTCCCAGGACATCAATAAAGGGACCTCAGTGATAGAGTTTAAAGAACAATACTTCATTCACTCTGGGGGCATACAAATCATGAAATCTCGTCTGGAAAAGCTTATGATTCTCCAGAATCATAAAGTCTGGTTAGTCCACACATTTTGTCCGTGCGATTCTTAATCCATTGACGAACCGGTTTTCACAGAATTTTGCACATGCACAGAGTGGCACAAAATCTAAAAATGTACCGAAGCTCAATTTTCGATTTTACCTTTCTCTCACCAAAATTGTCAAAACACTGTCAAAATTAGTGTTTATAGTCACTTTCTCAAAATGCGTCCTGTAGATTTCTTTAAACATTCATCACTGTTAGACCTGTCTGTGACACTACTATTGATGTACAAGAGATATCGGACTAAGCGTCTGCTAACCCATCACAGCCTGCCAACATCCAAATTTTGATAAAATGGGCTGTTTTCGGGCACCCACAGCACCCAACGGGTACACGAGAGATAAACATAACTTACTTTATTGAAAGTGGAACTCAGAGGATCATTTTTGTATGTAATAAGGGTATTCAAAAAACCAAGCCTCAACCCGTTTTGGGCTGGTTCAATAGTGATACCCCTCAAAAGCTTAAAAATTCATGTTTTCCGTGGATTTATCTGAAAACATGTTGTAGATTTTCATGAAAGATTGGCCATTCGCAGGTCTTGATGGGTCATTACAAGCTGCATGGACAAAATATTCCGGCAAGCGTTTGTTAACCCCCCACAGGCTGCTCAACGTAAAAAAATGATAAAATATGCCGATTTGGTTCACCAACAACACCCAATGGGTATGTCACAGATAAACATAACCTCTTTTATCGGATCCAGAATTCGCGGGAGGTAATATTTCTAAGTAGTACGGGTATTCAAAGAACCAAGCCATAACCCTATTTTGACAGATTAAAGTCAGACAACCCGCAAGAACTTAAAATGCATATTTCCTGTGGATTTCTTCAAATGCTTCTTACAGATTGGCAAGACAAAATAGACTCTTGGGAAGCAATATTCCGGCAAGCGTTCATTAACCCCCCAACAAACTGTCAAGCATCAAAATTTTAGATAAATTTTAGATAAAATGGGCGGTTTTCAAATAGCCACAGCACTCAATGGGTATATGGCTACTAAAAAACAAACATAACTCCTTTTGTCGGACATAAACTTGTCGGACGATGATATTGATATTTAACCCTATCCACTAATAATGATAATTTTAACATAAACTTCTTTTCATTGAAATGAGTCATTTGAGACTACTATACCCACCGTTCCCAGAACATCAACAAAGGTACTTTAGTCACACAGTTAACCCTTTACCCAACGAATCGGCCGCATCCGCCCGCGTAATATGCAAATTCAGTAGTTGAAAAAATATTATTTTTCAACAACTTTCAACAAAACCATATCATGTGACCCCTCGTTGGAATGAGCTCGTCGAGCTCGTTCCAACGAGGGGTCACATGATAAGGTTTTGTTGAAATTTTTTGAAAAATTTGAAAAAGTGATATTTAAAATAATAAATTTTGATATCGTCTGCGTTGGGTAAAGGGTTAAAGCAATTCTTCAGACACTCTGGGTGCATGAACAATCATGGAATATCGTCTGGAAAAGCCTATGATTCTCCAGAAACATTAAGTCTAGCTCTAACTTATATTCCTTGACAAAGTTTATTTCATTTTATTTTGTTATATGGCGCCAGTCCTTTTGGTCGATAAGTAATATTTAGAGATTTTGTTTCAGGGTTTATTATGTTTTCAGCGTCCCTTTCTGCGTTCACATGTCTTTGTTTTGTTTCAGAATCCGATCTACAACAAATAAGAAGACCGAATGAACAAGATTGTATCAACGCCAAATACCAGAGGAAATGAAATGGGAGGTGAGGACAACATGTTACACTAAACTTTGTTAGAAACGAGTTCCGCTGTTGAGGAGCATCTGCAGAACCGTCAAGGGATTCATCAGAGATGGTTTATCTACATTATGTTTTTTTTATCTGTTATGATGTCATTTTTTCCTTGTAATCACATTAACTGCTCGAAATAATTAGTCGAGAAAATGTTTGAAATAGTTCACGGGCACTACCAACACTACCTAAATGAACGCCCCAGTTTTGAAGCATTACTTTGAAAGTAGTTCGAATTTAACAAAACGGATTTGTGACAATTGTATGTTTCAGAAGAATAACATTATATTATTCTTAAGTTATTCTCTACAACTTGTATGATTTGGCAATGTTTGAAGAAAATAACTTTTGCATTCACGTCAACGCATTGTTCCAACGTGTTGTCCGTCGGTGATTGGAAATGCACTTGCTCAGACAAGCTATGGGTTAGAGCTACAGATGGGCAAGGTATACCGAAAAACTAAACCGGCACCGATATCATTGCGATATGATTGAATGCAACCAACTGTATTTTCAAAATTTCCTACATTTTCTATTTATAAAGCCTTGTTGACGCTTGATAGCAGTCGAAGTGTTCCTTTTCATGAAAGAAATCACTGATTTCTTTGGTCTGGGCAATTGTTCTGAATTCCCACTAGACTACAACCTGTTCCTGTTCAGTTGCCTCGCAGTGATTTCCAGGCAAGTCTTGGCTGTCTTAACAGGCAACCAAGCCTTGAATGGAAATCACTGCCCAGATGATTTGTATATTGTCACCAGGACTTCCTAATGGTGGTATGTTACGGGCACATGCTATTGGGTTGCAAAAATCTGAAATACTCTTTTAAAGGTTAAGGTGTGCTTGGAACAGTCAAATTACTGTAGACATGATTCATGTTAGGAAAAGAATGACAATGTTGAGCACATTGGCAGTAACATTTGTGGCGCAGTATTAGAATGATACAAGAACAACTGATTCTGTATTTTCCTTGTTTGAATTCTCCCCGTTGGGTCTGTCGCAAATCACAGTCAAATAAGATACCGAATACCGAACCGATACCGTGGTATACTCCCCTAAAAATACAGAAACCGATACCGAACCCAAAATTCCACTACCGCACTCCTCTAGTATGGACCAATATTCAGATGGGTAGGAGTGATCATTGGCAAAATGTAAGTGGTATATATAGTAGTAGTAATGTAGTAGTAATAGTTTATTCAAGCAAAATAACAAATACAGAGAGGCATATTGCACACAGAGTTAACAGAGATATATAATTATAATAAACTAATAACAAACAAAGCAATTATTTTTAAATAGTAAATAAGGCTAATGTATCATACATATAAGTATATAAAGTCAAAACTCTAGATCAGTTTAATGACCTACGATTTTGAAATTATTGTTCATCCTTTCCTGAGGAACAGCAAGATTATGAAGTAGATGGTGTGGCATGAGTACGTTTTATTTTTCATAAATTCAAACCGATCTTGTATGCTTGCATTTGAAAAGTCTGCGTTGTTCCTGTTAATTATTGCAAACAACTGTCTGCAGGTGTCTGCATAGGCCGGACGGGCAGTCCATGACAAAATACATCTTGGATTCCACATCGTCGGCGTCCTTGAAAACATCAGAAGAATTGCAAATCCTGTTTTCTAAGGGTACTGCGGCTGTGCATGTCACCCCTTTTTAATTGCCAAATTATGATTACTAATCCGTACTCTCGTGAACATACTTTGCGCTTCTTTTGTTTTCGAGTAAGCTAAATAGGGCTCGAATTTAATGTCATTTTTGAAGGCGCGATAAGTACGCAATTTATTTTTACCGTTCTTTTTATTGTCTTTGTTAAGGCATTCATTAAAACAGAGTGTGTAATCACTTGTTAAATTTTCGTGTAATTTACCGGATTTATTATCTTGCATTGCAGTCAATGGTATATTGTAACCTTCCAACATTTGGCGGAATTCGCTATATTCCGTCGTTAATTTATGCTCTTCCAGTAAATCATGCAGCAGTGTACCTGGAGTTGCAGAGTGAAGCCTGGCCATGAATTTGAACTTTTTGGCAATGCCTTCGAGGGAAAGTGGGAATCTGCCAAGTTCAGCTCGAACGGCATGGTTGGAAGAATCTTTATTAACACTGAGTATCAGTTTATAGAATTTTATGTGTACAGCCTCGGCGGGAAGTCTATCCCACTTTGCAAGTTGATACTCTGTATCCCATAGTTCACTACCAAACAGCAATATGGGTTTTATTAATTGAGCAAAAAATTTGGACGATATAACAGTGGACGGGAAGTGTTTACTCTTAAAAGAATTGAAAAGACTGTAAAGTGCTTTCATCCTTTTTAGTTTTAAAGCACTCTGTGCCTCTCCAGATTTCCCATTAGCGGAAAACGTTATACCCAAATAAGAATAGCTTGGTACAATCTCCAACGTATTTTTGTAGTATGAGCTTGATATCACCTTTAAGACCTGTTTCCGTTTATTACACAACCTTTCGACTAATCAAAGTTTATTAATTGATAGACACAGAGAACAATTTGACTAGAAAAAAATATGCAAACAGTTGAAAACATGTGGGAACATAACGTGACGTTTGTCGTTGGTATGAGCAAACAAGTCTCTAAAAATGATGCACGAAACCTAGGCACAGTATTGATGTATAAGAAGGAATAAAATTATAGCCAGAAAGGCATGAATCCCGCATCTGTGTTAAGTCCTATATCATTTGGCTATTAAACGACGAAATGTGCTTTATTCAACTACTCGCATCTGGCGAGTGTCTTGTTGATGAGCTTTTTATACTTGGAACCTAATGCCTTCCAAAGAATGAACGGCGCTAAACGATTAGCAACCGGTAAATCACCATGATTGTTAATATTTTGCGGATGTTCCGTGATTCGCCTGCATATCATCTGTGAAGTTTCGCCGATATACTGTACATCAGGGCACCTCTCACATGTTATAAAATATACAATATCACTACTACGGCAGTTAAATCGTCCTCTAGGGATGAATGTGTTACCACCCGCTGTAGTTATTCTTTGTCCGAAATCAGTTTGCATATTCCACACCTGTTCATCTTGAAGAGTAAAGTTCCACAAACTTGCAGGGGCCAGCTTCTGTCGTAGGTTAGGTTGTTGCCTCATGGCCAGTACAGGTATATATGGGAATACCTGCTTTAGGTGGTGAATTCCGTAGGGAATGTGTTGTGACCCACGGAGGATCTATCCCATTTTACTGGCTGCTGGACGATAAATGACGACTAGCGGGACACGGTTGTTGTGTCCGTATTTCAGGTTCGGAATTGGTGCGATGGTATCGCAAAGTCTGACTATATACATCTGATCTTTCAGTATGTTCTAACTGGGAGCTTTCCGTGTGTAAACAGTTAATTCTGTCAATCGGTTTTGAATATTTTTTATGTCTATAAAGGTTATTTCCTCAATAAAATATTTCAAGTTAATTTTCTTTTAAATTAGGGTGTGCACTTTTAATTTTTTGTAGAATTTTTCTAATGTCCACAGCCCATGCATGTTCCATCTTAAAATATGTCATCTATGTATTGGACATAGACTTTGGGATTTGTTGGGATGTTATCCAAGAATGTTTCCTCAAAATCTACCATGTAACTATTTGCAAACTGACGGGCCGTTTCCATCTTGTGCAAATGTATCTCTCCACCGAACTCAAAACAGTTATGTTGCAGAACGGACTTTGTCAATTTTACAATAGTTTTTTGTGTGGATTTAATGGTAGCTCCAATGACTTGATGACAACCTGGTGGTTTATATTTGAACAAAGGGATTTCACATCCAGGGTTACCGGGAGAGTTTGTTCCCAGACTCCATCCACATTAGAAATCTTATTAACAAAGTCAGCGGAATCCTGTATGTAACTATCGACAGTTTTGGCAATAGGCTTTAGTTCTTCGTCGAAGAATTTGGAAAATGTTTCTGTTAGAGTGCTGGGCGATTGGGTGCTGTAAGCCCGGGATCGACTCTCGTCAAGCCACCTTCCAAAAAACTTTACAGTTTTCAGTCCTGTGACCCGGTCCCAGGAATATGCCTGGCAGAATTCCTGCTTGACATAGGCGATATATGTATATCTGATGAAGTGTATATATCTACATGTATATATATAAAATATTAGTAAGTGTAACACCTTGAAGACCTATTTCAGTAATTTATTCACGAGTTTTCGGCTTACAAAGCCTTCATCAGGTGGCAGATGAACAACAGATAAAAAACCAGTACTGTAAAAGTTAAGTGGCGTACGTAAACAATAAACTATACAAACAGCTGCAAGCCCACATGACGCTAGGTAGAACACACTGGAGTATAAATATTCCCAAACTGAAGGCCGAGGTGGTGGTGGGATAAATAAGAATATATAGTAGAATGGAAAACCTAACACATTTGGATACCCATATTTCCATCTTTCTTTAAACAAGCTTTCGGCTTGCGCCTTCATCGGGTTCAGTAAAGACAATTCTCAACAAATAAATGAATTTTATCAGCAAAAAAATGTCCAGACTATAAGGGACAATAAAACTTTATATAGCATCGTAACAACTCTTCGCCAAGCTCTCGGCACTAGGCCTTCATCAGGACGCTACAGATAACACAGCTAAACCATCACAGCTTAGTCTCAAAACAACCCAATTACAAATGGCGACCTGTGGTTGAATTTCGCGTTTACTCCATTATCGCCTCTTGTTCCTAACCTCCTTATCCAAAGGTCCTCCCGTTCAACACGCTCACGTTTTCCTCCATTGAGCGACTCTACCATTACAACCTCCATATCACTCACGCCTTGATGACCGGCCGAATTAAAGTGACCATATATAGGCATGTTCGGGTGGAGTCGGATGTCACGCTGGTGTTCCTTGAATCGATCCTTCAATTTTCCTTCTGACTCGCCCACATAAACTGCTGTTTTTCATTTCTTTCATTTAAGTGCATATATTATATTGTTAGTTTTACAGCTTACATTTTGTTTCACAGAAAATTTGTATTTATTTGAAGTGTCGGCGATGTCATCACAACAGTTGGAAGGACAGATATTGCAATTTCCAGAGCACATTTTTATCGGTGGGTTAATAATTTTTGCCGTCTTTTTATGCACTAGTATGCCACACAGATTTTGTCTATGCTCGACAAGAGGTGGAGCTTTGAATATTTCTTTCATTCTATCCGATTCATTCAGAACATACATGTATTTCCCAGTAATACGTCCCACATCTGGCAATAGAGACGAATATGTAGTTACTATCGGCACTCTCTCTTCATCTGTTGTGCTTTCGCCGTTGAAGCATTTTTAGGGCGTAGTAGAGTCGATCGATCCAAAGTATTAACCTTCCTCGATTGGCGCTCAATAAACTTTCCATTGTAACCTCTCGTTCTTAATTGTTTTTTTAACAGTCTCCGATGTTTCGTGCAATCATCTTCCCTGGTGCATATTCGCCTTATCCTCACGCCGAGTCCGTACATTACCGATCGTTTAACATGCGGCGGATGATCAGATTTATAGTTCAGATATAACATTCGGTCAGTAGGCTTCACGAACAAGTCGGTACATAATCCACCATTGCCATCAATTTTAACGTATGTGTCGAGAAATTCTATGCTTGATCGGTCATATCTTAAGTCCACCTGTATGTTCGGGTGAATTGAATTAGCATACTCCATAAAATCCTTCAAGCGTTCCTCCCCATGGGTCCACACTCCAAACCCATCATCAATGAATCTCTTATAAAAACTTGGCGTAATGGGGTACTGCATCAGTTGTTCATCCCATTTTCTCATATAACAACATGAAAAGTTTTTTCCCAATCTCGAACCGATGGCTACTCTCCTCTTTTGTATATAGTGTTTCTTACCAAAGCTAAAATTATTATTGTCGGGGACGGTTTCTGTGACCGACATGGCACTTTCCTTCGGCATGATTGGATTTCGCCTGCAATCCAACGCTTCCCTGCACGCATCTAAACCTTCTTCCCTGGGTATCGACGGGTATAGTTTCCTCACATCGAAACAAAATAACCTGTTTACACCTTCCCATCCACCTATTCCAATTTATTAATGAAGTCAGTGGTGTCTCGAATATAGCTTGGAGTTTCGACCACGAATTGTTGTTTTAGCTTACCGAAAGTAGGGTACTTTGGAGTCATGTTCTCTTTCAAGTCTCTCGTAATAACATCCTCTTTCTCCATTTTATTTAACATCTTTTTCACGCGCTTAGTAGATCTGTCTGTGGGGTCCTCATCTTCCCGAGAATATGATGAACTGGCCGCCACCTCCTCACATAACTTGTTTATATAATGTTCCTTGTCCTGCACTACGATCACCGACCCTTTGTCAGCTGGTCTGAATATCAAATTCTCGTTGTTCATTAGATCAACTATCGCCTGCTTTTCGTAACTGGCCACATTGGGTATTACATCAGTTTTTACACTCGTCATGATGCCATTCTTTACCAGTGTGATGTAGTTATCGAGAGCTATGTTCCGACCCGCTGGCGGCGTGAACACACTTTCCTTTTTTAACTTTGAACTTACATTCTATTCCATCCATTTCGCTCACATCTGAATCGCCTTTCTCGAAAAAATATTCCCTTAATCGCACCCGCCTTTCCCATTCATTGAGGTCTACAGCAAGTTTCACACGATTTATTTTATTTCTTGTTGGGATGAATTTTAGTCCTTTCGCAAGGAGAGACTCACTCACAAATCTTTCTAACTCCTCTCTTCCGTGATCCCACAGAAGGAAAATATCATCAATGAATCTCAAATATAGTCTAGGTTTTAGGGGCTGAGTTTGCATGAATTTTTCTTCAAGGTCCGCCATGAAGAGGTTAGCAAATTGCGGTGACATCGGCGATCCCATGCTACAACCCATCTTCTATAGGCAAAACTTTCCATCAAATGTAAAATAGTTATGTTTTAAAATGAAATCAGAAATCACCAGTATAAATCGGTTCGATATTCCTTTGCAGTCAGAATCTTTCAGTCGATTTTCAATGGCTTCAAGTTCATCACTATAGGGTACATTGGTGAACAATGAAGTGGCATCGAATGTGGCAAGGAGAGTTTTCTCGTTAATTTGCCCTACCTGCGAGATTTTATTCAGAAAATCGGTAGTGTCCTGTATAAAGCTATCACATTTTCGAACTACAGGCTTGAGAATTGACTCCACCTGTTTAGAAAGCTTTTTTGAAATAATAGTACCTATGCCTGATAGTATAGGACGACCCGATACACCCTCTTTATGTATCTTCGGTAGCGTGTAAAAAGTTCCCGGTCTTGGATTCTGATTAGTTAATGAACGGATGAGTTCCCTATCGCCTTCAGGAATTTCACAATCAATAAGACAATCCAGTTCTTGCTGGTAGGATAGAGTTGGATCGTTATTGAGATGAGTGTAATAGTCACTGTTACATAGCTGCCTAAATGCTTCTGCGACGCAGTCATTTTTGTCCTGAATCACAGTGGCGCCCCCTTGTCTGCAGGTTTTAAGACAATATTGGAATTGTTTAGCAGACTGTAAATTACACGTTTCTCCGCTGGTTTCAAGTTATATCTCAGTTTGTAGGTTTTGGAGAGAATTTCACTTTTAACTCTTCTGCGGAACGTGTCGATATATAAATCAAACTTTGAATTACGTCCAGCCGGTGAAGTATATTTCACTTTATTCTCATCTGTATCAACATTTATTGATTGTTTAACTTCGTCTTGACCATAATAAAATTCCTTGTGCTTTAAATTGAAATATACATGAGAATAGACTATATTTGAGATTCATAAATGATATTTTCCTTCTGAGGGATCACGGAAGAGAAGGGTTAGAAATATTTGTGAGTGAACTCAACGTGTATCACGAGACAAATAATTTTAAAATGGAATGTTCGGATGATAGCATCAATTTCCTGGACGTAACTGTTTATAAAATGGCACTAATCTCTCCAGTAAAGTATACCGCAAACCAACCGACAGTTACACCTACCTCAACCCGACAAGTTTTCACCCGGACCACACGAAATGCTCAGTCATTTATAGTCAGGATTTGAGATATGCTCGGATCAATTCGGATACTAAAACTCGTGAACGACAGCTAATGTATTTCAGTCTTTGGGTTATGATAAACATCTTGTTCGTTCTCAAATTGATAGCGTCAAAGGGAAGGACAGGGCTAATCTACTCGCGAACAACAAGAAGGTTCAGCCGGATCGTGCCCCCCTAGTTGTAACGTATCACCCAGTTTTAGAGAAATTGCGCGGTATAACATCTGAATTACAGCCTATGTTATCCGAGGACTGTTATTTAAGTAAAGCTTTTCCAGAAAGAACTCTAGTGGCAACGAGACAACCGCCTAATCTCAGAAATAAACCTGTGTCAAGTTCTTTAAAGGCTGAAATTAACACTCCTGGGACGCACGCATGTGGTAGAAGCAGATGTGGAACATGTAAACTCATTAGCGCGAGTACCCTTCGCACAAAAGCCGGTCGGATATATGTGTCAAACGGCTGTCACTCTCGTATTTCTAGTGGTATTGTATATTTTTTGTCTTGTCTTGTGCTAAATGTCCTGGAATGTTTTATATGAGCGAAACAAGTCAGATACTTGTAAACGAATCTTAGAACATCGCCAGGATATCCGGGCTAGAAACTTCGGACTGCCAGTTGCCGTTCATTTTGATTCCCCCAATCATTCAGTTTCCGACATCCGAATTCAGATCCTGAGGGGGGGGGGGGGGGGTTGAAGGACATCAACATCAGAAGGGTTGTTGAACAACAATTTATACATTTATGGTGGATTTGAACAAGGCATCAACAAAGACTCTGGATTCATGGCTCCTTGGAGAGAATGATTTATTTAGCTAGAGATTGAACTTTTTTCCAGCTTGACGTCGTACAGGCCTACCTCACGGTCACGACGTTCTCTGTTTGTACAACGTAAAATTAATTTGTTTGTTGTGAATTGTCTGTACTGAACCCGATGAAGGCGTAAGCTGAATACTTGTTTAACTGGTAGAGTGCTGGAAGCCCATATTTGGGCTTTATTTTGAAGTGCAGGTACCACAACTTGAAGGCTTGATATTCAGTGGATGTACCTCATATTATTTTTGAAGTGCAATTATTTGACCTGTAAGGATTTGCTATGTTACAATTTATGGAAGAGTGCCTGTAGGCACTCTTCCATAAATTGCAACAAGGCAAAGACATATAAACAAATTTTGATGACTAAAAATAATTCAGCACACTACCAGTTAAAGACAGATGTACATTTGGGGTATCCAAATGTGTTAGTTTTTCCATTCTACTATATATTCTTATATATATACTTAACACAAAGTAGTTGTAATATTTAAGTGTATACACACACTTCATCAAATACTTTTTATAATTTCGTCAATTTGCTGTCATGTTCGGGAGATTACTCCCTTCTGAACGGCTTTCATTTTTGACTAATTCCTATTCCGCTACGTTAAGTGCCGTACCAACGTGTACCGCGCCATGGGAACGTAAATTTAGCGTCACGCTTATCCTAATTGTTAAATGGGAATTAGAAAATTGTTCGAGATAACGCGTACGTCTTATAGTTCGATTTATTACTTGGCAAGTGGCTGCCTAGCTCTAATCACGAACCCATTTATAAAATCACCGTTTCACATCTTCCTTGGGTAGCAACAAGTAAAGATATGTTCCACGTTTCACGTTGTTCTCTGTATTCAAGTGTAAATTATGCACAAAGAATACCGTATCATATCTTCCTTGGGTGGCAACAAGTGAAGATATATACCGAGTTATTACGCTCAAAATTTGTTCTCAGCTTTAGAATTACGAGCATTCAATCATTTATCTCAACCTCGCCCTGGTAACAGAGGCTGAGGCGAGTTCGCATACAATATTCACACATCCAACCATTCCTTGAACCGAATCGTTCAAACGCGTTGTTCTCCATATTTAAGTGTATTGCTTGCAAAATCACCGTATCAAATCTCCCTTGGTTGATAACGAGTAAAGATATGTTCCCCGTTTCATGTTGTTCCCAGTATCCGAGTCTTCTAGGCGCAAAATAACCGTATAATATCTTCCTTGGGTTGCAACAAGTAAAGATTTGTTCCGTGCTTCACTTTGCTAGTTGTATTCAAGTGTAAATTATGCAAAAAATACCGTATAATATCTTCCTTGGGTGGCAACAAGTAAAGATATATTCCGCGTTATTGCGCAACAAGCAAATATGAATTACACACCATTGCCAAAACCTCGCCCTGGTAACAGAGGCAGAGGCAAGTTAGTTCGTATACGTATTCACACATCCAATCACTCCTTGACCCGAATCATTCAAGGCATTCAAAAGCGCGCCTCCATATCCCCGCCCCAAAACCCAATCCACGTCAATCAGACATCAGTACCGCTAATGAAAAATATAATCTTTTTATACCTTCCTTGAATATTAATAAAGCCCCCCCCCCCCCCCCCCCCCAACCGCCCGATCCTTCCAGTGTGTGTAAATGTCTTGTTCCTACACACTTTTGCAGCATATATATGCCCCCCCCCCCCCCCCCACCACTGACCTGAGTGCTATAATGTCTATACTGACAATTGTAGGCTAGGGTGTCCATGCACCCCCACCCAATCCCCCATACGCATGATGTACGCACACACACACACACAATGATCATAATCTCACAACAAATACACGCTTTGTCAACGCGCCTTTAGGTTTAATTGCTCTTCACACTAATTTATATCCCCCCCCCCCCCCCCCCCATCAGCAAGTTTATAAATGAGGATATTGGAATCATTCTTGTCGATTGAGCCCACTGGATTCTAGTGTTTGAAGTTAATCCAAAATGCTTCACGACCCTCCTGTAAGCTGTATTTTGTTGATAATTTGTTCAATCCCAATAGTCTTAAAATTGTTGGTACTATGGTTTTCGGTCAGAAACTGATGCGGTATCGGTTCACCTCATAACCTCAAGTTTTATTCCACTCAGATGGTTTTGCATTATCTTTTACAATTTTGTCCCCGTCTCTCCCACGTACACAACTTCATTGCACTTGTTGCAGAGAATCCATATACCACATTCCTGGACAGACAGGTGATTGTCTTGCCAATGTAGTAGGCCGTTTCCGTTCCTGTCTGCGAATTGTTTTGTTCGGAACATAAACCCACAGATTGCACAGTTTCTCTCGCATCTATCAGATCCCGTCCCTTGATTGTTGAACCTTTTATTATGCTTGCTATGGACTATAATATCTCCCAAATTTTTCAGTCTTTTGTACGAAATCAGGGGAGGTTTTTCGAATGCCAACTTCATGCGTTTTGAGCGGTGTAAAATGGGCAGCCGCTCCCGTGTTATTTTCCCGATGTCGGGGAGGCGCCGCGAGTAAGTGACCACAAACGGCGCTCTTTCGTCGGTTGATTTGTTGGATTGTTTTTCAAGTAAGTGCTTACGCTCGATTTGGTCTTGAAGCTATCCCATATGGTGTCGCTCTTTTCGTTTTGATTGGGTGATCCGACTTTGCGTACAGGTATTGATACGTGTCCGTGGGTTTTGTATATAAACCAGTTTTAAAAAATCCGTCTTCAATTTTGACTACTGTGTCTAATAATTGAATCCTATTTTCAGACCACCTTAAATCAACTTGTATTCTTGGGTGTATGCCATAGAATGATATTGTTTCAGAGACTCCAACCCATGCGTCCATATTCCCCAGGTGTTATCAATGAAAACATCTATAAATGGAGAAAAAAAAAATAACAACCTTTTCGACCTATGATAATTCTTTTTCACAAGCTTTCGACCTAGTCGGTCTTCTTCCGGTGACAAAATGGTAAACAATTAAATTAAATACAGTTTCATTGAAAAAGCGCTTTTATATATATGATTTCTATATATAAATATACAGTCTCTTTGTTTAATTTAAAATAAAAACTCTGATGAGCTATTGTCCCTAACGTTTTCGGCCTTAATAACCTTCTTCAGTGGGAACCATACTTCAGTTACAGACCGGATGTGTCGTAGTTGATACAGATGGAAAAAAAAAAAACACCCTTTCGACCTATGATAATTCTTTTTCACGAGTTTTCCACACTGTCGGTCTTCTTTCGGTGACAGTCGATGTTAATGGATGAAGAATGTTTACCAAAGAATAACATGGAAGTTGAAATGTGAAGTTTTATATAACAAAGTTTAAACGAGCCCTAGTGCAGATAGTTAGAAGAAAAAAAATCAAAGTTCAAAACACATACAATGAAACTATGTTGGCCTACATTTCTTCCTGCTAAGCGCTTCCGCCGCTCTTTATGTGGATTTTCAAGCATTTTTACTTTTCGAAAATACATTATACAAAATTTAGAAAATAACGTTATGACGTAAACCCCTGGGGATTGTGTAAATAGATTCTGTAGACGTTGTGCCAGAAACTGCACATGAAAGAATTATTTTGTATGTTTGAACAGTAACGTGTTTCGTACACATTATTAAATTGTCCATTGTATAGGGACAGTCTCGTAAAACATCTCATCTATATTGCTCTTTGTCAAGCTTTCGGCCTCTTGGCCTTCTTCAAGTATGTTGATAAATTTCAAACTATATCTCCGCACTTTACTAAACAACAATCAACATTAAAAAGAAAACTATCACCACAGTTTCGTTAGAACATTTGACGTACGCCGACGTAATACACGATATCAATGCCAGATTAGCAATATATCTACTTTATAGCGGGATTATAATAAAAATACAATGTTCTTGCAACTGAATCTTAGCAACCAGTCCTTTCCATAGCACTGCCAGAAGGCAAACTAAATTAAACTTCCTATTAAACCCATTAGAGGGAACCAGGAAATAAAAAATGGGGGCGGGGGGGGGGGGGGGGGGGGGGCACAGGTACATGCGGGAGGGGTGGTGGTTAGTAAAAGGCTGAAAAATACATGCCGTTGCGTGGGTACAACCCCTTCAGGACAAATTACCTAATTATCCAATACAGGCCAATACCCCGGGCCTCAGCACGGTCATCGACCACCCTATAGGCTCAACTGGGCTAAAAAACCCAGCTAGGTTCAAGGCGGTAGGTAGTCCCACTGAGACCAGCGGCAGGGGTCCAAATGATGAACTTTAAAACAGAGCGTCTAATATCTAATAATTACAGTACGACCACCGCAGACGGGCGAAATCCACTAGTGATCTCTACACCCACGCATATTATCAAAACACGAACCGCCACGACTCCAAGCGAAACCTCCATCAATGAAGCACCGGATGATCCCGGCGCTTCATGGACGGAAACCACAGCGATCTAGCTCCAATTGCGTCTGCGGGCAAAACGCCCAATAGCGGAGCCCCACCCACCCACGACGGCTGCACTACAACTTAATATACATTTATTAATCGAGGTAACTATAGGCTAAACTAGGAAAAGGGTAGGGGCACATTTATATAGGGAAGGTGGCGGGGTAGTAAAATGTACCCCCCCTAACCAAGATGATTACACTCGAAATGTGAGTTCCTCAATACAATAGACAGACGTGGATGTTATCATTACCGGTTACTAGTAACGTGTTAATCATTTATCTAAAGAAATTATGGGCCAGAACTTTTCACTGTGCTCCTGAATAACAGCAAAAATCGAGTATCGCCTAAACAAAGCTGCTTGTGAAACCACGTCGCAGCGGTCTGAATGAGCTTGTTCCAATGAGTATTCCTAAACGTCAGTGTTATAAGACAAGGATGAATGGCGCTAAGAAATTTTGGACCTGTGGTCTATTCTCTCTAACGGGGGTGAGGGGATTGGGGTTGGGCCAACCATGTTTCGGTCTAGTGAAAGAAAATTTTGAAAAATAACCGATAAAACAACGATGTAGCTTTGATACTTGAAGTTCAGTTATAAAGGTTATGGGCTCTGAAAATATATGAAAATACTTATTATGTTAACCATCTATATATTGATCATACTAATATTTTTGCATAATTTGTGGGAGTGAACGCCTCACTCATACTCTAGCTCGACCCCACGAGAGTGTTAACCACACTCGCGGAGTCGTGCTGGTTTCGGAGCAGGTGTTAAAATACATAGAACCCATTCAACGCAAATGAAGCCAAGCTTGACCCTCTGCTGAATTTACCCTTGTAATCTGTGGGAGATGCTAGAACTTTCCGACGCGGGGGTGAGTGAGTGGGAGGGTGGGTTCTAAGTTCTAGGCAGAGAACTAACTACACGCATTTTCCAACATAATGGTCGCCAGTCGGCCATCTTTAATGTTTTTTCGAGAAAAATTTACGTGCATCAATTTTACATAATATCTGATCATTGCTGAAAATTTGAAACAAAAGCATCAAAGCGGCGCTGAGATACAAGTGGTAACAGGACACAAAAATGGCTGAAAAAAGCTCAAGTTCGTCTAATTTGCATACTTTATGCGCGATAAAAAATCCCGTATGACATGTTATTTATCTTATGCTGCTACACATCCATGCCGAAAATTATTGAAATCGGATGGGTAATTTAGAAGTTCTAGGTAGAAAACTAATTACACACAATTTCCAACAAAAATGGTCACCAGTCGGCCATCTTGATTTTTTTAAAAAACAAATTGACGTGCATCAACTTTCCAAAATGTCTGATTAATGTTGAAAATTTGAAACTTGAAACAGACAGACAGACAGACAGACAGACGGACGGACGGACAGACAGACAGACAGACAGACAGACAGACAGACAGACAGACAGACAGACAGACAGACAGGCAGACAGGCAGGCGCAGGCAGGCAGGCAGGCAGGCAGTAGCGTTTCAAGTAGCGTTTCAAACGCCTAAGGTATTTGAACTGTAACGAAAATTAAAGGTATATACAGCCAGGGGTGTAAGAAAATTCCTAAACATCCCCCCCCCCCACCAACCTAATGCTTGCAACCCTTGTCATTATATTACATTCCTTAAAGTGCTCCTCGGTGTTAACAATCGAATTTCCCCCCTTCCAAGCGAACACCGACAACGCTGGTATCAGTAATTAGGATAAAAGGAACCATCTCCAACGACTTGAAAGGGGTTCCTCATTTACCCCACCTAAAGTTAAGACAATAATAATAAAGTAGCGTTTCATTGTAACGCCTTAGGTATTTGAACTGTAATGAAAATTAAAGGTATATACAGCCATGGATGTAAGAAAATTCCTCCCCCTTCTCCTCCCCCCCCCCCCCAAAAAAAAAACAAACAAAAATACCTAATGCTTCGTTTTGACACTGGTGCTGTCAGCAAAGTCGAATTTTGATTGGCTAAGAATTCTTTTCAGATTTTAGGCTTTTCCTGTTTATGATTTTCTTTTTCTGAAGAACGTTTTTCATTCTTCCACTTTTATTCATCAATTGTTCACAAAAGTTTACTGCTGGAAACATGCTCGTAATAGATGGGATGTGTTTTGTGATAAATGATAACACATTAGCCGTTGATGGACCCAGTTTTTCGTTCAGTTAATTTTATAGGTCCTTTTGCCTTTGCTCGCTGAATTCTATTACAGATATTTTCAAAGGGGTAGCCCCGTTGTCTTGAGGTTATCTTGTATTCGGCAAAACGCCTCTCATGAGTAGCTGAGTCTCTTCCACAGTTATTATTTTTGAAGGAAGATTGAATGGGATGTTTAGGTTGATATCAAATTTGCTCCACATTTCTGTCCTCGCGCCTAGGCTCTTCATACACATAATTTAATGCGGATAATCGTGGTTCTAAATCTGGCCGTCTTTTTGAGTTCTTCCGATTGAAGCTAGGGAATGGTCAATCCATTATCATTCTCACTTCTTTTTGATGGTGAGAACAGTGCAATCTCGCATCAATGCGTGCCCCAAATGTCTATTTTCCATATTTATTATCTCGGTTCGGCAATACACGTGCGACTTATGGCTTGTACTCCATGTGTGGATGATAACGATCCATCACTCTGAATTATAGTAAAAAGGCCTATCTACCTTGATCCCAAAGAGGAAAAAATGCCCCCTGATTCCTCTCCCCCCAACTGGAAGTAATCCAAAGGAAACTTTTTCAGATTATTAAAGAATAGTGAAATCTCCTCATTGATCAGACACGATGTCGCATATTGTTTACAAAGCTAAAAGCTGTTAATGTCAGGAAGCTGACTGAAGGTGCCAGAGAAAATATTCCATACCACACTTAATATTCTGGCATTCAAGTGAATCCACTTTCTGTTGTATATTTTGAGAATGTATCAAATGTAACGGCGTTTTCATTAACTTGACCGAAACGAAAAACATAATGTAGCCATATTGGGTTTTTAAAGCTTCTGTTGTGCACTCCCTATATTCGCATACGGGCTGCATGGGAGGGAGAACTCATTTGAAATAATGTACATTGAATATAAGTACATACCTCATGGAATGATCTAATCACGGAACATTACAGGAACTTCTTTTTCGGTTGCAGAATAGATAGTTAAAAGTCAACTCAAAGCGTGTCTTGTTTACCCGAAATGTTAATTTTGGTTTGAAAGTTCATTGGTTTAATGAACTGTGCCATATGTGGGATTGGGCTTCATAATTTAATAAAAACACAAGAAATAGTCATTACATCACAAACATGTTACAAGAAATACCAGTTACATTATGTACATTCTTCACAAACATTGTTTGTTTTTTTTCATAACTATTTTCTGATGTGGATATCTCTGGTAATTTTTTTCTAACACAGAAATTGAAAAAAAGGTGTTAATGTTGAAATAGGGTTGTGTGTGTATAAAATGTTTTTGTTACACGATATACAACATCTATTACAGGACACACAAGATTATGATACATAATCATTATGGTGTGGGAGATGAGCCCTGGGTTGCTTTGTGTTATATTTTTGTTTATTTTAACCCAGTGCCTCATAAATTCCATTTTTTGCTGTGATTTATTGTTAGTAGTCTTTAAACTGCATGTGAGGAAAATATTGCCTACCTATGGATTAGTGCTTGTCCACGTTGACTGTACTGTACATTTACTTAACTTCCAAGCTATAGTTTGATCAGCCGAAATGTACCAAAAGCGGTTGTTCGTCAATCTAAGTCATGCTTACAAATAAATGCATGCTTGATAAAAAACAATATAGACTATAGTAATTTGGAAGAGTGGACTCTTGTTTGTTTTTTCTGAGAAGACTGTTGATTATGATACATTTTGGGTGAAGTTTGTTTACATCGTTTCTGAATGTCTCAACAGTAACAAATGTTCTAATGAGAAAGCCTGTTTATTCAGCTGTAACAGTATTGTTTCATTCTGAGAATTATTATCATTCATATTTCTTCTATTCACATCTCTCGAATGAAACACACAACAATAAATTCTACTAACCTCTTCGTTTTACCTGGTTTCCAATGTCTTTTGTTAGCTATGAAACCAGCCCGGACAGTATTTTGGCCCCAAACATTCGCTGATTAAATCTTTTATAAATATCTGTTTTCTCTCTCCTCCTTCTTCATGTATTTACTCGTACCTGCCTGTCAAACATACATAAATATGCAATGTAACAAGTATGTCTCCACTGTAACATTTTACATATAGGGTCAAATATCTAATTCAGAATATTTCTCCATATCTTTTGAGTATCCAGTCTCTTTGATTTGGTTCGTACATCATTACGTATTATACCAACGGATAAGTCGAGCATTATCATGATCGCTACGGTGTCTGGTCTAAAAAACAATCCTTCGTAACGACCATTATATCCCATGTAACAGGCTGGAAATTCACTTTTTGGATTTGAATCCCTGTGTGAGTGTTTTATATGTTAAATGTTTGGTCTGAACCAAAGGAATTGCGGTTTGAAAAATCCTTATCCTGATGCATATAATTTTCGTAGCAGGAATGTATATTCCGTACCTAGGTGTAAAATAGGGTCCTGTTGAGGTGCTTGCCTTGTGTGCCCATATGTGGAACACCGGCAGTATGCTCCGTTCAGTTGAGCTGAGAATGTCATACAATGAACAAAGGATGTGAACACCTGTGATACGGGGAAATAATGTTAGTCAGAGAGCACTGCGGTGGATTCTAGACGTTAACATTGCATTATTATTGCATTGCATTGCATTATATCATATACGTTAAAACAATTTGAGAAAAAATAATTTATAATTTGTTTAAGATCCGTACTCTTAGGTAATGGTGTAATTGCTAGAAAATCGATATCCCTCATGTTGTTCTTTGTACGCTGCTGCAAGTTCATATCAAAAGTTGCTGCTACACCCATTTTCTGAAAGTGGGGTGATAATCTGAACTATAGTTACAGAAGGTACATTTCGACTGGATTACTGACACAGTGAGCCAGATAGAAATTCATTCATGAATGCCTGAGCCTGCATATTTAATTCTTCTGATGTGCAAGGTGGGCCCTCATCAAATAATAAACAAATATCACATTACGAAATGAATTTGTTTTTAAAAAAATTCCACCTCCCTGAAATATGGACAAAATTTGATATCGCCTCTTATATGTTTCGGATTAAATGAGTTAAAATTGAGATAGCTGTGTGTCTGTTGTTTTGCAGAAAATGTCTGTAGAGCTTTCAGCGCCATGAAGTTTTACGAGAACACCGAGTAAAACGATCTCCGTATTACTCTCATATTTGGTGAATTGGATGTAAACTGTTAAATTAATTGCAGAATTCATCAAGAGAAATTGCATCAGTCCATACGATAAAACAATCACCAAGAAATCTTTTCCAGTTGTTTTCTCAAATAGAGTGAAAAACCTTTGCCATGCGTTTCCTGCTTTCTGTTAAACAATACATCCCCCAAATGTCCAAGAACTAAAGTAGCGTACGTTGAAAGCAAGTTGCGAACGTTGAACTAAAGTAGCCTACGTTGGTGCAACTCTGCTACCCATGACAGTTCCCGTCATCTGATCGTGACATTTCTATTGAAATAAAAGGTATTGCGGTTCAAAATTTCGAGAGATTTTATCACGTGGAGTGTCAGTATATAAACTGACAACATCAAATGTAGGTAAGTAGACTAAGCTTCAACAGTTTGAGGTAAATGATTCAGAAATGTATGTCATCCCTAATGTCAACCTAATGCGTTTGTTCCAGTATCAAATCTACAAAATGACTGAGCCTTTGCCAGGAGCTATTAGGTCAACTTACAATAGGGCGAAACTTGAAATCATCTGGTCAAAAAACATATATAAATATATATTCAAATGTCTGTTCCTGAATTGCTTGAATTATCGATTCTCTCTCATGAATTTTAGGTAGAATGTATTGATACATATATGAAAAAAAATAACATCTTTTCGTCCTCTGATATTTCTTTCACGAAGTTCCCACCTTGTCGGTCTTCTTCGGGTGACAGTATAGTTAACAATGAAATGAAACAGCGGAATGCAGTTAAAGTGACACAGTGCGTAAATTACGTTTAACATTACGTAAAGTTTGGAGTTAAAGTTAATTGGTGAAGAAAGTATTGAAAGAATAGCATGGAAGTTGATGTAAAGGGAAAGCTAATCAGAGTCACGCCGACATGGAACCAGCATCTCTTTCTTCGTGCCTCCAGTAATGATGTAACTGCCTTACTAGATGCATGAATAGAGATAGAGATGCTGAGATTAGCTTTAATATATAAATAATTTCTCCAATAGCCGTATGGGTATACAAACATGGGAAACAAATAGTAGAATGGTAAAATTAACACATTTGGATACTTATAAATACTTCATATCTCTTTAGAACAAGTTTTCGGCTTAAGTCTTCATCGGTTTCAGTACAGATAATTATAAATATAATTTTGTGGTCAAATTGCCGTCATGCTCGGGAGAGTACTCCCTTCTACGCGACTTTCACTTTCGACTAATTCATATTCCGTGACGTTAATTGCCAATGTACACAGCGTTATGGAATCGTAAAAATTATGCGTCACTCTCATCCTGATTGTTTGATGACAATTAAAAAAATATTTGGGATGGACATACATCCTACAGGTCGATTTATTACCTGGCAAGTGACTGCCTTGCTCCTAATCATGAACGCAGTTGGAAAATCACTGTATCATATCTTCTTTGGATGGTAACAAAATATATGTTCCGCGTTTCACATTTTTCTCTGTATTCAAGAGTAAGTTATGCAAAAATCACCGTACCATGTCCTCCTTGAGTAAAGATATATTGCGTGTTATTACGCGTAAAATTTGTTCTAAGCTTTAGAATTACGAGCCATCTATCATTTATCTCATCATTTATCTCAGTGTAAATGTCTTTTCCCCACACACTCATCCTGTATATATTTCCCCACCATTGATCCTGTTATGACCCCTATTGTAATATCTACTCTGAGGACAGTACGCCTAAGGTGTCTCTTTGCACCCCACCCCCACATACGCATAAAATATGCACCAACATACATACAAGCATTATAATCTCACAACATATACATGTTATGTTCAACATCAACGCATCTTTATTTGTAATTGCACTTCGCACTAAGTTATATTTCGTCCCCACCCCCGATCAGCAAGTTTATAAATGAGAATATTTGTAATCATTCTTGTCTATTGAGCCCCTTGGGTTCTAGAGTTTGAAGTTTGTCAATCCAAAATGCGACCACTCCTGTAAAATGTATTTTGTTGATTAATTTGTTCAATTCCAACAATCTTAAAATTGTTTGTACTGTGGTTTTTCAAAAAATGATGCGGTATCGATTCACTCAAAACCTCAAGTTTTATTCTACTTGGTTGGTTTTGCATTCTCTCATACAATTTTGTTCCCTTCTCTCCCGCGTACACGACTTCATTACATTTGTCGCAGATAATCCCATATACCTGGACATGCGGGCGATTTTCTTGCTAAAGCAGTAGGCCATTCTGTTCTTGTCCACGAATTGTTTTGTTTGGAGTATAAACGCAGAGATTGCACAGTTTCTCTCGCATCTATCGGATTCCGTTCTATAATTGTTGAAAATTTTATTATGTTTGCTATGGCTATGCTCCCAAGTTTTTCAGTCTTTTGTACGAAAGCGGGGGTGGTTTTTCGAAAACCAACTTCCTGCATTTTGAGCGGTGTAAAATGTAAAATGGGCATTCGCTCCCATGCTACTTTCCCGATGTCGGGGAGGCGTTGCGAGTAAGTGCCCACAAACGTGAATCTTTCGTCAGTTGATTTGTTTGATCGTTTTTCTAGTAAATGTTTCCGCTCGATTTGGTCGACCTTTTTAGCTGTTTGCTTATAAACCCTTCGTCGTAACCTCTGGCGTGAAGCTATGTTGTTTTATGTCCTTATTGTGGTATTCATATTAAGCATTATCGGAACAAATTCTTTTTACTCTTGAAGCTATCCCATATGGTATCGCTCTTTTAGTTTTGAGTGGGTGGTCCGACTTGGTGTGCAGATATTGATGCGTGTCCGTGGGTTCTTGTATATTAATCGATTTTAAGAAATCCGTCTTCAATTTTGACTACAGTGTCTAAGAATTCTATCATTTTATCAGACAACCTTAAATCAACTTGTATTCTTGGGTGTATCATATTTGCCGAAGAATGATATTGTTTCAGAGACTCCAACCCATGTGTCCATATTCCCAAGATATCATCAACGTAACATACCTGTTCAAGGGGGTGTAACTTCGATGCTTTTGACATTTTCTCTTCCCATTCAACTATATTTGTGCACGCATAATTTATCCTAATCGCGAACCAATTACAACGCTGTCTGTTTTTAAATAATGTCTCCCTTTGAATGAAAAATTATTACTGTCCAAAACAGTTTCAATTAGTTCAAGATCTATCTCTGTTGGGAATAGTTTTCTTTGAGAGCTTTCTAGGCTTTTTTATAATGCTAACATACCTTCACCATGTGGTACGCTTGGCTGTAGTTTCTTGACGTCCATGCAATACATCATGCAGTTTTAAGAGAGTGGTTGGGTATACTGTCCAGTCTGTTCAGGAAATGTGTCATGTCACATATGTAGGATGGTAACTAACTCAACCTACTGTTTTAATGCATACTCCATCACTTCTGCTATTTTCTCTGTTGGGTGGTTTATACCCGAAATTATTATTCCTAAAGGGGCTTCACAAGATTTTCAGGCTGTTTCGGGTTACCTTTTACTCTTCCAGCCCATGGTTGATTACGTATCATATACGCTATTACTTTTTAGCCTCTCGGTTTATTTTTTTCTATTTTTTTAAGTTGGTTTTTAATCTTGTTTGCTATATTCTCTGTCAGATCTACAGATACTTATTTGTATGTTATTTGGTCATCTAACTCCGTCACGATCTCATTTTCATACTGACTTGCACCCAAAACAGTTATTCCGACCCTTTTTTCTGCTGGACGCAGGACTATTGTATTATTACTTAACAAGTCTTTCAGAGCTTTCCCTTCCCTTTTTGTTATGTTGTTTGCACGTGTTTTTATACTCTTCAAAATATCCTCCTGCACTATCTCCAAATAAAGTCAAGTTGCTGATCTCTACCTTTGTTGGGGGTCCAGATGCTGTGCTCTCCAAATTTATCATTTACACATTGTTGTTTATTGCCTAGGAAATACTCACATAATCGCATTCTGCACTCCCATTCTTTTATCTCAACGATAAGGTTTGCTACATCCAAACTTCTTTCCGTTAGAACAAACTTGAGACCCCCTTTAAGTTATGTTCTTTGATGTTTTGTTACTTTCTTACCGGATAAATTAAACACGTTATTTCGCTGATTTATTATGGTTTCATTGTTGGGCATTTTACTCTCTTTATCTACATGTATGTTCTTTTGATCATGGCTTACATTATTGACTTTTAC
Organism: Pictodentalium vernedei; assembly: GCA_031216915.1. NCBI lineage: Eukaryota > Metazoa > Mollusca > Scaphopoda > Dentaliida > Dentaliidae > Pictodentalium > Pictodentalium vernedei. Next base: position 548,625,537 of record CM062295.1, on the reverse strand, counting down.
AACTTTGTTCTTCTTGAGGGGTTTCTCAGACTTCTTATCAGTAATCTTTTTTGAATAACCCTGGGATTAAATCTTGTTTCATCCCTATGGAACACGGAAATATTTTGTGACTGCCCATATTTGTATTTGATTATTTTAGGCCCTTTCGACTTTTTCCTGCTTTCAATCATTTGTGCAACCTGAAAATGAGAATCATTCAAAAGAGAAAGAAATTTAATTCACTTGTACTCACCAGTTTTTTTCCGATTTGAACTGCACTCACCTAAAATTTTTACCATGCTTTCAATATACATGAATCCCTATTCCCAGCATATTCTTCATCTGCAGCCCAGCTCTCAATACTGCCATTCGTTTTGGATCAATTTCCGAAGAAGTTTGATATTGGTCCATCTATATATTTATACATTATTTCCGCTTGAAGTTCCACATAGTCCATTACTCGTTTCCATATTACATAATGGCACACCCCATCGCCGTTACAGATCTTGCTGATACATCTATCTGCCCTAGCACTTTGCAATCAAAACCCTTGCCTTCTTGGTATCCCGTTTCTCCCACTTTCTTAATTTATGAGGTAGAACAGAGTGGGAGAATCGAGAGGAGTAGTATGTCAGGTACATTTGAGGGGCCATTTGGGGGACCCCGCAGGGGGACCTCGGAAGGGAAGCAGTAGTATGTCAGGTACATTTGAGGGGCCATTTGGGGGACCCCGCAGGGGGACCTCGGAAGGGAAGCAGTAGTATGTCAGGTACATTTGAGGGGCCATTTGGGGGACCCCGCAGGGGGACCTCGGAAGGGAAGCAGTAGTATGTCAGGTACATTTGAGGGGCCATTTGGGGGACCCCGCAGGGGGACCTCGGAAGGGAAGCAGTAGTATGTCAGGTACATTTGAGGGGCCATTTGGGGGACCCCGCAGTGGGACCTCGGAAGGGAAGCAGTAGTATGTCAGGTACATTTGAGGGGCCGTTTGGGGGACCCCGCAGGGGGACCTCGGAAGGGAAGCAGTAGTATGTCAGGGGCTTTTCAGGGGTTAGTTGGGGGATCTCATCGGGAGACCCCGCAGGGGGACCATTGAAGGGAAGTGAAGTAGGAGGAGATGTGGAGATCCGGTTGTAGAAACCACAGGTTTTTATGACAATTAGCCTCTAGTCCCCACCAGCCCCAAATAGTCCCCACCAGACCCCACTACTTCCCACCAATCCTCAAATCACAAAAAAAAAAAACCCCGACTAAATGTGATATGGATTCTTCAAGAATATTTTGCAGCGGGTAGTGCAATAGGACCGCCATACCTTTCACATAGCCTTCATGGCCTCATACGACTAAAAAAAAGTCCTACTTGCGGAATCCCTTTTTAAGAATCCCTTTTTGGAATCCCTTTTTTCTGAAATGAGTCTAAGAGTCGTTCGAGGAGTCACTCGAACGAGCAATTGCTCGTTGGCTCATTTGCTCGATGGGATTCGAGTCGCTCGAGCAATATATGCGAGTCACTCGAGGTAAGACGGAATCCTACTTATGGAATCCCTTTTGTGGAATCCCATTTGTGGAATCCCGTTCTCAAAAACGGCTGTGGCTATGGAATCTCTTTTTCCTGAAATGAGTCTAAGAGTCGTTCGAGGAGTCACTCGAATGAGCAATTGCTCGTTTGCTCATTTGCTCGATGGGATTCGAGTCGTTCGAGCAATATATGCGAGTCACTCGAGGTAAGACGGAATCCCACTTATGGAATCCCTTTTGTGGAATCCCATTTGTGGAATCCCTTTTTCAAAAACGGCTGTGGCTATGGAATCCCTTTTTTCTGAAATGAGTCTAAGAGTCGTTCAAGGAGTCACTCAAACGAGCAATTGCTCGTTAGCTCATTTGCTCGATGGGATTCGAGTCATTCGAGCAATATATGCGAGTCACTTGAGGTAAGATGGAATCCCACTTATGGAATCCCTTTTGGGGAATCCCATCTGTGGAATCCCTTTTTCGAAAACGGCTGTGGCTATGGAATCCCTTTTTTTTCTGAAATGAGTCTAAGAGTCGTTCGAGGAGCCACTCGAACGAGCAATTGTTCGTTGGCTCATTTGCTCGATGGGATCCGAGTCGTTCGAGCAATATATGCAAGTCACTCGAGGTAAGACGGAATCCCACTTATGGAATCCCTTTTGGGGAATCCCATTTGTGGAATCCCTTTTTCGAAAACGGCTGTGGCTATAGAATCCCTTTTTCCTGAAATGAGTCTAAGAGTCATTCGAGGAGTCACTCGAACGAGCAATTGCTCATTGGCTCATTTGCTCGATGGGATTCGAGTAGCTCGAGCAATATATGCGAGTCACTTGAGGTAAGACGGAATCCTACTTATGGAATCCCTTTTGTGGAATCCCATTTGTGGAATCCCGTTCTCGAAAACGCCTGTGGCTATGGAATCCCTTTTTTCTGAAATGAGTCTAAGAGTCGTTCAAGGAGTCACTCGAACGAGCAATTGCTCGTTAGCTCATTTGCTCGCTGGGATTCGAGTCGCTCGAGCAATATATGCGAGTCACTCGAGGTAAGACGGAATCCCACTTATGGAATCCCTTTTGGGGAATCCCATTTGTGGAATCGCTTTTTCGAAAACGGCTGTGGCTATAGAATCCCTTTTTCCTGAAATGAGTCTAAGAGTCGTTCGAGGAGTGACTCGAACGAGCAATTGCTGGTTACCTCATTTGTTCGATGGGATTCGAGTCGCTCGAGCAATATATGCGAGTCACTCGAGGTAAGACGGAATCCCACTTATGGAATCCCTTTTGTGGAATCCCATTTGTGGAATCCCGTTCTCGAAAACGCCTGTGGCTATGGAATCCCTTTTTTCGGAAATGAGTCTAAGAGTCGTTCGAGAAGTCACTCGAACGAGCAATTGCTCCTTAGCTCATTTGCTCGATGGGATTTGAGTCGCTCGAGCAATATATGTGAGTCACTCGAGGTAAGACGGAATCCTACTTATGGAATCCCTTTTGTGGAATCCCATTTGTGGAATCCCGTTCTCGAAAACGTCTGTGGCTATGGAATCCCTTTTTTCGGAAATGAGTCTAAGAGTCATTTGAGAAGTCACTCGAATGAGCAATTGCTCGTTAGCTCATTTGCTCGATGGGATTCGAGTCATTCGAGCAGTATGCCGAGTCACTCGATCAAGCAATTACTCTAAAGCTCATTTCCTCGATGGGATTCGAGTCATTCAAGCAATGACTTATCAGTAACTGCTCGATAGCTTATTGGCTGCCTTCAATGACCCTGTACCGGGGTCCTGTCAATAAGGCCTCAAAAGCCCCTGACATACTACTGCTTCCCTTCCGAGGTCCCCCTGCGGGGTCCCCCAAATGGCCCCTCAAATGTACCTGACATACTACTGCTTCCCTTCCGAGGTCCCCCTGCAGGGTCCCCCAAATGGCCCCTCAAATGTACCTGACACACTACTGCTTCCCTTCCGAGGTCCCCATGTGGGGTCCCCCAAATGGCCCTCAAATGTACCTGACATACTACTGCTTCCCTTCCGAGGTCCCCCTGTGGGGTCCCCCAAATGGCCCCTCAAATGTACCTGACATACTACTGCTTCCCTTCCGAGGTCCCCCTGCGGGGTCCCCCAAATGGCCCCTCAAATGTACCTGACATACTACTGCTTCCCTTCCGAGGTCCCCCTGTGGGGTCCCCCAAATGGCCCCTCAAATGTACCTGACATACTACTGCTTCCCTTCCGAGGTCCCCCTGCGGGGTCCCCCAAATGGCCCCTCAAATGTACCTGACATACTACTGCTTCCCTTCCGAGGTCCCCCTGCGGGGTCCCCCAAATGGCCCCTCAAATGTACCTGACATACTACTGCTTCCCTTCCGAGGTCCCCCTGAGGGGTCCCCCAAATGGCCCCTCAAATGTACCTGACATACTACTGCTTCCCTTCCGAGGTCCCCCTGCGGGGTCCCCCAAATGGCCCCTCAAATGTACCTGACATACTACTGCTTCCCTTCCGAGGTCCCCCTGCGGGGTCCCCCAAATGGCCCCTCAAATGTACCTGACATACTACTGAGAGGTGTGAATTAATTGCTATGTTGCTTGTTCAAAGGATTTGAAATATAGCTCATTTCAGGAAAGTTGTGGTAAAGAAATGCCCACTGAATGATTCTAGGGTCAGGTTAATAATTACAAGGCAGTATATTTTTCAAATATATTTGATTTGATTCTTCAATATGGTATTATTAATAACATGACATTCTAACATAATAAATATTGAATATTAATATAATTTTTCAAAGTATTGAAGACATTATAACATAATATTAAAATCATGATGATTTGACTAATATAATTGTTTAACATGACATTCTAACATAATTCTAACAATAGGTGGGTTTTGATTTTACAACTTGTACGAGTATGTGTACGTGTAGGTAACTTTCTGTGAGTTACGTCACAGTTTACGAGCAGGTTTTTTTTTTGTAAAACCTACACATACACGTATCCATTCGCATTTTAAAATTGCAACCTCCCTATTAACCGTGTGACCACATACACTGAATACATTATACATTTTTACATAATATTTAATTATATATTATTCAAGGTGGAGGAATTCAGATGCAGAATCACTATAGGTCATAATGTCAATTTCAGCATCCAGTAGTCTCTGTTTCAGAATGTTTAATCCTTTGTCCACATTTTTCGTCTTTTTGTGGGAGGAAGTCCCCCTGCTTGCAATTGTATTTGCTGAACCTCATTAAATGCTTGGATCTCCTTTATGTTTTTAAGGATGTTGAATATAAAATTTCGATTTTTGTCGGTACAAAATACTTTGACATGACTGGAATGTTAGTAAGCTCTCAATGACTTGATGTGTTTCTCTGCATAGCTTAGTGCATTCCAGTCTATACAATTGAGGAACCGGAGTCGTCCTTTCTCTACATCGTTTCTTAATATTGTTCATGATATTTTTCCCTTTACAATCTGCAGAGTTTGCCTAATGATTGTGTACGTGCTTGAAACCAACAGGGATTTTGTTGTGAGTACGAATGGTTGCAGGGCAGCTTTGTACTGCACATCTCCAATAGACTCTGTCACTTCTTCGATTTCTCACTTGGTAGCGGTAGTTACATGATATGTATTTATTCACCAGTATACAAAAAGTATAGATATATACATAATAGTTTTACAAGCATAACAAAATTCGTTGTACAATAAGATATTTTCAATACCCATACAATGATATGACACATTTTCTTTTTGTATACCAGTAGGGAAAGGCATAGCCAGATTGGCTGTCTTCCTGTCTTTCCCTATAGTAGGGGAAATAAAACCAAAGAATCCCTAGAATGGCGGAAATAACCCAAAAGGGGTATGTGGAGGCAACATTGTTTTCTCTGTCTACCAATCCAAAGTTCTTCTAATAAATCATGGCTTTTGTGCAAAATATGTTAGGTGGTCAGCGTAGGTTACAACACAGTACTCTCCGATTGGTCTCTAGAGTTATTGCGGTTAATTAGAACAGAAAAGGACTGATTTTACAAAAGTAACAACTCCATATTTTGAAGTAATAGAGACCAAGCCGGGAGACCAAATAGGACGAGATGCCAGACGATTGTTCCCATTGAAGATAGATCATGTACTGAACGAAGACTGTTTGGTACAGGTGGTACATTGCAATGCCTTTATTATCCGGATATTCCTTGTTGAGTCAACAGTTTACAAATGCATTGTGAGTAGTAACCGGGAATAGTAAGAGGCATTATTTTAGTTTCAACGGTATACTAGAAGGCACAATCTGGACAGTAGGGGTTGGAGCAGGAAACATTTTCCAAGTAGGTCGCAAAAATTTTTGTTATGAGCTTGGTCTTGAATTCTTTCCTATTTTTGGATACACCTATCTAGGCCATTCCATAGTGAACACATAAATTCGTTATTTGTAACAGAGAAAAAAATCGGCAAAGGACTTTGGAAGGTTACCATTATGCCAATCGAACATAAATAAGGAAACATGTAGGGTATACAAATCCTTTATTTTTAGTATTTTATCATTGATAAATAGAGGGTCTGTGTGGGCATTGTACTTTTTATTATTTATAATTCGTATCGATCTCTTTTGTAATTTATAGAGACGGTTGCAGGCTTTTGATGCACCCCATAATGGAATTCCATAGATAAAATGACTCTGTATTAGTGTAAAGTATAGGCTTTTCAAGATTGTGTGTGGTAAAATATGTTTTACTCTATTAAGGGCATAATTCGCAAGAGCAACTTTCGAGGAAATCTGTGATATGTGAGCATTATATGATAGTTTTTCATCAATAGTAATACCAAGAAACTTTATAGATTTTCCCCCATTTCCGCAATTGTCAGCATTAATAATGTGATTATTAATTTTAATGTCCTGAAGTATGACATTCTTATTTTGGGATGGATTAAGAACAATGTAGTTTGTTTTCTTGGTGTTTAGTACCAACTGATTGGCTGTGCACCAGTCAAATATCTTTTGAAGTTCTTCATTAAATTTCAACACCAGCAATATTTAACTCTGCCGCAGCCTTGTATGTGGACGTATCGTCCGCAAAGGAGAGTAGATTTAACTTAGTTGAATTACAAATATCGTTTATGTATATGAGGAACAGAATAGGTCCCAGTATTGAGCCCTGTGGTACTCCGCAGCTTAGTTCAGATAGGTCAGATTTACTATCACCAAAAGAGACATACTGCTTTCTGTTCTGTAGGTAACTCTTAAACCAGTTGTTCACATCCCCTCTTATTCCATAATATTCTAATTTTTGAAGTAGCACATCATGACTAATAGTGTCAAAGGCTTTCGAAAGATCCAAGAATAGAGCTAATGTAGTGTCATTGCTGTTTTTATTGTTTTCCGTGGCGACATATTTCAGTAAATGCATAACAGGATGTACTGTGCTATGGCGCTTTCTAAAGCTATATTGGTGATGATAGAGGATTTCGAATTTATCTAAGAAATTAACAAGCCTTATAGACATGAGCTTTTCTAAAATTTTGGAAAAAACTGGTAAAATACTGATTGGCCTATAGTTTGTAAAATTATTCTCATCACCCGCTTTGAAAACAGGAGTTACCTTGGCAAGTTTCATTCTGTCTGGAACTATTCCCTGACTGAATGAGCTATTCATAATTTGAGCAAGTGGGGTGAGGACTAGATTTATTGATTGTTTCAAAATACTGGACGTAATATTTTCACTATCCTGACTTGGCTTAGGTTTCATTGAATTTACAATATTTAGGATTTCAATAGGCGATGTGGGTCTTATAAAAACGTTTCCTGTAAAGGAAGCGTTTAAAAATTCGACAAATGACTTACGAGGTTGGGATATATGAGTTGTCATCTGAATTCCAATGTTGGCAAAGAAATTATTAAATTCACTTTTGACAAATTCAGTTATACACATTCTTTTGTTAAATATAACTACTCTCTATATAAGAAAAAATCATCAAAGTTCAAAACAAATACAACGAAATTATTAAATTTATTCCTGCTAGTGCTTTCACCACTTTCTCTGCAGATCTTCGGGCATTTTAACTTTTATAAAATAAAATACGTTATACAAATATTTAGAAAATAACGTTATGACGTAAACTACTGGGGTTTTGTAGATAGATTTTGTAGACGTTGTTCGAGAAACTGCATATAAAAGAATTATTTTAAACATTTGGACAGTGGTGTGTTGATCCTTTATCCAAAGAAATTATGGGCAAGAGCTTCTCAATGTGCTCCTGAATAGCAGGGAAAATATAGCATTGCCTAAACTGAATGAGCTCGCTCCAATGAGTATTCTTAAGCTTCAGTGTTATAAGACAGTGGCGACTACGTTTTTTTTAAAAAAAAAAAAATAACTTATCAAATAATTGTTACAGGGTTGATCATCATCCACAATGACCAAAACTCATGGGTTCAGTTTTCTATATTTATTACATATATTATGCCAATACAACCAACAAAACCCGGAAAATATACATAAATTATCATAATACCCCATTCACTTTTATATTAAAATATACTTCATACCATATAAACTATGACATGGAGTTCCCAGTCAAATAATTACTATGATTGTATTAACATAGTTTCTTAATTGATATATAATATTCCAGGAGCTAGCATTTCATCGATACAAAATGAGCACCATCCTAATATTAGAATCTGCTACATGAATAGTTAAGGTATAAAACATACCTCACCAAAAGTGAATGTTGGGAAAAAAACCTATCCCAGAAAAATATTTGTTTCATTGGAATTAAGTATCACTAAAAACAGTAGTCTACAAGTGTGCACTAGCTCTATTAATATTTTATAGACTTCACTACTAAACATATAGAATGGTCTACATCAATACTATAATCCTTTCTTTACAATAACTTATAAAATTATTATCTGAGCTCTTCATTGTTTAATTAATGTAAGCAATAAAGGTTTTAACCTGAAGGGATGCAGTACCTAAAGAATCATAACACATTATTAGATATATCAATACAATTAATTTATTTATTTATTTAAAACAATGCACCCAATTATCTACTAGAATATGGAATAAATCTTCTTCTTTTTAAAAAAAATGTGCAAAATGTAAAATCGTGTGATAAATAATCATTTTTTTTACTGATCTATGACATGTTTTATTGCTAGTTTTCCCGAGGAAAGTGTGTATGCCAGTATAACTTGATGAGTAACGAGGGAGTCCTCACTGACTCTGTTATACCAGCAATTTCTCTCTCCAGAACTTATTGTGATGAAGAACATCTGATAGTATAACCATGTGAGTAATGAGACAGTCCTCACTGACTCTGTTATACTATAAATTCTTTCCCCGAAATTTTTTTTTTTTTGCTGTGAGAGCATAATAATTTTTTTTAAAAATATGTACAAATAGTAAAATCACGTGATAATCAGTTTTTTACTGATCTATCACATGTTTTATTTCTGGTTTGCCTGAGGAAAGTGTATATAATAATAATAACTCTTTGGCCAGCCGCTGATTTGTCGCGGTCCTCATAAGAGAAGGCCATCATTCCCCCTGCACCCCACCCCCTCTTCCCCTCCTCTCCTCCCAGCATTCAGATATAAACTGCTACATATTGTCCCTCACTTCCTCTTTTTCAATTTCTTCAATAAGCATTCCTACCCTCTCCCTCGTGTCCGCCTTCAGCCATCTATCCTTTGTTTTTTCACCCCACTTCTGCATTATTCTTCCAGTAAATTTTATTCTATGAGGTATATACTGTGGGCATTCCAAGAGAAAATGTTCCAGGGTCTCCACTACTCCAGAGTGGCACATTTGGCATCCCTTTTCCCCATCTCTCCCAATTTTTCCCCGAAGCTCCAGTGATCTTGATCTCAGTTTGAACAGCAGTGACCCTCCAAAGGTGCCATCTAGGTACTTCTCAAAAGCTGGCTTTTCTTTATATTGTAACCCCTGCAGTGATCTTTTCACGCTAACCCCTGCTCGCCAGTTTCGATTGCAATCTTCCATGACTCTCTCTTTGACAAACCTTTTGCCTTCTTTCATTCCTACTTCTATGTTTGTGACCTCTATAGAGTAATTGTCCATTAGTTCCCTCACATGTTTTGACCACCCCGTTTCTATATTAGAATTCCAAATGGTATCGAGCATCAATTTGCACCACCGGTTGTCAGGCAGGTTTCTCAAGCAGTTAAAGTAACACAGTTTTCCCAAATCTACCCTGTCCTTGATTTTCATCCACCCAAGCTCCCCCCTTACTGCTTCCAAAGCTGCAGCATTACTCGACCCTGTTATCCATCTGCCGGCATCATTCTGAGTACTTTCCAACTTCTTAATAACGGTTTGGTTTAATGGAATCACGTCCGTGCCATACGTTATACTTGGTAAACCCACCCTCTCCCACAGTGTTTTCCCCACAAAGACCTTGTTGAAACTATTTTTCCCTAAAAGTTTTAGTTGGTTCAGAATTCTTTTCCCTTTCAGAATCAGTTTGGCTGAGTAATTTCTGTACACCCCTCTTCCCGTTATATTTATGCTTACCCCTAGATACTCATACTCTCCCTTTTCTCCTACAGTGATTTGTTTGCTTTCCCCTTCGGGGATTGAGAACTCCCCCACTCTCCATCTCTTCGTCATATCTACCTTGCGTCCAACGGGTATTACCTTGCTTTTATTTTCATTTAGTTCGAGCCGCCAAGTGTTCCCATAACTACCAACAATTTCCAGCAATTTCTCTAGCCCCTGTTCAGTTCTAGACATTAACACCATGTCGTCCGCAAAGAATAAGCCTGGTATCTTTATGTCTCCAACATTTACCCCCTCCGCACTCTGAATTAGTTCGTCCCCTAAATCTTTAACATACAATGCAAACAAAATCGGTGAAAAGATACACCCCTGCTTGAGGCCTATATCCATAGGGACTCGTTTTGTAGTGATACTCCCTAGACTGAGTTGGCTTTGCACATCTGTATACAGTGCTTTCATGATTCCCACAAAGTCACCCCCCAGTCCGATGCCTTCGAGCTTTCGCCACATACCTTCCCTCCACACTCGGTCGTACGCTTTTTTCACATCTAGAAATGCCAGAAACATCTTTTTCTTTTCAGCCTTTGTTGATTCTATCAGTTGGGTGAGTGTAAATAGGTGATCAGTGACTCTTCGTCCTTTCCTGAAACCATTTTGAATTTCTCCTAGAAAACCTTTCTCTTCAATAACTTCCTCTAGTCTACTGTATATGACCTTACAGAATACTTTTCCGATGTTACTACTAACTGATATCCCCCTATAGTTATCTAGAACTTCCTTATCCCCCTTTTTGTGTATGAACGACACCTTACTTTCCCTCCACTCTCTGGGGACCTCTTGCTTTCGCAGAGCCAGGTTGAAAAGGTTTGTCAGGACTTCAGTAAGTGCCTCCCCTCCATTTTTGAGGAATTCGTTCGGAATTTCATCAGTCCCTCCCGCTTTACCATTTTTTAATTTCGAGACCACGTTCCGCACTTCTTCTGCCGTTATTTCGCTACATACACGATTGGATAGGGTCTCCTCCACCAGTGTATTTCTTTTTGGTGGGGACCCACTGCCCCATCGCCTATCGTTTATCTTTTCCCAGTGCTTGACTAACTCTGAAGCGATACGGCCTTTATCTTCTGTACTTTCCCCATCCACTTTGATACTCTGCACACTACTTTTCCCCCGTTTATTTACCCAGTTCCAAAATACGTTTGAGCTCGAACCCCCCGTTTTCTTTATTGTTCTGGCAAGACTGCAATTGCGCGCCTTCCTATTTTTATTCTTTATCTCATTCACCTTTTTCCGTGCCAGTTCATATTCTCCTTTCATTAGTCTCGTGTCATTGTTATCCACCCCTTTAAGCTTCCTACTTCTTCTGTAAGCAGCGCATTTTACCTTCCTTTCTTTTATAGCCTTTTTCAGTCCCTCGTTAACCCTGTATCCAAGCTCTCTCGTTGGGACCCTCACCCTTCCTATACAATCCTTCCCTGCCTCTGTTGGGCTATTTACTATGCCATCTGAAATACTCTGGACATTTGCATCCCTAGGTATACATTCAAGACTTGGTTTTAGTTTTTCCCGAAACTGCTTCCAGTCGGCTCCTTGTTTTAGTCCCCAAACTTCCTTGAAGGTATTTCTGTCTCTATTCGTCTTTTTGCCCATAATCTTAACTGTTATCAGGTTGTGATCACTACCCAAGTCATTTTTTCCCTCGTCATCTATTTCTACATCTATAACCTCCCTCCATACGCTAATGTCAGTGAGTATATAATCAATTATTGTTTTCTTATCGTTCCTCTCCCAGGTCCATTTACCCTTACATTTCGCATCCCTGTTCAAGATCTTTAAACCAAGCTCTTTTGATAGGTCCAACATCTTCCTCCCATTCGTGTTAATTTTCCTATCACCTCCCTGTATGCCCTCCTCCTTATCCCCGATGTGCCCATTGAAGTCCCCCATTAGGACAATACTGAACCCTCTGCTTTCAAGCTCTGTGATATTCGATCTAAGAGTTGTATATATTGAAGCATTCCACTCGGGCTTACTTCCCTCCATTGCTAAGTATACAACACCAACGGCAACACTCCTGCTTCCTAACTTGATTTTTGCCCAGACTATTTCGTTGGATACTGGAATCTGAGTCCTTGCTTCTGTGAGATCTGTAATCAATGAGGGCTGTAATTCCTCTTTAGCGTAGATGCCAACACCCCCACCCCGTTTCTGACCCTCAGTTCGCCCAGCTCCTATCCACACGCAACCCTTCATCTGATCAACCCGCTCATCCCGTCGTATCCACGTCTCACTTAGACCCATTATATCGAAGTCTCCTTCGTCCATCAGTGTTGATATTTCGCTTACTTTCTTGTGCAGACCCTGGATGTTGCAGTACCCAAACTTAATGAATCTTTGTTTCTTTGTCATCACTGGCACATTATTATAACCCTGGTGTGTCCCTGTGTTGTGCATGTTTGTTGTTCTTCCTATGTTCCCAGCATTTGTGCCCCTCTGGGTTATCGGCTGTGGTCCCCTACCCCCCTTTTCTCCAAAAAAGGCCCAGCCACCTGTAAAATTTTTTGGCCCAACAGGTCTGTACCCATCCTACTTAAATGCAATCCGTCTCGCCCATACAACTCTCCTTGTCCCCAGAATGAGTCCCAGTGGTCAATGAAATGTATTCCCAAGTCTTTGCAGTGCTCTTCCAGCTCCTCGTTTAGTGCCATAATCCGCGAGTTCCTCTCATTCCCACCACCCATAACGGGGAGCACCCCTGAAACGATGATCCGAGCATTCCTGCTAAGTAGCTTACTAATTAGGTCCTTGTATGTGTCCACCAAACGAACTGATTTCCTCTCCCTGATGTTATTGGACCCCACATGTAATACCACTACCGGATCAGGCCCCGACCCAGCTACAATACCGTCCACTCTATCCCTCAGGTCCTCCACTTTAGCCCCCGGAAAGCACAGAACTGTTCTATTTTTACTGTCCGGACCACAGACAACCTTGTCGATCCCCCGAACTATGCTACTTCCCGCAACCACCAACTTACTTTTGTCCCTCGCCCTATTTATCTCCTCTAGTCTCCTATTGTTTACAGCGTCCTCTTCCTCTCCAACAGCCCCACTCGGAATCAATATCGGTATCGGTATCTTTGACCTAGGATTACTCCTATCCTTGTCCCTCCGTCTCTTTCCAGGCCCTGAACTACCTGGACTACTCCCCTGGTCTTCTACCGGATCCCTCCTCCTTTTTCTTGGCCTAGACCCCAAGCTACTATCTGTTGCAAGTACCTCCATCTCCTCCTCTGACTCTTCCGAATCGAGCACATCAAATCTGTTTCTGGTGCTGCACTCCCCACTGCCTTTGGACTTTACACCCCTATCTACCTGCTTCTCTGGCCCCCCTTTCCTACCACTTTTGATAGTCCACGCCAAACGCTTTACAGCATTGCTCCGGCCTGGGCCCCCCTCATCTGTCCTACGTATTTTTCTAGCAGCCCCCACCTCATCACCTACCTCATTCACATCAAAGGTTCTACCCCCATGTTTCCTCTTGGAACCACCGACAACCACCCATCCTTCTCGGAAAGCTACTTTCACCGGCGTAACTCCAGACAGCCCCGCCCTACCAAGTTTTCCCTTCAGCTCAGCAATCTCCCCCTCAAACTTAACAATTGTCTCAAGTAGGCGGAGGATTTCCTGACAGTTTGCACATACCTCTCCATATCCCATCGAACGAAAGTCCCCATACATCATAGAACACTGTTTACAAACTTCAAGCCCAATATCGCCATCGGTGGCCCCACCAACCCGGCTCTGACCGACACCCCCAGTGACCTCTGTCTGCACACCAATACTTACCCCGTTGGCACCGTTGACCTGGACCGCGATATTACACGTATTTACCTCCATACTTACCTCCGTCTGAACAGACTTGCTCGCCATCATCAAGACAAAATTACAAAATTACGCCGACAAGAAAAACTGTAAACACGCGACAAAAGGCAACACGACGAACCGTTCGACAACTTAGCGCTCACAGTTTTATTTAAGACCTCCTAACTTTGTCCCAGTTACTATACTAAACTAACTCCCCACAAAGTTGAATAAGATAACCTGAAAATGAAATATATATGATTAGTAAACAATAAAAATACTTAATTTCGATTCGTAACCAAGGAGACTTCTTTTGTATACTTGCGGATCGAGGGTGTTGATGGGTGTGTATGCCAGTATAACTTGATGAGTAATGAGGCAGTCCTCACTGATTCTGTGACACCAGCAATCTCTCTCTCCAGAACTTATTGTGATGAAAATAGAAAACATGTTCCTTTTCTAAAATATCAGCATAATGTTGAGTAGTAATTCATTATACTGTTTCTATTTCAATACAAGAAACTATTGAGCTTGTAAAACTGTGCAGCAAATTACCAGGATTGTTACTGGCTTTGTACATGTCTTGTGATGTACAGTTTCATTTGTTGGATGTGTCAGAAAACAAATGCAAAAAAAACCTAAAAAAACATTACATGTCGATACAGCCATCTGAGTAACGAGGCAGTCCTCACTGACTCAGCTGTAACAACTTGTTCCATCTTGCTAACTGAAATAATTTTACAATATATCGCTCCATATCAGTACAAGTTAAAATGTAATATTCAAAACATTGAAATAAAATATCAGTTTAATAATGTGGACAGTATGGCTTCGGAAATTTCTTCTGATGTATTTGAAAATACGTTTTTGGCAGCCAAACCTTGTAACATTTTAGCCTTCATCTTCCATGGAGGTTCCGCAGCAATCTGTGACAAAATATATTGTCCAGATTTCATCCACGCTGGTTTCTGACGATTTCTCTGAGAGCTTCTGGCTGAAACTATTGGCTCTGCAACAATATCCGAAACCAATGAAGCATCGATGTTGGCAGGCATTGATACCATAGTATCAAGTGGTGCAGTACTATACTGGTTTTCTCCAGAATATTGTAACGGGTTGGTGGTCCCAAGGGTAGCCTATTCTAAACCGTAGGGGAATTGAAGGTGAAAATGGGGAGACAAAGAGCTGGGAAACTTGAGAGTGAAATATGTATAGCAGCATGGCTGCCATAAAGGATAGGAGACTGTAGTAAACTAATATATCAGCTTTTATTTTCATTCTATGTACAGCTCTCATTCATCCCATATACTATCTTCTCAACAATAAATTAATTTGTGTATGTACAATGATTATATATAGCTAATTTTACTTAATTAGGTATGTCCAAGCCCGAGAGGGGGTTAAACTTCATGTATGTATAACCTTTACATGAATATGATTGACTTGCCTCAGTTGTCTGATGATTCAGTACTGATCACTTGTCTGACCTGCCATCTGGAAAACTAAACCTGCTATCAGTACTGAATCACCCCAAAACCAACTGACCAATACAAATGGAAAGGCAAGGGGTTAATCCCCTGACAAAATTTGTAATGGGAAATATTGTTTCCCCAATCCTAGATTATTGACTTTCCTTATAATACGAACTAGTTTCTCACTGGACCAAGTAGGAGTAACCCACTTAGAATTTACCAGCAGAAACCTTTACATGGAGGCTGGGTCTTGGCTTAAGGCAAATTATTCGCACAGTCTATTTCTGTGCTATAAGTATACTATAAGGGCAATTACTCTTCACTTCATTTCATTTCCAAATGGATAAATTAGTATGACTGTTTTGTATAAATATTTCCTTTGAATAATATTCCAAAATAATATTCATTTAACTTTGCTTCATTATTTATATACAATGATTACTGAATTAACAAGTCATTGTGACTGATCATCAGTATTGACCTTTTACATTGGGCCAGAATGAGCTCTTGAAGACTTCATTCTATCCCTATGAAACAATCCCTTAAAATCCATTTAGGCTTCTTAATAAATGAAGCAAGATGACAAAATAGTCATACTGCTAATTTTTCTATCTAGTATATGCACCTTTGTTAAATATTGAGACAGCTGTGTGAGCGTTTCGGATGTGTTGTTGCAGCTGGGAGTAACCTGGCATCAAAAGCATTGATCGACGTCTGCACGTCTTTTTATAGTAAGGAAAATCCACAACGCTGGGTGTGGATCACGTGATATAGTCTCATCTTCAACACAGTTTTTCAAACGTTCAAATAGGAATGCAAATCCCAAAACATATGCAACATTGTTTATTTTTAAGCATCACCACGCAACAAATTCATGGTTATTTGGTTTAATAAGCCAGCTTGCTGTAAATGGGTCAATACTTCGTAGGTACAATTCCAAGAATAGGGTTCAGAAACTGGGACAGAGGAAAGACTAAATGCGCACGCATGGAGTTCGAATTTTAAACTGCAAGCATGTTTCCCGAAAAACAATGTGTATATTTACGGCCTAAAATTGCTATTCTTCCAAAGGATAATTCCTGATGCGGATATAAATGGATTAATTTATGCAGGATGTGATACTAGGAATTTGTTGCGAGGTGAGTTCTTTCATGTCAAAGTGATTTATACGGATAATTTCACTCCGATGTACAGATGCCAGTTTGACCTACAAATTGTCGGGCTACACGTGCCTGTGAATATACAGGTTGCCAATTGCAACATAAATAAAACTGGCTTGTCGTTGTTACAAGAATGGCATTCAGAAGATCTGAGCGCCGCTTATAAAAATGAAAGCCAACAGCTAAGATGATTTCGTCACACTACCCTCTGCCGAAGGTGTTCAGTGTCCCCACGAACACAAATCATTATCGGCAAACTGTAGGTTGACAAAAAGGTAAGTTCTTGATGTCAAGATTGCTTGGACCGAAATACAGGTCAAAGGGAAGTAATTTTGAAATTTTGTTTTCACCTCGGAGTGCAATCGTCCCAATGATGATATAAGTATATAAGCAAGTACTAAAATTGCATATTTACTGCAATTTACATACAAACCCAAGCGAAATTTTGTTTCACCTTCTTAAATTGATATTCCAGTCCCATTTGGCCATGGCAAATTGCACTGCTGCATTCCCATTTACAAATGTACTAGCCCATCAATAAAACGGAGGCTACTTTTTCTTTCAAGTGGGAGACATTTCCTCTTGTTGCAGCCAAATTGGTTCCCTTTAAGTCATGAGAATGGTGAACAAAACTCACCATTGTCAGGACCGAAAGTGAATAAATTTAGTTTGATACCAGCCAATATGAAAGTAATAATTTAAAAAAAAACTTTATGTTTAAAACACAATTTTTTTCTTTTCTTGTCTTTTGGTTTTGTGTTGGTATCAATACTGATGGCTGCGTCGATGGCTGTGATATGGTTTTGCAGAATGTGGTCTGGTTCTGTTCTCCTTTGATACAAATGACTTAAGTGGGGGTCTGATATGTTCTGTGACAGACTCTGTGGAATTCTGTTGCTTCTCCCAAGAGTGTGTTTAGAGCAATGTTTTTTCTAGTCCCCTAATGGCTTTGGTATTATCCACCAGCTGGTTTGTCGATTCTTCCAGTTGCTTGCCCATGGATGTCATTTGATTGGTGAAGTTGTTAACATTTTCTGCCATTGACTCTATTCCAGCTTGGTAGGTCGAAGGTTGTCTGTAGCTCATTTCTAATGTTTTTGTCATCAGAGCCACGGTTGAACAAACTTTAGTTAAAACCTCTGACACTTTCTCTGTTTCACATTTACTTGTATTTGTTACACTTCTCTGTCCAGGAACACAGTCAACTTATTAGTCTTCCTCACCTGAAGAAATTTCACTTTCTGAATCACTGTATTCAAAGTCACTGAATGTTTTGTCATACCCTTCCCAATCGACAAACTGTTCTGATGTTGCTACCACCTTCCTGAGATCCAGTGGTTCTTCTTGTACACCAGTATGGCATGAGTGGTCATTGGGTGTCTTACTTGCCTGGTTCTGTTCTTCTTTACTTCTGTTTCTGTTGATGTTTTCTTCTGTTGTGCAAGTGGTTGGAGTATAATTAGTAGTGGCTGTTTTATTACTGGTAGATGGTTGATTGCTCTTTGTTGGTTTCAGTGCTGAAGCAAACAATTCTTCATTCATTTCTTCTTTGTTTTGGGGAAGAATCTGGTGTAAGATGTTCTCAATCCCACTTTCGTTTAGTGCTTTCTGTACTATATCAGTATTCTGAAATTCATGCTGCTGCTCTTGGGTACCACTCACTCTCAGTTTCCAAACATTCTCTGATTGTAGAGGTGACAGCTGAGTCATATGAAGAGAAACATTGGGTGGCTTTGTGCTCTTCTTCAAGTAATCTTCACTGTTAAGCTTTTGGCCCTGACTTTCTTTTTCCTTAAGTTTAAAATATGTGTAGTGTATCCTGTCACATGTTTGTTCAAGTCTCTCTCCTTGGTGCATTTGAATAAACATAACGTGCATTAGAAAGGTACGTTTTCTAACTTGGTGTGATATTTCAATAAGTGGCTCTCCACCCTCTTCTTCTCTGCATCATATTTGCAGTGGTTACACCTATATGCTCTTCCATTAGAAGCTGTCAGTGGATATCTTTCTGAGTCTATTACTGAAAAATAAAAATAAATTATCCTTGAGCTATAGGTTTTGGCTAAAGGGTTCAGTTTTACATCTTCCAACCAAATTATAGTTTTTGTATCTTGAACTTCTTCAAAGCCTATTTCTTCCACTTCAAATCTTCTTCTCCTTCATAAGGCTACCTTTTGCTTACCTTGCTTATCTAGTTGAATCCTGAAATCTAATTCATTTATTTTCTGTAAAATTAAGCAAGGGCCTGTATACAAAGCTTGTAACTTGGGACATGTAGCCTTTTTACAGCTTTCATTTAGGAACCAAACTAGGTCACATGTTTTGTATTGGTTCACAGATAGTTTCTTTTGGCTGTTTTATTCAAATGGTTTCTAGCAATTACATGGGCCTTCTTCATTCTCTCCCTAAGTAGGTCTAAATATTCACCATAAGTGGTTATCTCATTATCTTGAATTGTTCTACTGCCAAATATGATTTCGGATGGGAGTCTTACCTCTCGCCCTAGCATAAGTAGATTGGGAGTAAACCCTGTCGACTCATGAGGCATGGCATGCTGCTGCTAAACACCCGAGGTTCAAATCCCAATTTGTTTGTTGCCCCTTTAAGTAGGTTTTTATCATTCGTAACTGTGTTCGATTAAATCTTTCAACCTGGCCATTGCATTTGGGGTTATGTGGAGTTGTACGGGTCTTTCTAATTTCGAGAAGTCTGCAAAGTTCTTGAAAGATTTCACTTTCATAATTTCTACCTTGATCTGAATGAAGGATCAAAGGGCATCCATATCTGCTAATTACTTCACTTAATATTTTATCTGCACAGGTTTCAGCAGTTTCTTCTGGCACTGCAAAAATTTCGACTCATTTAGTGAAATAGTTGGTGACTAACAGGACTTATCTATTGTTTTTATTGTTTCTTGGTGTTAAAGGCAGAGGACCCAAGATATCAGTTGCCAACCTATCCAATGGGGATCCAACCTGCATGTTTCCTAGTGGTGCTTTAGGTAGTTTTGTTCGTGGTTTATTTCTCCCGCTATCTTCACACTTTGCTATCCACAGATGTATGTCCTCTCGTATTCCATACCAAAAAAACGTTGCAGCATTTTCTCTACTGTCTTTTTGTTTCCCAAATGTCCAGATAAAATATTCTGATGCATAGAAGTCATCACTTCCCGACGAAGATTCTTTGGCACTAAGAGCTGAACGTGTATTCCTGTGTCATCTTTGCGATGGAAAATTCTATACAATAGGCTATTGTGGAAAGTCAACGAGTCCCAGATGTGCCAATAAAATTTAACTGCTGCATCCATTTTAAAAACTTCAGGCCACTTTGGGCGATTTTTGTTTTCCATCCATGTATATACAATGCCCAGTTCAGGGTCATTTCTTTGCAGCTTCTGCAATTTCACATCTGAGTAATTATTGATTCACGATGAAAAATTGGGATCAGATTCTTCATTTTCTGACCTGTGCATTAGGTTTATCACCCTCTGCCGGCTTTGTTGCCATTGTATTATTTGCCCAAGAGCTCATCATTTCTCTGGCCCTCCTCTTGCATTTGGTACAAGGTCCACATTTTAAAAGTTCCAAGCCATCTGTAATTGGACAGTCGCAATCTCTGGGGTTTTTGCATCTTGACATTTCATCTGCACTGAGATGTTTCTGTCCTAGACGGCGTTGGATGTGGAAGTTATAATCAGATAATATTTCTATCCATCTTGCAATTCTGCTTTTGGGCTCTTTAAAACTGAAAAGCAATTTTATTGCATGGTGATCGGTCCGAATCAAAAACTGTCTTCCCAAAAGATACTGTTGATAATATTCAATGAAATATCGAACGGCCAAGAGCTCCTTAACTGTAATACAGTAATTTTTCTCTAGTTTACTCAAAGATTGGCTGCCATAGGCTATTACTCTTTCTTTCCCATCTTGCATTTGGCTGAGGACTGCCCAATACTGGTATCAGATGCATCTGCATCCAGTGTATACTCAACATCATCAGTGGGGTAAGCCATAATATCTGGGCTACTAAGTGCTGCTTTAAGCTTTCAAATGCTTGTTGACAATCAACAGTTCAAGTAAACTTTTTATGTTTCTTAGTTAATTCCACCAATGGTCTGGAAATGGCTGCAAAGTCCCTTGTAAATCTTCTATAATAAGAAGCACAAGTGGTGCCACATAACTTTTCCAGTCCTTTTTCTTATCAGGGTCTAATGTACCCAACATATTCAGCAGTGTTTGGTTTAACCATTCATGCATACCATTCCCCATCAGATGGCATGGTATAGTTCTTGACTTATCCATTCCTGATATCTGACACAATTCCTTTATAAGTTTACTCTCAAAATTAGGTCCTTGGTCAGAATGTAAATGTTTAGGAAAGCCATAGTGGACAATAAAATTGTTGAACAAAGCTTCTGCTGTAGTCTTGGCTGTCATATTTTTTGTTGGAATGGCCTGTGCATATCTTGTGAAATGGTCAATTATCACCAAAATATATTGGTATCCTCCCTTTGATGTTTCTAAAGTAAAAAAATCTGTACATAACAACTCCAAAGGTTGTGACGTTGTGATGTTGACCAAAGGAGCTCTCAGATTTGTTGGAGGTTTTCTCCTGGAGCATCGGTCACAATTTTTAACCCAGTTTTCCACTGTATCATCAATTCCTGGCCAATAGAACCTGTCTTTAATCAATGTACAATCTCTTCCAGGATGTCCAATATCATTATGTAACCCTTCAAGAGCCTTCTGAATAAAAGAACCAGGAAGTATTAACTGTTTCTTTGTTTCACTGTCTATATTGGTGACTTTATAAAGCACTCCATTTATTAATTTAAGTGTATCAAATAATCTGTATAGACAGCTATGCTCCTTTGTCAATGGAAGTTTTGACCTTTGTGGGTATGCCTTATGCACAGCAGACATCCAGATGCTAAGAACAACATCATTTTCTTGTAACGTCCTCCATTCTCAATAAGACACATCTGTAATACCTTGTCCAGAGCTATCCTGCAGTGTGTCAACAACATCAGTTGATAAGCACAGTGTTTCAACCAGGGGATGTTGTGTTTGTGACACACTGCAAATAGCTGTTATTGTCTCATTTGTCATAGCATTCTGCTCACAATTGTTGTTTAATTGTGGTACATGAGACAAGCCATCTGTATCATTGTTATTCTAACCAGGTCGATAAAAAATACTAAAATCATATGCAGCTAATGCAGATAATCAGCAATGCCCAGTTGCATCTAATTTTGCTGAAGTGAGCATCTATATTAATGGGTTAATATCTGTAAAAACTGTAAAAGTATTTCCATACAGATAGTCACGAAACTTTTCAGTTACAGCCCATTTTAAAGCTAAAAACTCCAACTTATGTGCTGGGTAATTTTTCTCAGATTTACCCAATCCGCGGCTGGCAGAACTGATGACTTGATTTTGACCATCTTGCTCTTGGTACAATACTGCACCTAAACCATGATGACTAGCATCTATGTACAGTTCGAATGGCAAGTTAGAAATTGCATAATCAAGAATTGGAGGTGAGAACAGGAGTTCTTTAATTTTTGAGAAAGCATTTACTTGATCAGTACCCCAAGTCCAATTATTTTTTATGGTACTTTTCTTTTTCTTTTTTCTTGGAAGTTATCTGTTGGCTTTAAATCTGTTAAAAGTCTTGCTATTTTCGAAAAACCCTTCACAAATTTGCGATAATACCCAGCAAACCCTAAAAACTGTCTTACTTCATCTGGATTGCTTGGTGTTGGCCAACTTTGATTTTTTCTGTTTTAGATGGATCAGCTTGGATGTCATCTTCAGAGACCACATGACCAACATATACTACTTTTTGTTGGAAAAATTTACATTTTGTTGGAGACAATTTCAAGCCACATTGTCACAACCTTTCAAACACTTTTTCCAATCTTTTTTATCAGATCATCAAGGTATATGAGACATGTTTTCAAATGTAACTCATCTAGACATTCTCCCATAAGTCTCTGATATGTGGCTGGCGAATTCGATAAACCAAATGGCAGCATTCTATTGTACTCAAAGAATCCCAATGGTTCTACTGTAAAAGCTGTTCTTTACGCTCTTTCAGAATTTCCACTTGGTAATATCTCGATTTCATGTCCAAAAGAGTAAAATATTTTGAACCACCAAGACAATCTAATATTTCTTCTTCTCTTGGAAGAGCATAAGAATCTTTTATTGTTTTCTTATTTAAAGCTCTGTAATCTATACACATTCTTAATTCACCATTTTTTTTTAATAAGAACAACATTTGATGCCCATGGGCTATGGGATCGTCGAATTATTCCTGCTGCCAATAATTGATGAATGTAATCCTTTACCTCATCATACATGGCAAGAGGAATTCTTCTATGTCTCTGTTTAAATGACGTTTCATTGTTTAAATCAATACAGTGTTTTACAGCTGGTGAAAACCCAATGTCTTGATCATGTTTGGAAAAAATGTCTTCATAATTTTGAATTAACTCAACACTAGTTTTCAATTCATCTGGTGTTAAAGTTGAAGAATTAACATCCATCTTATCCATAAATGACATACTATCTTCATTGTCAGGTAAAACATCTCTGTGTTCTACTGTTAGTGGTTGAATTTCACACAACAGAGCTTTGGGTGGAATTATCACTGTATGGGTGGAAACATTGGTTAGGTGTATATTAATTTGCTCATTTTGATGATACTCATACTTGAATATGCATGGTGTGACATCTAAATCATCTATTTCACACTGACAACTTTGTATTTGTTGTAATATTGCATGTGTTGAAAAATATGGCATTTTCTTATCAAAATAACCAGTAACAATAACCTGGCTATTTGGACTCACAGCAATATTCTTGCTTTCAGCACTTTTCACAACAGCAAGCCTATAATTATTTCATGTGAGTTCTTTTTCACACATTTTTATACACCTGAAGGCTGTATACCATGGAACAGTGATGTCAGCTTTCTGTAAGAAATTATCACCAAAGGTTTCTTGACATTGTTTCATGAAAACATCTAAAATATTTGTACCTATTAATAGAGGTACACTAAAATTGTAATTACTTTCAGGCACCACCAGTAAAGTACATTTTTGCATTGTGCTGCCTGTCAATCCATTTATTTCAATGTCAACTTCTATAAATCCTTTGTAGGGGAGTGGCTGGCCATCAGCACACTCAATGTTTACTAAGTCTTCAATTGGCTTTATATTGATAGAGTAACTAAAATGATAGCTATAAAAACTATTACTAATTGTTGACACAGTTGATCCAGTGTCAAGAAAACATTTGTTGGTACTCCTGCAACTTTTATCACTGTCTCAGTTGGTGTACCAATAAGTCCAGGAAGGCCACAGTTTTTGTCATCACTTAATAGGGTCTAAGTAACTTGACCTATGGACGACCCCTTCCCATAGGTCCTTTGGTGTTTAAACCATGTCTACAGTGGTCAACTCGGACTCTACAACCCATTGCTATATAACCCTTTTGGCCACATTATAACATACAATCTCTTCCTTAGTATTATGAGAAGGATTGTAGCAGTAAGATTGCCTTTGTTGACCTTTCTGAGTGTTCCATTTGTTTTGTGACATACTGTCATATCTATTATAATTGGCAAACTGTTGTTTTGTTATTTTGTCTCTATCTTGTTTTAAAGAAGCTACTTCCTCAGTCAAATGCTGCATCATAGTTTTCAATTCAGCTATCTCAGAAGAGCTACTGGATTGAATTTGATTCACTGAAACCTGTTTATGCTGTTTCTCATCTGTTTTAGCACACATATGCTCCTGTTCCAATCGTCTTATTGAAATTCGAAACTGGTCAAAATTAGTTATAGTGTCATATTTGTGACCCCTTATATCCTTTAAATTTTGTCGCAGTCCAGTCCAAAACATTTTTTTTAACATATCATTTGTGTCCTGTAAGCAAACTTGTTTCAACTGGACTGCCTTGTTAAGGATGTCTTCAAGACGACAACCCCATGATGATACACTTTCTTGTTCAAATTGTTTTGCACTATAAACTTGAACTAAAATAGTCTCTCTGACATCAATATTGCCATAGATACTATCTAACTTAATGAGAATATCTCCAGGGGATGCCTGAGGACCCCAGCACATTATAATTCACCCTGCCCCCCCCCCCCCCCTAAGTGATCTCCTAATAGCCTGCATAACAAGATTTTCAGAATGTTTCTCTGTGAGAAGGCATTTTACCTCGTATTTCCATAAATCATATGCTACTTCCCCTTTTGAATCTTCACAAAAGGTTGGAAGATGAGGGTGTTGACTAATATATACAGGTTTATCAAATGCCTTCTCAGTTTTTACCAAAGTATCTGCAGAGAATGATTTCATCCATTCTCTGCTCAAAAGCACTTACTAGGTCTTTTATTTCCTGTTCTGACAAGTTATCCTCAGTCATTTTTGTATAGGTACAATTTAATATTCAACAGTGTCAGTATGAAATTGTGTTACAGTTTGGTAGGTTGGAAAAATATAATATTTGAATAACCAGGATTCAAATTACTAATGGTGTGATATGAAATTGTATTACAGTTTGGTAAATTGTGGAAAAAATTATATTTGTATTGCAGTTTGGTAGATTGGAGAAAAAAGGGATATTTGAATAAAAAGTATTCAAATCATCACTGGTATGATATGAAATAATGTTATATTACAAATATTTAACATTTAATCTGACTTGTTCATACATTCCACCAGACGTCTTAACCAGACACGATCTAACAGAGGTTTTGGATGTACACCATCAAGATAAAAACCAAAGTTTAGAGTATATTTACTTTTCCTATTGGCTCTTTTCCTGTTATTCTGAATGTCTAATTTAAATTTTGGAGATGATAAATTGTTACCCCCGATTGAAATGTGAAATCCACTGATTAAGAGTATCTAACCCGTTCTGTAGCTCAACATCATATTCTGTGAATGCTTCTGCATTAGTGTGACCTCTTGATTTATTCCAATACACAATACTAAGTGGGGGAATTTCTAAGAAAATTATATCACAATTTGAATAAGAATTTGCAAGATTTATGAAGTCTTGAAAGGACTCTTTTAAATTATTTACAGATTTATCAATATTGTCATGCTTCAAATATATATATTTGCCTTTTATAATTGTCACATCACAGGTCCCTAGCCAAATATACAACTGCCAATGTTTAGATTTTTTGACAATAGTATCTAAATGTGTTGTTGCATACCCTAATTGTTTCCTCTTAGTAGCACCACTTTTACACCACCATATAATTGGTACTGGGATTTCAAGAGTGTGAAGTTGTTGTTGTAGATACTTTCCTTTACTAGTTGAAATTACAATATGAGAAGTATCGTTTTTGGGTAAATTTTTCCAAGGGTGATCTAAAGAATTTAATAGCTTTCTTTCACTCATTAGTAATGGCTACTACAAATGGTAATCATCAGTCTTGAATATAACATATTTTAATAAAATATATTAACATTTTGACAAAAAAAATGTTACATGTGTATTCAAAGAATACAGTACACCACCCCAAAAGTACAATGCAAAGCGCAGTATGTTATAAGTATATTTTCATATTACAGTACCTTTCAAATCACATGCAGCAGAGGAGAGAAAAAGAAAATTCAGAAATATTTATACTACTAAATTATAGGCCTACTTATAGTTAAACATGTTTATTATACCAAGTTAGATTGAGGACTAAACATACAACCTAAAGTACCCTTAAACCATACCAACAGCAGTTATTTTAATGGTAATTTAATGTTACTTATTACTCATTGTGCTATAGCTGCTAGATTATTTGTTATTTCAAATTAAATGAATAGTTAAGCCCAATTTACATTAATGAAATGCCATTACAATATTTGCATATAATTATACATGCAGATAAGTTTGTTTACTTTTTAGAACAAGATTAAGCTGGACATGTTTTACAATGAAGAATGCAGGTAATCTAATAACGTCTCAGAACAAACAAAAAAAAATATGGATTTCTGAATTTGCGATCTAAGAAAATAAAATTATTCAACATCTGGTGTTGCAGGATTTTAAATATGTTTGGATTTCTCAAATGGTCACTGTTCAGCACATCAATAAAGCTGAAATAGATACATTTCAAACAGTAAACAAAACAATTAATAACTAAGTTATCTGAAGTCTTCTAAATAGTCATTTTAAATACAAATGTATATACAAAAATGAAATCAAACTGAGTAGTTCAAGGAAAGTCCATATGAAGTCAGCCAAAGTTCATCAACACTGAAAATCTCAAAACCAGCAACTCATCAGTCTGGTTGGCAATAGTGTCTACTCCTCCTTCCAATCTGAGCTATCATGTTGGGTGCCAAATTGTTACAGGGTTGACCATCATCCAAAATAACCAAAACTCATGGGTTCGGTTTACCATATTTATTACATATATTATGCCAATGCAACCAATAAAACCCGGAAAATATACATAAATTATCATAATACCCCATTCACTTTTATATTAAAATATACTTCATACCATATAAACTATGACATGGAGTTCCCAGTCAAATAAATTACTATGATTGTATTAACATAGTTTCTTAATTGATATATGATATTCCAGGGCTAGCATTTCATCAATATGAACTGAGCATCATCTTAATATTAGAATCTGCTACATGAATAGTTAAGGTATAAAACATACCTCACCAAAAGTGAATGTTGGGGAAAAAAACCTATCCCAGAAAAATATTTGTTTCATTGGAGTTAAGTATCACTAAAAACAGTAGTCTACAAGGGTGCACTAGCACTATTAATATTTTATAGAATTCACTACTAAACATATAGAATGGTCTACATCAATACTATAATCCTTTCTTTACAATAACTTATAACATTATTATCTGAGCTCTTCATTGTTTAATAAATGTAAGCAATAAAGGTTTTAACCTGAAGGGGTGCAGTACCACAACAATCATAACACATTATTAGATATATCACTACAATTAATGAATTTATTTATTTAAATTATTTATTTAAAACACTGCACCCAGTTAACTGATTTATTTATTTAAAACACTGCACCCAGTTAACTGATCTACTAGAATATGGAATATGTATCTGGTCATAAACGGACCTTGTATACTACTTGCTTACTTTTTGTACATTCAATCCAAAAGAGGTTTTTTAAAGAAAATAACTACTTAAGTATTATCAAACTGTACCCTATTGGTTAAATCGAGGTCATTTAACTTCTTGGCATGATGAGAATCATTTCAGTCGAATTCAATTCAAATCTGTAATACAAATAACGCTTGTATTACTGGTATGTAAACACAAGTTTATTTCAACTGAAATCAGTTATATGTGTTAAAACTATAAAACAACATACTTTAAAACAATTTGTCCTCAATCCACACTTGACAGTAGAGAGTATTAAGCAATTATTTGTTAACTAGTTGTTTTGATCAATTTTCAAAATGGGAGCGAACCCCCTCAATCAATTAAGGCAAGTTGTTTCAGCTGCAATCGGGTAAACAAATGACTAAACTGGTAAGATTTAATTTTTTAAAACTCTTAAATCAGCTGAATGAAGATATATAAAGTGATCAACTATGAAATGCAAATACGTACTAGTTCAAAATATCTTTCAATGGTGATAAATTGTATTTTGTTTCCAAATTCATTTCAAATGGACAAGAAGAAATCCAACACAAAGGAACCGCGTAAATTCTTTGCTTAATTGCTGACCAATTAAAATGCTTTGATCATATTACAGGTGGCGCTTATTACTTTTTCTCTCCACTGACCCTTCTTCTTCACACAACTCGCATATCGTTGCAGGCAAATTAAAATGCCGAATGCGCTTATTCTTTATGAAACACAGCGCATAAAACACTTGACCTTACAGGCCTAAAACTATTTTACCGGCCTTAAAATATATATAGAAATAATATACTGAATTTCATCTTGCTCTATGTACACTAAATACCACACAATAATTGGTTCAGACCATCTCCCTATTTCTTTCTGTATAAATTATGAATCATTTTCTGGAATAAGTAATACATCCTCTTCCGATTTTCCGATAAAACATAAAACTGACTGGGGCAATGCCACAGCAGAATCACTACTTGCCTATCGCAGCGTAACGCCAACTAAACTAAGCGCCATTGGATGCTCTCATGAGTTGTCACAATGCGCCAGTTGTGACTGCTGTAGTCAGGACCACATCGCTATAATTGATCAATTGTACACTAAGATTGTAGATGCTCTACGAGATTCAGCTTTCAATACAATCAAGCAGGGAACATCTAAGAATTACTCCCCGAAGGCTGGGTGGTCTACCATGGTGAAGGAGAGACACAATATAGCACGTAACTACTATAAACTGTGGAGGAGCAAAGGTGGGCCCCGAATAGGTACAATCCATGACTTAATGAGAAAATCGCGAGCTGATTTTAAATACGCCATGCGCATATGTAAGAATAAAAAATCACAGTTAGAGGCAGAATCACTGGCTAGAAAGCTTGAAAATAAAAATCATTCAAAATTTTGGAAATCACTTTCAAAGAGGAAGATTTCAATAGTTTCCGACAATGTGGGAGGGGTCTCGGGTGAAAATGAAATTGTTAACATGTGGGGTGACCACTTTAAGGAAATTTTGAATTCCGTGCCCACCAGTTCTCATGTCGATGTCTTATCAGCAGATATGTTGTCATATAAAGTTGATGAATATTTATATGTATCTGAAAACGAAATTATTAGCTGTATTCAAATCTTCAATAAAGGTAAGTCATGTAGACCTGACTCCCTAAGTGTAGAACACCTCCAATTTAGTGACCCATGCCTGATGCCCATCCTGGTAATTCTCTTTAATGCTATTATCAAGCATGGTCATATCGCAAGTGATATG
The DNA here is from genome assembly GCA_031216915.1 of Pictodentalium vernedei. Taxonomy (NCBI): domain Eukaryota; kingdom Metazoa; phylum Mollusca; class Scaphopoda; order Dentaliida; family Dentaliidae; genus Pictodentalium; species Pictodentalium vernedei. Next base: position 548,596,131 of record CM062295.1, on the reverse strand, counting down.
GCAGATGTCTTGATTCCTTTAATTAAAAGTAAAGTTGGAAATATCTCTGATAAGGATAACTATAGGTCCATTGCATTAGCAACAGTCCTATCAAAACTACTGGAGAAAATAATCCTCAACAGATGCTTGGATAATCTGACCACCACTGACTGTCAATTTGGTTTTAAAAGTAAACACTCTACTGATAGCTGTATATTCGCACTGAAAGAGGTCCTTCGTTTTTATGTTAAACATGACTCTCCAGCTTTTGTATGCTTTCTTGACGCCAGTAAGGCATTCGATAGGGTAAATCATTCCAAACTACTTGAAAAATTAAAAGCTAGAAAAGTGCCACAAGCAATTCTACGCCTGCTCAGTTGTTGGTTTGAAACACAACTTTTCCGGGTCCGGTGGGGGCACTCCATGTCCAGTAAATTTACCGTTAGTAACGGGGTTAGGCAAGGCGGGATCCTGTTCCCCTACGTGTTTAACGTTTACATCGATGACCTGAGTTGGCGAATAAGTAAGGTCAAAGTAGGGTGTAGTGTCGGCAAAGTTACAGTCAATAACCTGTGTTATGCTGACGATATGTGCCTCGTAGCTCCAACAATTAAAGGTCTCCGTATTCTGTTAAGAATTTGTGAACAGGAGGCGGAATGTCTAGATATTATCTTCAACAGCAAAAAGTCAGTGTATATGTCATTCATTCCGCGGTCCTTCTCAAAAATATCATTTCCGAAAGTCCACCTCAATGGCTCTGAACTCACCTTTGTTGATAAATTTAAATATTTAGGTCACATACTACATAAATCTTTGAAAGACGACCTAGACACTGAAAGACAATATCGAGCAATATGTGTCGGATCCAATCAATTGATTCGGGAGTTTTCCAACTGTACCCCAGCCGTGAAAACCTTCTTATTTGAGAAATATATATCCTCTCTCTATTGCTGTCATCTTTGGGCACAGTATAGTCGAAAGAGTATGCAACGTCTTACTGTCTACTATAATTATGTATACAGACTACTACTCAGATAGACAAATTCTGCAGCGCAAGTAATATGTTCGTATCGGACAGAGTTCCATCCCTCCTAACCCTAAGGAGGAGATTCATGTATAGTTTCCGAGAACGTATTTTCTCTCTCGAAAACAAAATCACGCAATCCTTGTTACGCTCAGACCTCGGGTACTCATCGGTTTTAGTTAACGTTTGGATCTCCCTACTGTACTACTAATTGAATTAAGTTTCACGCCAGGCACCCGCTAAAGCTTTTCTCACATTATTTGGAGTTGCAGGTTAAAGACATGACTGTCTATGTTGAAGTCCCGTCATAAGCGGTTACCCTCATGTACATTACCGCGTATTTGTGTGATGCTACCATTGTAAACATATATATTTATATATATATATAGATTATTTTTTTTATGTTCTTTTGTGTGTTCTATGGACCACTGTGTCTGAAATAAAGAATTATTATTATTATTAAAATACAGTTATGATCATATTTCCGAGCCTTCCACATAATGATGTTTCCCTTATACTGGAAATTACGTTATAAAGGTTATGTGCTCTGAAAATACCCGGTATATGCTTTTCCACAAATGCTTCCCATGTTAACTTTCTATATATTTTAAGACTCACTGTGCCGATTATGTTTTTTCTTTGAAACATAACATAACATAACGAATGTTTCCTATGTTAACTGAAAAAATTATATTTATCTTGCCATACCAATATTTCCGCATAATTTAAATTTTATGTGCGTGAGCGCCTTACTCAGACTTCAGTTGTTTACCACTCTCGTGGACAGGCCTGAAAATAAGCAGTCTGACATTTGCAGAATGAGATCCCCTGTGGGTGAATTTGATGGTGCGATCCCATACAATGGGCCAATTTATCCTTTGTGTACCTCTTACTGTTTAGGTTTGAGACCCTCATTCAGATTGAGGTTCACAGAGGGTAAATTTAGTGATGCTACCCCGCTATGCAGGGTAGCATCACTAAATTCACCCTCTGGGGACCTCATTTTGCAGATGACAGTCTGAATATTTTCTGGCTTGCTCTTGGAGTGGAGCTTGACTCGGAGCAAGCGTTCTTGTACAGAGAACTAATTCGACGCATGTAAACGTGGATCGACAAGAGTCAAATTCAGGCTGTAGACTGAGTATGAAAAAATAATTCCTTCTCGTCAATCAAGATATAATTATAGTAAGGCGCTCATATAAACATGATAAATGTTGTCAGAACAAATATAAATATATTCGTGATTTGTTTCGGAACTCCCCAATAACGTCACGAAGAATTTATTTTTAGATTTAAATTGTTGTCTTCAACAAGGCGTAGTGTTATAGTTGTGAGAAAAAAAAAACTATTCGCATTTTCATCTGAATTGTATCAGAATGGCGATAACTATGTTGTATATCCGTTTTACCAGCTCCACTAACGCATCGTCGGCAAAACTCAATTTGCGACCTTAAAAGCATCGTTTACAGCCCCCCCAAACAATCAAATACAAGATAGTTATCCCCTAAATGAAAATACAGTTCAAGTGAGACAGCGCGAAATTACGTTTGGCGTTACGTAAATTCTGTGAAAGTTAATGGATGAAGACTGTTTAGACAAGAATAAGAGTTGATGTAAAGATAAAGCAATTAGAGCCATGAGGACACAAAACCAGCTTCTCTATTTTTTGTCTCTATTAAGGTTGTTACATAATAATAATAACACTTTGGCCGGCCGCTGATTTGTGGCTGTTCTCGGACGAGAAGGCCTTGGTTACCCCTGTACTCCCAACTGCCTCCCTATTCCCACGCTTCGTCTCTCCTCCCAACACTCGGAGACGAAGTGCTTGATGACATCCCTTGTCCCATTCTTCCCAATCTCTCCGATTAACATATTAACCCTCTTCTTTGAGTCTCCCACTAACCACATGTCCTTCATTCTCCCATCCCGCTTCCCCATAATACTCCCAGTGAATCTTATTCTGTAAGACTGGTATTTTGGGCATTCTAGAAGAAAGTGTCCCAGATTTCTCCACCATGCCGAAATTACACATCTGGCACTCCTTTTCACTGTTTTTCACAATTTTTATATATAGTTTTACTCACGCCTTTGTGCCTGGAGCATGCAGTAAGATTGAACTTTGTATTTCAGACACCAAGGCATGGATGGCTAAAAACTTTCTTAAATTGAACGATGACAAGACAGAAGTAATATATATTATATATAAGTCTGCCTCATCAACTTTCAAAAATATCCAAACTGTCCCTCAATATTGGAGGTTCTGCGATAAAACCCAGTAGCTGTGTTCGAAACGTAGGTTATTTCATGGATGAAAATTTGGCCGCTGATGAACATATCAAACATGTTTCTCGCAGTGCATTTTTCATCTTCGAAATATTAGCAAAATTCGATCCTTCATTGATACGCAGACGTCACAACAGCTTGTCCACACCTTTGTAACCTGCAACTCTCTTCTGATTGGTTCTAAAACATCTATTCTTGAAAAGCTACAACACATCCAAACTTGTGCTGCACGGGCCATAACCAGAACTCAAAAGTACTGCCATATAACACCAGTACCCTCTGAGTTACACTGGCTACCCGTTAAGCAAATAATTCAATTTAAAATTGTCCTTTTGGTGTTTAAGTGTATCTCGGGATCTGCACCATCCTATCTGTCCGATCTGCTTACCATCCACAAACCACCGAAGTCTCTTAGGTCATCAGGTCAACTCAATCTGGTTCAGCCCGTATCAAAATTTACTAGTGCTGGTGATAGGGCCTTTGCGATTGTTGGGCCAAGGCTTTGGAATTCTCTTCCAATCGACATAAAAAATAGCAAATCACTTGAATCATTCAAGTCTGATACTAAAACCTGCCTTTTTCGAAAGGCATTTCCTTCAGTGGTCTTTTAATTTTGGTCATAAACTGACATTACCAGGTGCGTGGGTGTGACTGAGTCAGTGAGGATTGCCTCGCTACTCGACAAGTTACACTCACATACCTGTTTTTGGTAAAGTTGTAGTTTGTTTTGTTTTTTTTATTTTAATTCAATACCCTTTTTCTTTTAGGTTCTGTCGCTTATCGCTACGATATAGCCTCGGTTGCTGATGTGGTGTTGGATACCTATAAATGATAATAGATATCCATGTATCAATGTATCTGTGAGAGAATGTATGTATGTGTGTGTATGTATGTATGCAATTATTGTACAGCCATTGAGCCCCGTGTGTGGATTCTAGGCTTTAAAATTATTATTATTATTAATCAAGGTACTCTTACCAGGCTTCTCTTTATCACGCAGGCCACCCAAAGACCTCTTTGATTTGACCGCCTCTCGCCAATTACGGTTACAGTCCTCCATGACCCTTTCTCCGGCGATTGTTTTACCCTGGTTTGCCCCAACGTCTAGGTCCGAGATCTCCAATGAGTAGTTCTCTACTAGCTCCCTTACTTCGGCCATCCACCCCGTCTTGATATTTGAGTTGAAAATTCTCAGGAACATTACTTTACACCATCGGCTGTCGGGGAGATTTACCAAATAATTAAGATAACCGAGTTCCAATAGGTCTATTCTGTCCTTGACCCTCATCCACACATTCTCACTCCTGATTGCTTCTGGAGCTGCGGTATTACTCGACCCCGTTATCCATCGGCCTGCATCGTTCTGTGGGGTTTCCAAGCTGTTTACGGCCGTCTGGTTTAGGGGTACCACTTCCGTACCGTATGTTATACTTAGCAGACCCACCATTTCCCAAATGGTTTTCCCCACGAAAACCTTATTGAAACTGTTTCTCCCTAAAAGTTTCATTTGGTTAAGGATTCGATTCCCCTTCAGAATCAGTTTATTTGTGTGGTTTCGGTAGATGCCTCTTCCTGTAATGTTTATATTTAACCACAAATACTCGTAGTCACCTGTCTCTCCTACACTAAGAAGTTTGCTGCTACCTTCCGGAATGCAGAACTTCCCCACTCTCCACCTTCGAGTGGGGTCCACTTTGCGGCCCACAGGTATAACTTTGCTCTTGCTTTCATTAAGTTCGAGTCTCCATTTGCTCCCATATTTCCCAACAATTCCCAGCATTTTCGCTAACCCCTCTTCGCTTTCTGACACTAGCACCATATCGTCTGCAAAAAAATAGCCCTGGGATCTTAAAGTCCCCAACTGCTACCCCCCTCGTCGCTATGCAGGAGTTCATCTCCTAAACCTCTGATGTTCAATGCAAAAAGAATTGGTGAAAGGATACACCCCTGTTTTAGGCTCGTCTTCATAGGCAAACGTTTTGTTGTAATGTCTCCCAGGCCAAGTTCACTCTGTACGTCTTTTTTTCCAATGTTGCTACTAACAGAGATCTCTCTATAGTTATCCAAAACGTCTTTTTCTCCCTTTTTGTGAATAAATGTCACTTTGCTTTCTCTCCACTCCTTTGGGACCTCTTGATTTTCTATGGCTAAATTGAATAGGGCAGTTAGGCTTTCCACGAATTCCTCTCCCCCTTTTTTGATAAACTCGTTAGGAATTTCATCCACTCCCCCCGCTTTTCCATCCCTTAATTTTGAGATCACCTTTCGCACCTCCTCCGTTTTAATTTCGCTGCACACGAAGTTCGATAGATTTTCCTTGACCTGGTTCGGATACTCCGGTGGGCTCCCCATGCCCCATCGCTTATCATTTACCTTTTCCCAGTGCTTGACTAGTTCTGATGCGACTTGATCTTGGTCGTCTGTAACTCTGCCATCTACTTTAATACTCTGTGGGTTACTTCCTTTGTTACGTTTATTCACCCATTTCCAAAATACGTTCGAACTCGACCCCCCCCCCCCCCCCCCTGTCGTTCTTATCGTCCTAATGAGACTGCTATTTCGCATTCTTCGATTGTCGTCTTTAATCTTATTTACTTTATTTCGTTCTAGTTGGTATTCTCCTGTGGCCTCGTTGCTTTGCGCCCCCTTAAGTTTTCTACTTCTCCCGTATGCAGCACATTTAGCTTTTCTACCCTTTATGGCCCTTTTCAGTTCTTCGTTCACTCTGTACCCAAGTTCCCATGTTGGCACCCTGATCTTTCCCACACTTTCCTTCCCTGCCTCCACTAGGCTCGCAACTATGGCGTCGGTCATCTCCTGGACACTGCCCCCCTTGTGTACGGTTGCAAGCTTTGGTTTCAGTTTTTCTTCGAACTTCGCCCAGTCAGCATCCTTTTTAAGTTCCCAAAATCTCCTCGAAGCTTCCTTTGCTTTTTTACTAGGTTTTTGGCCCTGATCGTCACTGTAATCAAGTTGTGATCACTATCCACCTCCATTTTACCCTCATCATCCACTTCTACCCCTATCACCCCCTCTATAAATTAATATCTGTGAGAATATAGTCGATTATTGATCTTCTGTCGTTCCTCTCCCAGGTCCATTTCCCCTTTCACCTCGCGTCCCTGTTCAGAATCTTCAGACCGAGCTCATTTGTGAAGTTCAACAGCTTCCTTCCATTCCTGTTGACTTTCGTGTCCCCACTCTCTATGCCTTCTTCCTTATCACCTATGTGTCCATTAAAGTCACCCATCAGAATTATACCGAGCTCCCCTGCTTTCTAGTTCTGTGAAATTGGACCTTAGTGTTGAGTATATCGAGTCATCCCACTCGGGTTTGCTTCCCTCCACCGCACAGTACACAATCCCAAGGACAATACTTTTGTTTCTCAGACTGATCTTTACCCATCCAATTTCTTTCGATACCTCAGCCGAGGTGCTGACATCTGCCAGGTCTGTGATCAGCGACGGTTTTAAATCCTCTTTAATGTACATGCCTACCCCTCCCCTTTTCTGGCCTTCCATTCGCCCTATACCTATCCACACCCCCCCCCCCCCACCCCCCCCACTTACTTGGTCTACCCGTTCTTCGTGTCTTACCCACGTCTCGCTTAAGCCCATGGCATCAATCTCCTCTGCCTCGACCAATGTAGCAATTTCACTTACTTTCCGGTGGAGACCCTGGATGTTGCTATAACCCACTTTCAGGGTACCGTGATTCATCGCCTTCCGCCTACTGGCCCCATTGTTATCTAGTCCCTGTATGTTTGTATATCCTATTTTGTATACCTGGGCTTTCCTTGGGATGCTATTCCTAATGAAGTGAATTTTTGGTCCCCTTTCCTTATCCCCCTTATCCCATCTTTTACAACTATGGTTCATAATACATTTACTGTGTTCATTCCCCACTTCTCTGTTCCCCCTCTCCTCCCTAGGCTCCACCACCTGCAACATATTTCTTCCTAAAACCTCTGTACCCCTTGGGCTAAGATGGAGACCATCCCTTACATGTAGGTCCTTTCTCCCCCCCCCCCAAATGATCCCCAACTGTCTATAAAAGGTATCCCAAGTTCCTTACAGTACTCCCCCAATTCCTCGTTGACCCCAATGATCCGCAAGTTACACTCGCCCCACCACCTAGTACTGTGAGAAGCCCCGAAACCACTACCTGTGCATTCTTAGCATTCAGCTGAGTTATTAAGTCCTTGTAAGTCTCAATAAGCTGAACTGATTTCCTCTCCTTGATGTTGTTGATCCCCATGTGTACAACAACCATTGGGTCTGGGCCTGATCTTTTTACTAATCCACCCACTCTGTCACTTAGGTCCTCCACCCTGGCCCCCGGAAAGCACAAATTGGTCCAGACTTACCTGCCTTCTCCAGTTTCCCCCTCACCTCCTGTGCCTCTTCCTCCAACTTTGCATAGGCCTCCAACAGCTACATTCACTCTACGCAGATATCGCACATCCCCAACTCCCCCAGCTCACGCCCATCCATATACACCATATCACAGTGCTTACACACATCCGACTGCTGGCCGTCCGTTGATATCTCGCTAGCCCCTCTGTGCTGTCCTCAACCACTGCCCCCACATGTACACCAATACTAACCGTCTCTACATTGCTAATCTGAACATCTCGCGTCGAGAAACACTTACCGTCCATAGCAATCATAGCCAAAATTAGGATGAGAAATTTAAAATTTTGAAAAACCGGTCGAAATCGTAAACAAAACAGAACACCGAAAAAGACCCGCGCGAAGATAGGGAACACGCCACTGATATCCGATAGAAAAAAACTAAACTAAACACCAATATAACTATCTTTTATTAAAAATCACATCTTTTCAACATTAAAACAATATATATATCTACAATACCACCTGGAAGAAAAGTATGGATAAGTGAGCTAACTTTTGACAACTGAATCGAAAATACCCCCTGTTGCTTCCGAGATAGACACCCAGGTGACCATATGTATTTCTGCCCAACAGTCCTTCTACGGGTGTCAGTCAAATTTCCCTCGAGAACCTGAACTCGATAGGATCTGCGAATTGTCCATGCAGGTTGAAATGGTTCGTCTCTGGCAAGTCGTCTTTGTTATTGATATTCTGTCTTTGTCCGCAATTCTCCTGCATAAGAGTTGTCGGGGTTCACCAATGTAGTGCATATCCGAATGACAAGCAGACGAAACTTGCAAAAAAATTCTTGAATAACTAATTTTTTTCATTTTTTGTCTCAAAAACCTAGGTTATGACCCCTCATTGGAACAAGCTCGACGAGCTCGTTCCAAGGAGGGGTCATAACTTATGTTTTTGAGAGAAAAAAATGAAAATATAATGAAAATTAATTGGCGATTTTTGAGAATAGCGCTGGCCGGTTTTGGTCGTTATATTGGGTTAAGGGTTAATAATACTGTAAGATCACTTGATCTACAGGAAAAACTACCCTTTGGAGATTGCCCGATTCCCATGTGATGTCGGAAGATGAAAGGAGTGGGCATGTTCACATGTCACGTGGTTTTGTTCCGAGAATGAGATGTGATGTGACACACGTGCTTGGAAACAATTTTGCCGTAAATTAGGTGGTTGTCTTATAGCAACTATAGGTTTCTCCGGGAGCACCCTTTAAGGTATTCATCGTCATTTAAGATAAACATATCGATGAATTCCGTATAAATTATTTCAATAGCCGTATAGGTATATGCACATAAAGCTAGTAAAATGGTATAATTAACACCTTAAGATATTTTTCGGGTTACGCCTTTATCGGGTTTATTCCAGGTTATTATTTTGAGCAGTTAAAGTGATAGGTAAGTCATTGTTTGGAAATGTGTCCAAAACTTGTAACAGGCAAATTTATTTTTTATGCAACACATCACATACCATATCTCCAGTTGATTTGTTTTGTTGATTTATAACGACAGTTTTAGTAGCCAGGACCACATCGTGTCGGAAGTTTTGCAGGAGTGGGAAGTCGAAGTACCCGGAGAGAACCACCGAGAAGCGGCGAGCAACTGTCAGACTCCGCAACTCACTAAATTGCCAAAGTAGAGCTAGCAGCGGTTGAAGGCAAGTGCACCATCGACACGCAGTACGCCTTAGTACCAGCGTGCCTCCACATGGACAATCAGGATTAAGTGCCTTGGCTAAAGACACATCACAGTTATCTCTGTCAGAATCGAACCGTTGACCCTTCGATTTAAAGTTCAACCAATGCTCTAACTATTGGCTACCGCAATCTCATATCTGCCCCTGGTAAAGATGTAATATTGTAAGTGGTTGGTGGAGACAGCAGAGACGGAATGGCCGCATGGTACACCGAGAAAATTTCCGGAGAGCACCCTATTGGGTTTCCCCTGGGGCCCCCAAAACTGATGCAGCCCAACACCTGTTGGTGCATGAGATTTCCTGAAAGGAACTAAAAGGCGAAATGGAACTGATGGCAAAGACTGCCGGTATATCGAAATGTTCTCTGTGTTGACTGCCATAGGCAGTCCCAATAGAGTACATTTAGATTTACCAACAGTCTAAGCGGCCAATGCTCTCTCAGATAAAAGGAAATAGCGTTCCTTCAATTTCAAAAATCCGTTTGGGCGGAACTATGGTCTTCTCGGTGCTCCCGCCGATCACGTAGAACCATTTTTGCCGAACGATCGATGAAGATGATACAAAAATGCCATCGAAATGCCCTCTATGTTGACTGTCACTGGTCGCTCAGAAGCAAGGAAGCCGCGTTCGTTCAGTTCAAAAAATCTAAATTTTCTCATTGGTGCATTTCCCGCTAATTTGTATTTGCCCAGTCCGCCCCTGGGAGACAGTTTCTCGTTTTTATGCCTTGACTTTTACAAATTAACGTTTTATTTCTTTCAACTTTTATTCGATGAAAAACACACACACAATCATATCACAACTCCTTGTTCGTGTGTGTTGATGCTACTTGTAGATAATGAAAAATAAACCCGAGAAAAGAAAGCATTCCGTTCTGGCAAAGAAATTTAGTGAACAATTATCTATAGTGCCTTAGGTCTATGCCTGTTAGCGAGACTATCACCGAGTAGTCACTCGGCCCCTGTCGTATCTTTGTTTCTCTTTAACACCTCCACATTATAAATTATTGTGATTAATTGACCGTAAGATGGTCTGAGGTTTGCGGCTCGGAGCTCATGTTCAACCGAGACGTAAAGTGTCAAGGTTGAACTTACGGCCCGAGCCGCGAACCTCAGACCATGTTACCGTCAACTCATCGCAATAACGTGTATGTTCCAATAAGACACTACCAATAGTCTAAAACCTCCATCGTGAAACACGAGAGGCTTATTTACTAAACTTGTGATCGTTAAAAGTTGCCTTCCACAAGGCAACTTTAACGATCACCGGTTTAGTAAATAAACCTCTCGTGTACCCACGAGGGCACTGGATAAATAATCCATCTTAATTCAAATCTTAAATCAGTTTGTAATTTAAACAACACTTTATCCGGACGCCGGCTGCTGCACGTGTGAAAAATCCAGAAAAATGAAGCGGCTTGCTAGTCACTCCGTTGATGATGCAATTACGAAACGGGCGACGTCAATTTCAAATATTTCGCATGGTGACGTCAGACGGTAACATTTTCTACAAGGGCCGTAAACATATAAGAAACTACGCCAGCGCTCACCCAATCCAAGGGCGAGGATTTTATCTGATTGGAACATACGTTGATATGTAGTCTATAACCGCGGAGATAACCGTCACTATCTGCTGTATATTTTTAATGTTTAACTGATAACGCGGAGATAAATTAAAGCTGATAACAATTTAATAGTGAATCGGGTATTCCAAATTTCTAACAGCAATCAAAAGTTTAACGACTACATTTGTTGGATGTCCGAACAATATTACAGCAAGAGCTCGTGGGATTTCCCAATATGAGGCAGAGTAGCGTTTGGAAATCCAAATTATATCTGAAAATATACTTGCGATCAATGCTATATATACAATACAATAAATGAATCATGTCACAACAAGTTTACTGGTTATAAAGATTAAAGTAAGCTTTCACCGCGTCTTAATCAGAGGCCTTATTAACTTACCGAATAGATCTTAAATAAACAATGGAGGGAACACTGAATAAAGGTAATTTGTTAACAATTGGTATGAGAGAGGCTTGATGCTACATGACGAATAAAGAAACATGCTAAGTTTGAAACAAATGAACTTAATTGGGATACAATGCGAATAGTTATGTTTCAATGCAAAATAACAACGGTAAATTAGTCTTTTGTATCTAAAGTCTGTCTGTTCTGAGCATGCCCTGGCGATATAATAATCTCTTCGTCTCCAATTTCGATTCGTCCCAAATCAGCTTTGTATTTGAGATAGAGTTTATGGGCATGTGTAAACTATCCGGGTAATTTTTTGCAGATTCTGAGTGGCAATGTACGACAGTATATGTCTTTTCTCCATTTCGAAACTAATAGAGTGCAGTCCTAGTATTGTCACTCGACAGATATACTACCTGTAAAGGCTTGTGAAGTTCTCGTGGGTCGGACTCCGGGGTAATCTCAACATCATAGCCCTCAAGTCCCCCTCTAGGATAATAGTGAAGAACATTCACAGTCACGATCGAAACCTCTTGAGAATGTTTGCAGCTGGAACTTACTAGGCTTCTTTGACGTCGGCCTGCGTTTCACGGATATACCGCCTGTAAGGAACGATTTGTCTTTAGTTAGTTGAACATTTGTTGCTGTATTTGTTGCTACATCTTTTTCAGAAAGTCACTTTGTACGGCTAAGTCTCGTGTAGATATCGATGTTTGGGCACTAGTATTTGTTAATTTTGGCCTGCCAGTCACAGCATCCTTAGTTGTAACGGTGAATGACTGCATACTCACAGAGTCCCTGTGAGTGTGTTTGTCAGTTCCTGATATAGCACTTGAAACACACATACTAACCTAACTTTTGGCGATTTATGAGAGTTCTGTTGAAACGGAATGTTCTGATAAGTCTGTTCTAGCTGTTCATTGTTTCTCCTCTTGTATTTCGTCATGCGTCGCTCATCTCGCAGTGTATTTGCAGGGGATTTTGGTGTTGGTACAGCATTGGAACATGGACAAGCTAAAAAGATGCCCGGCCGCGGATTCTTTCACCCAATATTACCGTGTGGAATAACCGTCAGTATCTACAGTGTAATTCTGGCGTTCAACCGATGACTCGCACATAAATTAAAGATGATAACAATTTAATGGTGAAACTGGTATTCCAAATGTCTAACAGCAATAAGTATTTAACATCTGGACTTGTTGGATATCCGAACAATACTACAACGACAGCTTGTGGGTTTTCCCAATAATATGAATCAGTGAAACGTTTGGAAATCCAAACTCTGTCTGAATTCTTTCTTGTGATCAATGCTCTTTATACAATACAATAAATGAGTCATGTCACTACAAGTTTGTGAGATATCAAGACTAAAGTAATCTTTCACCGCGTCTTTGTCAGATGCCTTATTAGCTTACTGAATAGACCTCAAATAAACAATAGAGGGGGGGGGGGGGGGGGGGGGCACTGAGGCTTGCTGTTACACGATGAATATGGAAACATTCTAAGTTTGAAACAACTGAAATTAAATGGGATATAATGCGAATGTTATAGGTTGTCAATGCAATATGACATATAGTAAATTAGTCTATTGTAGCGAAAGTCTTTCTGTTCTGAACATGCCCTGGCGATAAGTCCGTAATATTGCATTACAAGCAATAACTCATAATACTTTTTAACTAAATTCGGGACGTCTTTGACGCTCTGTCCACTTCTTCCCACGATTTGTGAAAATATAGATCTTAGCCTGTTATTGCTGCCTGTATCGCAAAAAGAGTAGTGACGTGAAAAACATGGTACATGAAAAGGTTTGCACATACTACAGAACACGCCTATCCAGACAGTAAATTAAACAAAAATAATGCCCCATAAAGTAGATCTTCTATTTCTCAGGCCATTTTTCTAAAACTGTTTATTTTATTTTTTTATTTTTGTAATTATTTCTTTGCCATCAATAGTTCATATTCTTGGTTTGTTTTATGTTTTAGGCCTCATAATCTTCAGAATAGCATGGGTGATGGTGTAGTTTGTCCCATGAGTGCAACAGGGCTTTGCAATGCTTTAGCATTGTAAAGCCTAATTGCACTCAAGGACAAATTTATCAGTTTTATTAACTTGGGTAAAATATCAGACATGATTTACAAGTTTACATTGGTTATAAAAAGAGAGCAGGCGGCAGCCAAAAGAACTATACGAAAGGGCATGAGAAACAGATTTTTAACTTTTTAGGCCTACATGCAAAACAATATTTAACACCTTTAGAATTCATTACGGTGATAATCTTCTTTTCATTGTCACAAACATCTGTTTTTCAATGCCAAACGTTAACTGAACTAAACGTGAAGTCCAAATCAATGATGGTGAAACAGGTTTATCTGTTAAACAAATATAATTTTTTAAAAGAAAACTTCTCATCGTTGATAACTAATATACCTTCTACGTGGCAAACCACATTACCACTAACCACAAGTTCTTTGAGTATTTTTTCACCCTTACTTTTTAATTATTCCCTTTAAAATCACACTACTTCACAGTCCACCCTCCTCACCGGGTTTCTTGGTACACTGGCGATTTTGTGAAGGATTTTCCATCGCAAACTTCACTTATCTTTTGATGTAATAGATCACAACCCCTTTTCGCGTTTTGAATCTTCGCGTTTATAATCTTGCTCAACATTTGGAATCGTCCCAAATGTTCCTCTTTGTTGATGTTATAAGATATGTTCCTACTGGATTTGCAATTGGGACATGAATCGTCAATTATTTTAATATTGTTTGGCCGGCTCAATTATAGTAGTGAATTCCGACCCCGTTCTAAACTACCACTGCTCCACCCCAAACCCAACGCACTCCTCCCCACCCTCGTAACAGCTAATACTACGGCTTCGCACTCCTAGCACGACAATTACTACTCTTCATTGTCACTGTTGCTTCTGCTACTACAGTTTTCTATCATAACTATCGTAGTTACTCATCACTACCATTGCGAATATTACTGCTCTATCAGCGTCTACACCACAGCTCACATCGCTGCTCCAATAGCTGCTACCAGTACAGACCAAATAGTCTATCGCCATCAGGGACATGGCTAGAGGTTTCCGATTGAGGTGGTGTAAGGTAGTGAATTTCCAACTAGAGGAGGGACTGGCAGGGGAAATCCCCTCCAGGTCCCTCCCCTAGTTGAAAATTCACTACCGAAAGATTTTGAAAAAGAAGCCATGAAAGGGGGCATAAAAGTGATTCTAATAAATGAAATGCCAACACATTTATGATAGAATTATTAGATTATTATTATTTGGTATTATTCTGGGAACTGAATATATGCTAAAGAAATGCTCAAGCTGAGAACTTTGAGCAATTCACACTGTCCTAACATTAAATCAGATCTTATGCAGGAATGGTCAATTTTCGTTGTTGCATCGTTTTGTAACTGTGAATTTTGGAATTAACTCAGGATAACGATTTTACATGATGGGATTTTCTCGAAGTGCATTTCGAGGATGTTTTCATTACCATAAGCAACCGTACTACAGAAATCTCGTACCGACTGACATCATGCATACTTATGAAGCTCGAGATTGCGTTCACTGTAGTTGTAAATAGTAACAGTTGGAATGTTTGCCGATTTGAAATCGAGTTGGAATTTTGGGAAGTAAAGGAGACATCAGCATCACCAAAGAAGCTTTAAAATCCAGATAGGTGGGATTTCCAACTACTCATGACTTGCCCTCCGAATTTCCTACTATAGGAAATTATGGCCAGGATTGGGAAGGGAGGGGGTGACACACGCCCCCCCCCCCCCAGTCGCCACGTCCCTGATCACCATCCGTCCACTTTTTAAATTCCGCTATCAATGAAAGCGTGAAAGAGACAGAGATGTTCCAGTAATGTTCAATTTGAACTCGAAGACTCATTTGGGCATTTGATTTGTGACCAGTACTTTGGGGAATAGTGCTGAGTGAAATACTGTTGACCAGTACCACAGATACTGTTGTTGTTGGATCACCTGTATTAGAAACACTGACACATTTTGGTTGCCTGTGCCTCAATAGTTCAAACTTGACCCTACAGGCCGTAATATAATCTTTTTTGTGAAGTCACCCATATATATCAGTTGAGTTGTGAAAATCTGAGTTAAAAGTTTACTCAGATAATAAAGGATATCTTTTTATGTTAATATAGCATATCCCGGCACTATGTTGTCGAAAGAGGTCACCGCCTTTGATACCAGAACTATCGGTCTCTCATACTCTTAAAATGAAACGTATTTTACTCTGTGCGCAATTCGAAAAAAAAAATAAATAAATAAAAAAAATAACGACCATATGTCGGTAATGTGGGAAGCGTTAAGCGATTGGCTCATGTCAGTCACGTGAGTTTCTGGTATTCCTACATTTCAGGAACAAATTTCAAGTTGAAGAATCTCACGCCCTTTGAAAAAGGTTAAGACAGTTCAAGCGAAAACAAACATCCTTTACCTGTGATTCTCTTCAGTCCGATTTTTGAGAAAAGAATAAGAAACAATAACACTGTCAGAAAACTTGACATATCTGAGAACATGATTTACCTATTTGCTTTTGTTTAACCCTTTACCTAACCTGAAAAGCAGACGACACTTGCAAAAATAATTCTTGAATAACTAATTTTTTTCATTTTTTGTTTCAAAAACATAGGTTATGACCCCTCGTTGGAACGAGCTCGACGAGCTCGTTCCAACGAGGGGTCATAACCTATGTTTTTGAGACAAAAAATGAAAAAAATTATGAAAATTAATGGGCGATTTTTGAGAATAGCGCTGGCCGGTTTTGGCCGTTGCGTTAGGTAAAGGGTTAATGAATAAAGAGGTTATTACTTGGTTAGTTTCATATTGCCCGAGATATCAGCCCTTGGTAACTTCACATCACCTTTCGACCTTCAGTCTCAGACCAAAATGAAGTTATCAAGGGCTAGATACCTAGTTACCCACTCTGCTGATAAGAAACTATCCAAGTAAAAACCTCCAATTATCACTGATTCTCCAGACATTTTTGTTGTCGATAATACAGTCTGTATAAATTGAACGGAAGAGTGGTCATTTCATTCCAAAGGTTCACAGGTTTAAATTATCACCGATTTCTCTAACACTTTTGTTGCCGATAATATTATCAGGTAAACAGAAAGGATGAGATTTATTTTAATCCTTTAAATCTATCGGAGTAAATTATCACTGATTCTCTATGCAAGTGCATTATCGGTAATATTTTTTCATATGAGCGGAAGGGGTGAGATATATTTTTATCCTATAGGCCCATAAGGTTCAAATGTCACTAAATTTCCAGACCATTTCGTTATCGATAATATTGTCTGCTATATACAGAAAAGGTGAGTGATTTCATTACACAGATCCATAGAGTTAAAATACCGCTGGTTCTTCATATAGTTTTTGTCAATAATATTGTCTGGTGTAAACAAAACTGATGAGTGATTACTTCAATCTACAGCTCCATGGGGTTAAATAACCACTAAGTTTCCATACAGTTTTGTTGTGTATTGTGTCGAAAGCTTATAGAATTCGGTGCTTAGTTCCGAATGCTCTTGACAGGGACGCGGGGGGGGGGGGGGGGGGGGGCATTTCGAACTTGGGAAGGGGAAGGGGCACGATCCCATGAAGACAACCACATTCAGATATTTATTATGCCCCAAAGTTAGTTTGTCCAATCAGAACGCTGGAATGTCATCTAATGGTTCCGACGTATCGGGTTACGCATCTGATATTATTTGATATCGGGTGAGTAGCAGCCATCACTATTTCGATGCATTTCCACTCGCGTCGAATTTTCAACATTTGAATTAAAACAAAAGAAGAGAATTTAAGTACCAAAAACTGTTTTAAGGCACCGTATTTATTGATTAAATATTTGAAGAATGGACAGAAAATATTATTTGTTGTCCCATAAGTTCTTTGTTGTTTTTACGACTCTATTGATGTTATATGCTGAAACGAACATATAGGATAAATAGGTACTGGGGCCGGTAATCAGATTTAAACCACGAGTAGGGTAAGGGTTTTAACCACGAGGCTCTGGCGAGTGGTTAAAACCCTCTTCTACGAGTGGTTTAAATCTGATTACCGGCCCTAGTATCTATTTGGTTTATTTATACCATGCTCTTAATAAATAATTAACTTTGTCACTTAAAATGGAGAAAAAACGATGCTTTCTATCGCAAACACATGGGCTTGTTTTGTTTACATCTGCGCCAGTGGGCAGTACTTCCGGCTGCACGTGAATTCTTGATTGACAGCTAGACATATCGTCAAAGTTGATTGAATTTACCTTGCTTTTTCAGTCAAATTATTATTAACAATTCTTAAATTTGATTTTAAATGTTTTATTGTAGGTACTTTAAACTTAATAAATTATTGCACGTAGTAGATAGTACCGCAAAACGCCGTATGTTTGAATGAAACATCGCGAAGTGTACTATTATAGGTGTCAATTTTTTTGGTAATGGAATTCCCATTGAAAACGTTTTAACCGCAGTAGAAGCTTTACATCGGTGGCGGGGTTAAAAGCTAAAATTTAACGTACGGGCTTTTCACGGGTAGTAAATATGTGAGCATGGTATAAATTTTCTTTACAGTTTACTCAACAGATTAAAAGTGATTTTTGGAACATTTAAAAGTGTTTTGTTAACCCCTTTCAGGTAGTAATGACAGTAAATGTATGTAAGGGTATTCCAGATATACCTGTAGCGATACTTCTTATTTTGTAAAAAATATCGCGCTTCGAACTGCGACGATTGTTTACTGTGACCATGGATACGTACCGATGCCAGTTACTGTTGATGATTCTGTGCGCTGCTATCAATAGCGGTTTCTAAAAAATAAACGCCCGGTCGTTCTTTGTTTCTCGTGAAAATTTATTAATCCCTTAATTTACATGAACTTTCGACATAATAAATATGCTACATGGCGTGTAGCTGACCGATACGTTTCCACGCAAGGCTCCGAGTGTTCATATCAGGTTCCGCTTTGCCTTACCTGATATGGACTCTCATCGTCTTGTACGGAAATGTGTCAGCCAGCTACACGCCATGTAACTAATAATATCAGTGGTGACCCATGTGTCTTACGGGCATGGTAGGAATATAACGCACATAGCTATCTTCGGGACTCTCGTGCCTGAACGTTGAGAAAAATACCGGCCATTTTTGCTTCACATTTATACACATTTTGGCTCCCGATTGGGAAATTTGTTAAAAATAAAGAGAAAAATTTTTGTTGACTTTGAAGGCCACACTAAATACAAATCAAACGAGGGAATCTTCGGTAACGACTTAAGAATAATAAAGAGAATGTGTACTATATTCTTGCTAATTCCCAATCGGGTATGTGCCCCTTGCCCCCCTACCCCCCCCCCCCCCTGGTTCTTATGTTTTCATGTCCTTGGACCAATCCAAAAAACTGTACAACTGTCTTTCCAAGACCTCTGACTCTTGATATTTGAAATGAATGATAATCGTTTTAACTCGTGAAGTGCTGAATTATTTTGTTGTCATCAACATTTCTTCAAATGTCATTGCCTTGTAACAATTTATTGTACAATTGTAACAAAGCAAGTCCTTACAAACTATATAATTTCACTTCAAAGGTAATATGAAGCACATAATGTGGGCTTCCAGCACTCAACCGGTTAAAGGCTTAGCAGTTAACAAATGTGTTTGAATGTGTATATTTCTTTATTCTCATTAACTGCTTATCATTCTGTTTACCACTGATTTGTTTGTATGAGCATTCTACACTAATAATTTACTTTCAGAAGACACTTAGTGTTGAAAAGTTCATCAGTTGTTTTGTATAATTAAAAAAATTTTGTGAAGTTGATATAATGTTTTAAACTGTAAGAACAAATAAATATTTTGTTATATTCATAATTGTTTATTGTACTTCATATCACTGACCTAATATACGTTGTGTTTAGGGGGCGCGGTGTCTCAGTTGGTAGAGGTGCAAGCTGCAAGCCGAGAGGTCCTCGGTTCGAATCCCACCTGCGGCAACTGCGTTGTGTCCTTGGGCAAGACACTTCACCCCATTGCCCACGTGCGGGCACGGTGATGCTGTGTACTAAGGCGTACTGTACGTCGATGGTGCACCTGTCTTAACCAATGCTAATCCTGCTTGTGTGGAGTTAATATGTTGGGGAGCTGACAGTTGCTCGCCGTTGCTCGATGGTTCTCTCTGGGAAGTCCGGCTTCCTCCATCCGTAAAACTGTCGTGGTCATGATTAGCCATTGTGCAGAAATATGTGACCTAAACACCAATAAATAATAAATAAATAATACTTTGTGTTTTACAGAACTAACTGCGTTTTTATCTGAATTAATTTCTCGAGAAACTAAAAAAAATCATATTTACATTAAAAAATAGATATAAGGCCACACAAGGTTGATCTTCTGTTTCTCATGCAATTATTTGTAAAACTGCATGCGAGCGAGCGGTTTTTTATTTCATTTTTTATTTCTGTAATTATTTCTTTGCCATCAAAAATTCATGTTCTTTATATTTTAGGCCTCATAATCTACGGAATAGCATGGGTGGTGGTGTGTTTCGTCCCATGAGAACAAGAAGGCTTTTCAATGTCAAAGCAATGCAAAGCCTTCTTGCACTCGAAGGACAAATTTATTAATTTTTTTAACTTGGGAAATATCAAACATAAACCATTTAATTTTAATTTGTTTTAAGTTTACATTGGTCATAAAAAAGAGCATGCAGCAGCCAAAAGGACCATGCGGAAGGCCTGAGAAACAGATTTAAAAATTTTTTAGGCCTCAGAGGTCATGTTTTTAGCTGAAGGAGACATAATAACATAATTCATCAGTCATTCTGGTTACCATCATAACAAAATCTTTCCTAACTTTGTGTTTGTGTATTCCCCAGATTCGCTCCAGTACTCACTTAGTGATCCACTATCTCAGAGGTTTTTTTCGACACACTCATTGCAGATGGAAAATAATCTTTTTTCCGGAGAATGAGAATAAATTAAATCGTTTCTTTTTGGTATGGAAATATCCGGCCAGCACTTTTAAAAAAATCGCCATTCAAATTTAATTATTTTTTTCTTTAAATTTTAGCACCCAAAATGTAGCTTTTGCGCCTTCATTGGAACGAACTCGTTGAGCTTGTTCTAATGAAGGATCATGCGCGATATTTTAAAGCCAAAAATGAATTTTTGTTTCAGTTCCTCATAAAGTGTTTTGCAAGTGTTGTCAACTTGTTTTAGGTAAAATGTTAAAGAATCTTCTTTATTTTTTATATCGATTCTCTATAAACATTTGCTGTGTAAGTGCGTGGTTTAGTATGAAACTAACGTGCTGAAAATGCTGTTATTTACACATCATATTCACATTTTAGGAAAAGACATGCATTGGCTGACTGTCGAAGCATAAGCTAAGTCGTCAAATGGTGCTTGTAGTGTTAGCTTCACACTATAAAAAACGTTGTTTCTGTTTTTTTTACTGTCTGCGTCACGTATAACTTACCTGCACGTCGTGTTTCTGTTCCATTACAGAGTCCCACCTTTTCATCAAGAATTGATCATCAGTCCAAAACATCAGTTTATATGGTAATTATCCCCCTTTGACTGTGAATAGGTTTAATATACAGACACTGAACCGTTTATATCAACTCCCCTTCTAAGGTCTCTCAACTGTGCGTTCTTTGAGTAGAAATGGAAATGAAATATTTTTGAGAATGATTAGTGGCTTTGCACTCAACTGATAAAGTTACTGAATGAAGATTATTAATGAACAGTCGTAGGTTGAGAAGGTGCACCGTATGACAGAAGTGGTATAAAATATTACCTTCCTCACCTGTTAGATTTCTGCGTACCGTTCCAAGTTAATGTTTTCAGCTCATTTGTACTTCATTACCGGTCGTTAATCTTCTGTTACATGGATTTAAAAAGTCAATTTTTCACAATATAGTTGAGTGACTGTGCAGTGAAGAGAAGAAAAAAAGAGAACAAATATCGAAAACACTATATAGAGGATATTCACGAAAATTTGATGAATACCGAAAATATCTCGTGAGTGGCTACAAAGAAATATGAGGATCTTCACGAGCGACGCAGTCAAATTTTCGTGAATTTTCTTTTTATTTAATGCTCTACGACTACAAACTCTCCAATTTGTGGCCTTTATTTGCCATTAAGGCGCAAAATTTATGTGCCGAACCGGCGTCCATACAAAAATTACAACAACCAAACTCCAACCATTGGAATGTGTGAATATCCGCACAAAAAGTAGTCCCATCTTATTTCTTCCCTAACTTTACGATTTACCAAGGCTGGCGAATTGAAATAATCGCAATGTGTTTCGAAGAAATAGAACAATAACAAAAAACACCACTTTCTTATTTTCAATAACAAGACACGTCATTTTATTTTTTTTGAACTCAATGCACTGAAGACGTGTGAAGTTGAACTGAAGAAATTTGAAAGTGATTTCAGCTTTTCGCTGGAAGGTGAATGAGAAAGTCAAACTTTGAAACCGCTGATTTAATGAATTGATTTAGTCACTGTCACTATCAATTATTCGAATTCGTTTGTATTTGGGACTCTGGAATTCATTACTGATGTGCTGACTCGTTTAAAGTACATGTGATTCGTCATCCGAACCTACGATGAAATATCGATTTCTAAATATCATTTTGATATTTCGTTTTGCCGACCGACAGGGGAATATGACTTAATTTTTCAGCGTGAATTGATGCCTGAGCATTAAATAAATTATGATATTCTGAATATAACGGCATTGTTTAGGTACACATCCTGGCCTACTGGTACAAGTAGATTTATTTTCATACAAGTGTAGATGATTTGTTCAGCCATACCTCATTGTGATGTTTATAAAAGTAAAAAGATCCAGTACGCTGTTACGTGGTATTGATTTTTTTTGATTTTTTTTTTAAATGTTTTTCTTTTTATCGAAAATTCATAAAATTGTATGCATTTGAATAGAAAGGAGAAGTTATGTGTTCATTAAGGTGGAATTTATTTATCATTTTCCGGTTCACATTTTGTTATTTTTGAAGTATTCCCAAGACCAGATTCTAATTTTTTTCTTGATTGTCAACATTTTCTTTTTATAATAAGTTTTCTTCATGCACCTCCATACCTTTAATGAATAGAACAACAGTAAGAACACCCGTTATTAATTTAACACCTATTTTCTAGGGTTTCAACGGTTTTCTACACCACCTTTTCCTCACTTCATATAGACCGTAAGAATACTATATTCCGCCAATTGCGCACGATTTATCCAAAGATTTTCGGTTTTTAATTTTTACTATTGAAGACACTCTTCATGAAAATATGCCAGGAAAAATTCGAGGAATTTGTTATGCTGATTCTAAAGTTGGAACTGTATCTCACTTCTTATCCAATAATTCGCTAAGTTGATAACCCGTTAACTTAAACAATAATATGACAGTTTCTACTAAGCTGACAGAGAGTGCTACTTCAATAAGATTCTGTGAATAATTGCAGCCAAATTATATTTTTAAGCGGTCATCAGAGTAATGTTTTTAGATGGGTAAAGCAACAATTCACATGGCATTTTTCTGAACCAAAATAACTTTCCATTTTACCAATATTTATCGCCATTGAAGTTAAAAGGAATTTTGCATTCTCAGAAAGCTGATATTAAAGAGTAACTTAAAATAAAAAAAAAAAAAGATCTGCCGTTCGACGACTGAAATTAGCGTATTAGTAAGCTTTTTGATCATAGGTGTTCAGTTTTTCTCTGTCACACATGGGGTGGGGGGGGGGGGTGGGGAGAAAAAAAATGTGTGAACACAGGTGGAAATTTTTATTTTGCAGATTTTTTTTACCCACCCACCCTTTCCTGAATATTTTTTTCATGGCAGTTTGGGGGGCCCACCCCCTTCTCACATTTTATATACAGAACTTTAGCAATCGAACACTGACTCGATGCACACTGATTCAATATCAGTGTCAATTCGGCATTTTTTTTCGCTCTAAAATGCATTTTAAAGGATTAAGAGTGATTTTATGCCAAAAAATGACTCCTATGCCCCCCCCCCCCCCACTGTCCGGTCAGTTAGGCCTCAAAAATGTTTTGTTTGTTCCAAGATGGGTTTGGCCTGATTTAGAGTGGTTTTATGTGGGGAAAAATCCACCTATGTACTCCCTCCCCATTTGGGGGCGCGGGGGGCTTAGCACGCATGGCGTTGCAGGCCTCTTGTTGTTTTTGCATGATCAATACAATTTTAATAATTGCATTTACAGACATGATTTCTTTTGCTTGTATGCAGCTTTTTTCCATTTACCTGAGCTTCACGGTTTGAAATATAAAGAAATGCCTTTTGCAGCATACTTCTGTTGTTTTACAAAAAACAATACAGATGGAAAGGAAATGGGAGTGGAGGACTTTGGTGTTGTCTCCAAACCTTCGGGGGAGATGGGTAGAATCAATCCACCCCTCCCTCCTTCCCATGTTATCTGGAAGATAAATCCAGTTCTAATTATACGATTCTGTTTAAATTTGGTTTTACTTTTTTCAACAAGAAAACACAGGTGCACTTCGAATTTGAAGTATAGTCTTTTAAAATTTAAACCACAAATTTTAAGTTAAAATTCCAGCTTATATTGGCTACAGTTATAATTTCCTATCAAGCTGCTGATCTAACTACAAATTGTTGACATTTTGTTGACATTTTCAGAAAACACATAATTTTATACTTTCTTTCAGAAGGATGAAAAAACAGAACATTTTTCTTGTCACTTTTTACCAAAATTATTTTTCAGTAGTATTATAATAGAAGATTTCAGAAAGAGAATGTTTTATGTACTGCATCTTTATTTATTTATTTATTTATTAAGATTGAACGTCACTTTAACAGCCAAGGTCATATCGTGTCAGTGACAGTGTTACTGGTGCAAGAAGCCGTAGTACCCGGGGGGAACCACCGAGCAAAGACGAGCAGCAATCAGTTCCCCAACATCGTAACTCCGCACTGCAGCACAGGCAGGATTAGATTGGTTGAAGACATGCGCACATCGACGTGCAGTACGCCTTAGTACACGGCGTCATCGTGCTCCCATGTGGACAATCAGGGTTAAGTGCTTTGCCCAAGGACACAACGCGGTAGTCCGAATTGATCGCTCAGACGGTCACCCATCCAAGGACTAACCGGGCTCGACGTACTAAATCCTTAACCCTTTACCTCACACAAGTTGAAGCCAACAGTACAAATTATTTTTCTGAAAGATCAGACGTTTTCAATTTTTACTTCTAACCATTGCTTATTAGTCCTTATTGGAACAAGCTCATCGAGTTTGTTCCATTAATAGGTCATGAGGTATGTTTTGGGGTAGAAAAATGAAAAAATAAAATTTGAATGGCTATTTTTGTATATCACGAGTGCAGATATGGCATATTCGTTAGGTAAACGGTTAACAAAAAATAGCACAGACCATTTTGTGCCCAAGCAGTGTCGTTGCTGGGACAGTCGGGCTCTATGCGTGGCATCACTCTAGTTTTAAACTGTTATCGCATTGGCACGGAACAAAAACATTATCCTTCAACGGAATGACTTATTGGGAACGTTAGCTTTTTTTATTTTCCTTGTTCAGCGTCTCATTTCCACAGTTCTTAAGCAACACTCACGACATTTGGCACAAATATAATTGCTAATCTGGACTGAAATGTAATGGTACCGTATGTTTGATTTTCGACCTTTATCCAAAACAATGTACAGTTTAATATTTTTCCTTAATATTCTAATATTAACTCCTCTATCATGCCCCTGTTTTTCAATTGATGGAAATAGGATATTCAACAAAAACCATATCAAAAAATGTGATGTCGACCTGGAGAATTCCCAACTCTCATGGCCGAACTCTGGGGTGACATTAAAATGAGTCCGAATTTTTGGAAATCTCATTATGTTGTAGAGATAAAAAAATAGGATTTTTGAGGTTTTTCAATTTAACGTCGATTTGACGTTTTTTCATTAACATTCAATATTTGCCGTATTCTTGAACGCTCATACTAGAAATATTGGATACATATTCTCAATTACAAACCGTATCTAAAAATGCTATCATTTTTAAGCCGACCAAGAATTCGTCTAGGGCTGCCGTTCAGGTGACGTCTGGACGTCAACGTCCGAAAACTTCAAGTTTGTCCAATTTATTGAAATTTTAGTATGTCGGAGAGCTAAAAAAAAATTAAAGAGATAGCTGTTTTGGATTATTTTACCCTTTACCCAACGTAACGGCCAAAAACCGGCCAGCGCTATTCTCAAAATTCTCCAATTAATTTTTATTATTTTTTCATTTTTTGTCTCAAAAACATAGGTTATGACCCCTCGTTGGAACGAGCTCGCCGAGCTCGTTCCAACGAGGGGTCATAACCTATGTTTTTGAGACAAAAAATGAAAATAATTGGTTATTCAAGAATTTTTTTTGCAAGTGTCGTCTGCTTTTCATGGTAGGTAAAGGGTTAAATTAAAGTAATTTTCGACGTTTTTACGTCACTTTATATTTTTACACACCCTCCCTTTTTGTGACAACCCTACGTCAAAAACTATAAAAGGGTACTCCGTTGAAAGGTAAACACACATTGTAATGGATAGTTAGAATGATGCTGTGTCTCAATTGTATGCCCATTGAAGCAACCAACTTGACGCTATTACATCAAATGTGACAGAGGTGGAAAAAAATGTAAAAATTAAATTCCTCTTTCCCCATGGTTTGACCTGTGATTTTTTGGCATTCATGTTCTCAAACATAAAGTTGAATTTTTTTCAAAATCAAATGTCAGTCACCGGAGATATGACGTAAACAACGCCGGGAGGTACATCCCTCCCATTTGCTGGCACCCTACCCCTAAAACTACAAAACATCGCACTAAATTTATATCACAAATGACAATAGGAATAACTGACATGCCAATTTTTATCCAGATTGCACGAAAAAAATGTTAAAGCTATGCCTTATGAGGGTCGGCAAACGTCAAAATTAAATTTCCACTTCAGGGACTTGAAATCAAATTTAAATTTCACTTCACGGACTCGAAATCTTAGGACATGTAAAACAAAGGTGAACGAATTTTGAAAATCGGACTTTATACGCCCGAGATATGATGTTAATAACATAGGCCCTATTATTTCATCATTTAAGTCATTGTGGGCAGCTTTCATTAAAAACGCTATTTGGGGATTCACGCAGCTCTGTATTTATATATGACACAGCCATCAAATTTCAGACACTGCTTTCTGGTTATCTGAGATTCTTCAGTGATACAAACATTTATTTTCAATCTCATTTTTAGCCCCAGCCCTTCAAAATTTTGGAAGTGTAATATCCGGAAAATAACATATTTAAAAATGAGCGACGGGGTATGCTTTATTGAGCGGCTTTATACGTTAAACGACGACAGACACCTTGGACGTTGGCCATGCTTCGTTGGATGACTTCTGAAAATTCGCTTTGCCATTTCAAAACCATCTAGTTCTGAGGTAAATTTAGAAGAAACACGACTTGATGCACACGATGGGCTAGAATGATTTATTATGAATAGACTAGATTCCATGAAATTGGCTCACGAATTAGGCCAAATAAAAAAAATGAATTGATTATCAGGCAATTTTTTTTTAAAATCAGTGAGGGAGGGAGGGAGGGAGGGAGGGAGGGAGGGAGGATTTTATTTTTATTTTTTTTTTATTCGTGTAAAAGGTTGAGTATACTCAGTAAATCTTTTTGCTGTCTTTCCACTTAAAAAAGAGAAAAGGTATTTTAGTGTAATTACAGTATACCTTTTATAACTAACTGCCGGAACTACAGCTAAAAGGATTTGTATTTTATTGTTCTTTTTAATGGTATCTGTCAAACATCATGATCCATTAAAATAGGCCCCAGTAACCAATGCTTGAGATAGAAGTCCTTTAAAATTGGCAACATGGCTCTAAATGATTGGTTAAACTTGAGTTATATTGGTGTTGCGGCCATGATTAGCCGTTGGGCAGAAATATATGATCTTAATCACCAGCAAATAAATAAATAATTAAATCATGATCCAGTATATCAGAATTTTCTTTGTTACAGTTTATGAGAGAGTGCCTCTGGGCACTCTCCCATAAACTACAACAAGAAAAAACCATTTACTGCAAACACAGCTAAATAATTATATGTCGAGAAATGTTAAAAAAATGACCATTCTAAGTTTTCACAAATTCTTAAAAAAACATGACATAATAAAAATGTCTAATGAAGAGGTTCAAATCCAATGAGGGAGGGCCTGAGAATCAAAACATTATTTTTTTTTATCCTTATTCGAACAATCTAAAAAAGAATCTTTTTCGTTTTCCCTTTGTTTTCATTGATAATCGCCAAGGCAGCAGTGACAGTGTTCTTAGCGAAATAGAACAGCTCTTTCTTCAAGCGATGTAGACGACAGCTAAGTCTGGAAGCCATTGTTGCACTTTTCCAGTGTCCAATTCCGCATTGTTCATATATATCTCCAGGCTCTATAATATTTAGTTGTGAGAAAGTCAGTGGGTTGCGAGTTTCTGACATCCAGTTTTGACACTCGAAAGGCCAAGATTCCTCTTCGTGGTCGACTACAAAATCGTGACGTTATAAATTCCGCAATAATGTGGGGAAGCCAAGCACAGTGAACTCACAGGTATTCACTGATAAACAACGACAAGAGGCACAGAATAACGGAATTTTTTGTGATGCGAGGAGGAAAGACGGAAACCAATAACTTCTGATATAAGGAAAATAAATACTTCTGGAAATAGTGTCTGAGCGAAAATCGTTATTTCTCGAAAAACAAAATGCGGTCCAACTAAATATCTGAGTAACTGGTGTTCACAGTAATGACACCAAAATGATCAGCCATGACATTTAGGGTTTACATTTGGACCAGAGGTGGTGGAAGTTCAATGGAAGTATGAGAGTGGGGATGGGGGAGGTGTCCAAGACGTACCGGATCTTCCATGGTTCGTCCCTCTGGAAGTAAATTTGAAAGATGGATCCACAGAAATGCCATGTATTTGACTCTCATGTCTTAACGAGATTTGTTTATTTATTTGGGTTTAACAACACTTTCGACAGCCACGGTCACCTCGTATCGGACAGTTTTATGGGTGGGAGAAGTCGGAAAGCCCGGAGAGAACCATCGAACAGCAGCGAGCAACTGTCAGACTTCCCAACGTACCAAGTCCACACAAGCAGGGTAAGCATTAGCTGAAGACAAGTGCACCATCGACGTGCAGCAGTACACAGCGCCACCGTGCCCCAAGGTCTTATTGAGAACAGTATAAGATGTTAGAACATGTGGTGGGAAAAGCGGGGGTGTTGATAAACATACTATGTCTATGAAACAGCTGAAGGCGTCCTTTCGGATCATACCAATGACGTCACAGATAGTAATCATATTTCACAAAATGTACAAATGCCCACTTGCACGGCTCACAATTGGAAGAGATTTACATGAAAGTTAGCCCCCCCCCCTCCCAACCTCCTTATGCTGTCAGTGAATTCAGCACTAAGAGTATGAGAATTTCATTTTGAAATTGAAATTTAGAAATGCTAGCGAAGTTGGTTGTATCATCGATGTGGGCATCATTTCGTAAACTTCCTGCATTTTCCTGTCAGATACAGAAGCTGGCGTTTTAAATTTTTCATCATATCCGTTTGAACGTTTGACAATGATTCTCTGTTAAAACCCATTTAAAAATAAGAAACCGGCGCTTTGACCATCTTTTGATGTCCTGTAATTTTTTTTCTGTTCATTATATCAACACTGTGCGCATCGTGACATATAACACAGGCACTGTTCTTTCCATTAATATAAACGTCTACGAGCTTGTTTTTCTCATGGGAAGAATATAAGCTTGCAAATTGATGTAAAGCACCTTCGCTAAGCAAAGATCCAAGTGTACACTAGCTTGGTGTTGGTAGATGTGACACTGATAGGTATAGTTAATGACGGATTATCTGTGAAGTAGTTGCTTCTAATTTGCTTACGGTAAAAAGCCAAGTTTCCTTTTGTTTGTTGTTTTCGATTATTAAAAGTAACAAACGGAAATTTGGCTTTATTTTCTGTTGATGCCTTAGGTGTTTTCTCAACAATTGTTTGCTTCTTAATTTCTTAATAAAAATAATAATTTCAAGGGAGATAACTGCATCGAAAGTTGATTTTTATGACAATATAAACCAGGGATGGTCTCTTACTGGTGTGCTTTCAACAGTCTGGTCCTGAGTCGGTCCATTTCATCTATTTGAACCATCTTCCAACCTGAAAGTTGAGGTTAGCCTTCCGTTGCAAAATGGTTGAAGGAGAGAAAGTGACCGGGCCCGTTGACAGTGGAATACACCGATCAAAGGAAATAACGTTGTTCACATTTGCAGATAATTTACTATTTTAATGTCTGTGTGTTGAAATTTGAATGCACTAAAATCTTGCAACTCATGTGAACGCATAGTATGACCGTGGACTTCCAGAGTAAATAGGTGTCTTGTAAATATGGTTTCCTTGAAAAAACCTTCGATCAGCTAACTGTTCTCTCATATCATTCATGTGTCTTAAAACCAGGTTCGAATCAAGTTGCGGCTGTTGTGACACAACTGAGAGTTCATTCGATTATTTTGTTTCTTCTTCATGTCAGATGTCTTTGTTACTTTTCGTGTATGGCTGATATATACACTCTAAAATCAGATGGGTTAAACCCAGTTGGGCTCATATAAATACTTACAGTAATTGACCAATGAAAGAAATCTTGAAACGTATCTCAAGGGTGCTTGAAAATGGCTTAAAAGGTCCCTAACAGCCCTTAATATATTCATCCTGAGACAATGAATTATGACTTCTGGGTCGGACCCGTTGCTACACGTTAACCTTTTACCCAACTCAGACGATGTCAAAATTTATTATTTTAAATATCGTTTTTTTAATTTTTTTCAGAAAAATTCAACAAAAAAATATCATGTGACCCCTCATTGGAACGAGCTCAACGAGTTCGTTCCAAAGAGGGGTCACATGATATGGTTTTGTTGAATTTTTTTTTAAATAATATTTTTTCAGCTGCTGAATTTGCTGATTACGCGGGCGATGCGGCCGATTCGTTGGGTAAAGGGTTAAAAATCTTTCGGGTTGACCAGCTCGACTATTTGACGACGACTATAACCGTTCATTTCTTTACAACAGAATTGCAGAAACGTCAGCGAAAAAACGCCACAACTCAGCCTCCAATCCCCCCTCATTAGTCACATATAGAAAAGTTTTTCAACCGCCGCTGCAACCCAATTTGCAAACCCCCTCTAAAGATGACGTCAAGTGAATCAAAGAGTGTAACTTCTGCTATTTGCTGGTATGCTTATTGGCCTCATATAAGTTTCTAAAACGCCGCATTTAGTCGGGTGGAGGGGGCTTACGTTGTTATAAATAGACAATGCCAAAAAAAAACTCTCTCGAAGGTTTTCAATTCCCCGACGCCTCGCAACAGCTGACAGCTTTTTAAAGAATGTACTTTAATGTCTGTGAAAAATGAATATGGTGATGGAGCACGTTTGGCGAACCAATGCAAATTGAACAATTACAACATATTTTAGTTATACAATGGCATGGCGGGGGTTCGAACCCACGCCGAGAGAGTTTCCTTCGGCACCAACCGCCTAGCGAAACTATACTGAACCACGCACACCACTCGGCCACCGACAGACAGGTTCGAACCCCCGCCATGCCATTGTAAACAAAACCAGCGCCCTTTCTCAATTCGATGGTATCCGAGAAATTTGAAAAAGACAAGTACTGTCGCTGATTTCTTCTGAGGTGCAGTTCGTAGAATTAAGTGCTTAGATGCAACTATCTGATGAATATTTTAGTTATTGTTGACAAAAACAATTGGAGATTGGAAAGTTGATCCAGTGTAATTAGACTTGGCGAAACGTAAACATCTTACCGTTGGATGAAGTGAAAGCTGTTTAAGCTTTCAAGTCATCAGACGTCATCGACTGGGGGGAGTTATCGTGTTGATTAATATGACGCCACCTTGAGAAGGGCCGATTGAGTTCCGCTGACGTTCCAGCAATCGAGTGGGGTATAGATATACTCTGCAATGACAGAACACAACGAGTGTGGAGTACGGGGGACAGAAACAACAACCCGAGTTGGAGTTTTGAAGGTGTTTAACGTGCGCAATTTATTTATTTATTGGGGTTTAACGACACTTTCGGCAGCCAGGGTCACCTCGTGTCATACAGTTTTACGGGTGGAGGAAGCCGGAGTATCCGGAGAGAATTATCGAGCAACGGCGAGCAACTGTCAGGCTCCGCAACATACCAACTTCAGACATGCAGGGTTAGCATTGGTTGAAGACGGGTACACCATCGACGTGCAGTACGCCTTAGTTTACAACGCCACCGTGCCCCCACGTGGGCAATTGGGATTAAGTATCTTGCCCAAGGACACAACGCGGTTGCCGCAGGTGGGATTCGAACCAATGCCCTCTCGGCTTGCAGCCTGCATCTCTACCTACTGAGCCCCCGTGCTCCCTTAACGTGCGCAATAGGCGCTTGTGAATTATAGTAAAACCTCCAACAAGGGTCGTTGATTTCTGTCCTCCGTACTCTACCCGTGTTGTGCTCAGTATATATAACCACGATTAAAATTAAATTAAGGAAGGTTGGATTTTTAAAGAAAAAAACATCACCTTCGGTGGTTTGTTTACTGCTTTGCGTGACATTATTGTTTTGCATTAAACAAGTCATTCACGTTATAACGTCAGTTAGATGCGTAACGATCAATCCGGTGCCGTTCTCACGTGCATGTAGGCCGGATTCCCCGCATGGGTTTTCAAAGCTTGTTTTTCTATGTTGAAATTTATCTACCATTAACCCTCTGAATCGGAGAGGCCACTTTTTCGACCTAAGAATACGTTACGTCATCATTTCATTGCGTAGGATGGATGCTAAGTGAATGTGATGGGTAGCCCAATCAATATTTTCAACGTGCATCCCCAAGGCTGCACGTTGAAAATATTAATTAGTCATCGCAGAACTGACCCCAAATAATTAATATGGACTCTTCCAGTTGTTACCATTTAACTGACATGGTAGATACCATCAGTGTTCAAAGGGTTAACCTAAAAACGCTATCACAGCCCGAAGTGAGCAGGGATAAAAAATCGGCGATAAAGGGAATTTGTATCACTATTGTGGTAGCGATAAAAGTCACATGACATCATGAGAAACGAACGCACACACGCCAGACGGACTATTTCTGTAGTACTGGTAGTAGCGATAAATGTCACGTGACATCATGAGAAACGAACGCACACACGCCAGACGGACTATTTCAGTAGTACTGGAAAAAACATTTCCTTCAAGAAACGTGTAGGTGATGCTGAAGTGAACGATACATCTCGTTTGTCTCAACATACATCTCAAATTTTTTTTTTTTTTTTTTTTTTTTTTTTATTATTCAGATCTAAGGTTTTCAATTACAATCAAACGCATAGTTTCCATGAAATTTTACAAAGAGATTTTACACATGACACAAAAAGAGAAAAAGAGAACAAGCAAAGTTTGATTTTCATTCATAGTGATATGACATTTCATTTGTAGCTGCACATTGTTGGGAGCGCGGTGGCTCAGTAGGTAGAGGTGCAGGCTGCTAGCCGAGAGGTCCTCGGTTCGAATCCCACCTGCGGCAACCGCGTTGTGTCCTTGGGCAAGACACTTCATCTCCATTGCCCGCATGGGGGCACGATGACGCCGTGTACTAAGGCGTACTGCACGTCGATGGTACGCATGTCTTCAACCAATCTAACCCTGCCTGTGCCGCAGTGCCGAGTTACGATGTTGGGGAGCTGGCAGCTGCTCGTCGTTGCTCGGTGGTTCTCTCCGGGTACTCCGGCTTCCTCCACCCGTAAAACTGTCACGGTCATGATTAGCCATTGTGCATAAATATGTGACCTTAAACATCAATAAATAAATAACTGCACATTGTTGCAGGAAGCTGCCGTCTGTGTTTTGGTATGGGATCGAGGTGATACATACATATATACATATTAATCTACGTACATGTTGGGTTAGGTGAAGGATTATTGTGACAAAACAGTATATGAAAAAGGCAAAGGGTGTTAACCAGTTAGCAATGAACTGATTGTATCCCACCTTAAGTTTATTTCCTTTCTACGTTTATTCGAGTATGCATATTTGGACATGAGTTCTAGATTTCTGTAGTTTCTTAATTGTTCAATAAATCCTGTATATGTTGGTAAGTTATTTTTCACTTTGCAGGAATAAACGAACTTTCTGTAGATCAACATATAGAAGTCTGTTGTGTTATTGGGTGGAGCAAGGATATTTCTGTAGCCTAAAATGATATATTCTGGGGTGAAGGGAAACTCAACGCCGCACTTGTCTTTCAAATGTTCCCAAAAATTCAGAAGAACTGTTTTCACAACAGAACATTCAAAGAACAAGTGAAGTATTGACTCCTTTGTATTGCAACAGAAAGTACATAGTTGCGTTTCAGAGAGTTTGCATTTATAAAGTTTTGAATTCGTATATAATATTTGGTGGACAATTTTAAAATGTAAACTTTGTAAATATGTATCGTCCGTTATTGAAAATGGGATTTTATATATAAAATTCCAATCATCTGAGTGCAGATTTACATCCAAAACCTCATTCCATTTATTCTGCATATGAATGGGAGGCGTTGTGTACAGTTCTAAAAATTTAAAATAAAAGGTTCGCGAGACTTTATTAGTAGATTGTAACGTTTCGATGTTTCCATGCTGAATATTATTCATAGGTTTATTGGATCTGGTTGCCGTTTTCCAAGCTTTGGGTAATGCATTTATAATACCCTGGAAAACTGCAAATGGTGTATTAATGTTATACTTGTTGGAGAAGTCAGAGAAGGTTAGGAGGCCGTTGTTGTCAGATACTAGGTCATTTACAAAGTAAATACCTTTATTACACCAAGTTTTATTGAAGAAAAGCTGTCCGTTAATTTGTATTTGATTATTTAAGAAAATAGTTTCACCTAATATGTCTGCTGGGGTTGTGATGCTGTTATTGTCCAGAAGAGCCCAGGCCAAAAGAATATCTTTCCAAAAAGTGTTCACATGTTTTCCAACTACCTTTAAACCTTCTTTATGTAAGTGCCAAAGTTTGTAAGTTCCGAACATTTCTAACTCGTCAATTAAAAGGGTTTTCCATGCAGTCAATGAGGTGGAGTCCAATAATTTCTTAATCCAAATCATTTTTAAAGCATGACTAAAAGTTTCAACGTGGGGAAATTTAATTCCACCATTTTCAAAAAGGCCAGTAATTGTTTTACGTTTAATTTTTTCAACTTTTCCGGACCACAAGAAATTATAAAAAACTGTTTGAATTTTGTTAAATAGCTCCTTTGGTGGATCAGGTAAAACCATAAAACAATGTGTCAGAATTGGTAAAGCCAAAGTTTTTATAACAGTATTTCTTCCGATTATTGTTAAGTTACGAAATGACCAATCACTTAATAATTTTTCAATTTTCTGCATTTTGTTAGTGTAATTATTTAGAATATAATTGTCGCTAAATAGATTAAATTCAGTCCCCAAAATTTTGAATGATCTGGAATGGTTCCAGACAACTTGTTCTCTTGTTGATAGTGTTTCACCACAACCCCGCTTGGAGCCTATCCATATAACTTCTGTTTTATCAAAATTAACCTTTAAGCCAGAGATTAGTGAGAACTGTTTAACCATATTCAGGGCATTGTCTAAAGAGTATCCATCATCGCTTACATACAGAGTGGAGTCATCAGCGTATTGACTTATTAAGTATTCAGAATTTTTTATCTTTATTCCATTTATATTGGGGTTAAATTTTAAAGACGCGCTAAGAATTTCCACGCTAAGAATAAAAAGATAGGGCGATAGGGGATCATCTTGCCTTACACCTCGTTCTATATTGAATCTTTCAGAACAATGGCCATTATTAAGTACGCAACTAGAAATATTGCTGTAGAAGGTTTGGAACCACCTTATCATAGAGGGTCCAAAATTTAAAAATTCCATCGTCGTTTGGATAAAGATCCATTCCAGTGAATCAAAGGCCTTTTCGAAATCTATAAGAACTAGGATGCCTGGCATGTCTAGTTTCTCACATTTAGCAATTAAATCGAAAGTTAGTCTAGTGCACTCCCCAATATAACGACCTTTCATAAAACCGAGCTGGGTGTCTGAAATTAAATTGGGAAGGACTGTTTTTACTCTGTTTGCAATCGCTGCGGATCCTATTTTTGTATCTACATTAATTAGGGATATTGGGCGCCAGTTTTTTATGTATTGTCTAGGTTTGTTTTGTTTTGGTATACAAGTAATAATTCCGAGTCTCTGTGTAATTGAAAGTTGTTCCAATTCATAACCACAATTTAACGAGTTTATAAGATAAATGCCAATGTCTTTCCAAAAGAATTTATAGAACTCGGCGGTGAAGCCGTCAGAACCGGGTGTTTTATTGTTTTGCATTGCTTTAAGGGCGTTTAAGCCTTCCGAAAGTGATAATGGCCCTTCGAGAGAATTTTTTTCGTCATTGCTTAAAAAGTTAAGGAAGGGGTTACCTTTGTCAAAAAAAGTATCATCTGTATCAAGAGGTTGATTAGTAGATAGTTTTGATGAATATAAATTTTCGTAAAATGATTTTTGTTCGGTTAGAATCTCGTCTATATCAGTAATTTCCGATCCATCATCTTCAACTAACTTGGGGATAGTTTTTTCTGTATAATGTCTTTTTTCCAAGTTGCAGAAGTACTTGGTCGATTTTTCCTCCTCTATTTTCCATTTTAATTTTGTTCTCATTATTATTCCCTGAAGCTTTTTATCCCTAATGGTTTTAAGTTCGTTTTCAAGTGATGTCATTTCTTCTGACACTGACTCATCCCCGCTGTCGAGTTTAGCATTCAGAACTTTTAAATGATCTTCTATTTCTTGTTGCCTTTTGTCCGCCTTACGTTTTACAGAAGAGGCATATGCAATACTTTTCCCTCTGATCATAATCTTTAGTGTTTCCCAAAGAAGCTGGTTATTTATAGTATAACTTCCTGTATTATTATTTGTATATTGGTCTATTGTTTCAGCAATAATTTGTTTAATAGCAGTTACATAGTCTGGGTCACTGAGTAGGCTGTTATTAAACTTCCAAATGCCTTTTCCCCGGGGCTGGTTATCAAAAGACAGTTTTATACTTATTGGATTATGGTCGGAGCGGTATCTAGTGTGAATTTCTGCATTTTTAAAATAGAGTTGCAAGTCTGACGATAATAGAAAGTAGTCTAATCTTGCCATTTTATTTTCAGGCCCTCTCCAAGTATAACGTTTTTCCTCTGTATTTTCTAAACGCCAGACATCAAATAAGTCAAATTTTTTCATTAAGTTCATTATTTTTTTATTTGCCTTTTGGTTGTTTTTTTGCTTATATTTAATTGTATCTTTTTCGTAATCTTGGGGAACGTTCCAGTCCCCTCCTATTATGATTGAATCATTACCTATGCTTTCGATTTTAGAGAATAATTCATCATAGAATTGTGGTCTATCGTCATTGGGACCGTAAACAACTGAAAGGGCTAATCGTTGATCCTTGATGGTAGCGTCCAGAATAATAAAGTTTCCAGTCTCATCTAAAATACTTTTGTGTATGGTGAACCCAAAGGTATTTTTAAAAAGTATAGCCACGCCTCTGCTTGAACCTGAGTGAGAACAGAATACAGCCTCATAACCCCATTCACTTCTCCAACAGTTTTCCACTTTCTTGCTCGAATGTGTATCCACCAGAAAAGTGATGTCAAATTTATCCCTGCATCGAGAAAACATGTCTCGTCGTTTATAAGAATCGGAAGATAAGCCACGGTAGTTCATGCTTCCTATTATTATGCTAGCCATTTTGTATGAGGTTATGGGTAAAGCTAGAGGTGTATGTGCAGCTACTATGTTGTGATTTATTCATTTTTCCTTTTTTAAATTTGCATTTCTGTACAGAACAATACATGGAAAGACCTATGAATCTGCTGGGTTTGCCCCTAACAAAAACATTGCTTTTCAGTACAAAGTTGCCATTAGAAAATCTGTTAGATCTGAAATTTAAAATTTTATCAGTAACAAAAAAGGTAACAAAAAACAATAACAAAAATGAACTCATTTTGCTTCTTATCTGTTCCTCTACAAAAGTCGAATTTCTGCACCATAAATTTACAACACAAAAGTTGTTGTTTGTATTGTGCAACTTCTTTTTAGGAGTGTGACATAAGACGGAATCTGTGGTAGAGTGAGGGTTATTCTATACACGGTGTATATATAATTGAGTGAGTATTTATTTGTGTGTGTGAGTGTATATGTGTGCGTGCGTGCGTGTGTGCGTGCGTGCGTGCGTGCGTGTGTGTGTGTGTGTGTGTTTGAGTGGGTGGGTGGGTGGGTGGATGTGTGTGTGTGTGTAGGTGTGTGTGTGAATGGGTGTGGGTGTGTTTGTTTGTGGGTGGGTGGGTGTGTGTGTGTGTGTGATCGCTGATGTGAACAAGTTAGTGTGCTATATGGGGAAGGGGATGCAGCTTCTGAAAAGGAATTGGCGGGAAGGCTCACGACTACTATACGCGTGCGTAGAGGGGGCGGCTGTGCGACCGAGCGAGTGAGTATGCGTGTATGCGTGTTCATCTGATGTAATTAACTCTAAATTTGTGAAATCATGATAAAATAATTGTATACCATTTGCCCCTATTTCTCAACCCACATCTAAAGTGCCCTCAATTTCGTTGTGTTGGTGTGGCTGGCCGAGCAGACGACAAAAATAGCAAGACATCTGAAGCGAAGCCCGGTAAAATTTTAACCCAACTGCGTGACATAGCTTCTGCATCAAATCACCACCAAACCTCCCAACAAACTAGGGTGGTTTCGCCCGTTTTGTCGTTGACTGTATTGACTGAAATGATACCTTCCAGCGAGCCAGTGATTAATGGGTTAAATATCGATATGAGAAATATATTATTTTTCCTGAGATGATACAATGTTCGTGGTTATTTATTTTATTTTTTTTTTTCTTATATGCAACTGCAGCTGGAAGTTTTTCAGTGAGACACTAAAAAGTTGGAAAATGGGAGAAAAACTTGCACAAAAAACATGTGTCTGCACTCTCCCCTGTGCTAAGAAGAGAGCGCACAACCGTGAAGTCCTATGAAGTGGCGTGAAAAGTTTCCAAATGAAAAGCCGGCAGAGTTGGTATTAAGTACTTCAGGAGAAATATGCTAAGCTTATGAGAGGAGAAAAAGGAGATCTGATTCGTTACCACACCTACGCCCCGAAAGTGACAGCCGATAAGGCAAAGCCCCCACCACCGCCAACCAAAGAGAAAAGGGGAATTTTCTCTCGCATTACTCCCCTCCCTCTCACAAAAAGTTGAATCCGGTCTCCTCTGGTTGGAGAAGGACAAGTGCTTGTCCAAACGAGATGCCGCGGGCCACAGCCTGGAAAATGGAGTTGCAAATGCATTCAAAAACGCACCGCATCTCTGCAAGACGGCACTTCTTTTGGCGACTGGTGCTGTTTCGCAAATTAGTTTATAAAGACTCTGTCACTAAAAGAGTCTCGCATTCGTCCGATTATCATTCTAAAGCCCATGGTCACAATTTAACAGTTCCGCTCGTGAGCTTGTGAAAAAAAAGAAAGAAAAACATAACAAAACAAAGACAAACAGCAGTCAAGACATATTTCATTAAACTTTCAGATTCCACGAAAAATCAAAAATAAAAGGGTGTCGCCCTAAACAAACACACACTCGCATACACGCCCCCACACAAAAATATTCATTTATATATATATTTCTATATACACATATGCGTTCACGTATGCAGGCGCATATGCGAGTGTAAGTCGTGTAAAGATTATGTATAGACATAATATCCTTCCGGAATCGCCGCTCCACATTCCATATATGTACAAACAAGCTTATATATATATATATATATATATATATATATATATATATATATATATATATATATATATATATATATATATATATATATATATATATATCTTACCTCCTACAAGTATCTGGGAATTTCATTGGTTCAAAGACGTCACATGCAGACTGCATATAAAATATTCTGTGGATGTGTTTCATGTTACCTTCGAAATGCAACTGTTTGTTATGTACCAATTTGCCCTGATACAATTTATGGGAGAGTGCCTGTAGGCACTCTCCCCTAAACAGTAATAAGGCAAAGACACGTGAACACATTGTGCGAATTCTCTAATTTAATTTTGATCGCTGTTGTTATTAGTTCTGTGCATCGATGCAGCAGTCGGCAAGATATATTCGTGACACAGTTCGTCGCCAGCCCTGTATGGCACATATGGCGTCAGTCAATTCCATATTGGACTCGAACTTCGCTCTCGTCCAATATGAAATTAACCGATACCACATATACCACACTAGGCCACCGACAAACCGTGTAACTAATGATATTGAACAAAAAACTCCCGAAAGACAGCAGTAGAAAATCCCTCTGTGAAAGAAAGACCAATTCCATCATTATTGATCAAAAATGCGATTTGATGCCCCAATCCAGGGCAAGTACGAGACGAATTATCGCCGAAGACGATCTGTTTTTAATAGAATATAAAAAAAAAAATTGTAGCGTTATTGGGTTGGTACCAATCACATCCAGCAACAACCCGACCCATCCCACCCCGAGCCAACGCATGAAACCCTCCAGCCGATCATTGCCTACGCGCGATGCAAGTCAAATTATTGCTGGAAATTATCAATTGTAAACGGCGTATATTATCAAGTATGTACTGTTTTTGAGTGGGTGCCGAAAGTAGTCTTATTCATGACCGAGGCAACCTCCCCCCCCCCCCCCCACAAAAAAAAAAAAAAAAAAAGAAAAAAAAAATTCTGCATTTTTCCTACATTTTCTACTGCGATATCATTTTTTCTTCACTTTCCACTGTGATCTGGATATTACTCGTTGGGTTTGACGGCTTTGATATGTAAGGTTAAAAAGAGCTGGTCACGTCACCATCAAGATAAAGTGACTGGATTACTGCTGAGAACTGCTATGAACATTCTTATTGATTATATCGTCTATGTCGTCAAAAATGTCAAACTTGAGTCTTTTCCCGTTTCGAAGTTTCCCCCATACTGAAACATTGCGATGATAAGCGGCTTCAATTTGATCGTGCCGGTAGAGTCTACTGATCAACCCAGCGTTCAGTGTTGTCACATCATCCGCGATTTTTACTCGGGAGTCGCCTGGATTTCTATTCTGTATTGTCTCCACAGTTCTTTTCCTGCTCATCAAAACAGAGTCCCTTATTTCTCTTCTTTGAAATTTTACAATTACTGGTCGGGGTGAGTCTCTGCGATTTGACGACAGCCTGTGGGAAGCTATAATGTCTGCTTCAGAAACTTGCATGTCTTTGAGTGTAGGATTCACAAGGTCGCAGATAACTTTGGACAGAGTTTCACCAGTGTTTTCATGAAGTCCAAGAATTTTCAAGTTTTGCCTTCTGGAATATTGTTCATTCCGGTTAGCCATCTTAGTTGCATTGTCTGTTTTTTCTTCAATACCCCTCAATTTCCTGTCAAACTCTATGTTGTCATGTCTGCATTTCTGAAGTTCACCTTTTAACTGGTTGTTCTCAAATTGGAGGGATTCTATTTTATTTTCCAAGTTTGCGACTTTTGATGATATAATAGTCTCTATTTCCAGTTTGGGAATATTAATGTTGCTATCAATCACAGAGTTGACGATCGTTCTAACATCATCATGTTTTGGAACATCTTTCAGAGCCGTGGTAATGTGGTTAATCTTATCGTCCATTTCGGCAAGTGAGGTGTTAATCGCGTCATCTCCACTTTGACTCATCATCGACGAATTCTGTCTGTGTCTCTTTGTTGGATTAGCGGACTTCGTATTCTTTTTCCCTTCCATTGTTAATGTTTAACCATTTACCGTTAACCCAAGCTTCGGAGAGTTGATCGATGTCTGACAGAATCAGATACTGAGTACAGCTCACTGATATCCCACTAAAAGTTCAAAACAAAATACCTCGAAGTTAGGATGTTAGGCCGACAAAATACTTGAAAACCGCACGCTAATGGAACATCTGGTATCGATCTAAGCAGGCATCTTGCGTAAATGTTCCAAGATTCCAACAAAGGGATCTTAACCACACAGAAATTGCTATTTCAGTTATTTTTTGCAGAAAATTCGACTTCTGTCGCAACAAGTTAAGTTAAGTGTCCGTCCATTTTTTCAATCCTCATATTGTAAGGAATTGCACTATCCATTACATAAAAAATCCACCATGTAAAACACCAAAAGAAAAAAGATGAAGATGAAACGTAAAAATTTAAATTTACAGCGAGAAGATGCAGAAAAGTATAACGTTTATCTCATGGTGGTTTGCACGCTTTTAAATACTATGAATGAAGTGACGTCATGTATCCAAAGCGATTCTTGCGCACTACAAAAATACAATTTCCTAGTTGTTTCACAAACCACACACCTGCCCCTTGGGTGACCTCATGAATTGAATTGTATTTGGTTTTAAACATCATTGCCCGACAGAAAAAGCAAACTTGGGCAGAGTTTAATTATTTTTTATCACCATGTACAATTTCATTCATGTTGAAGGAATTTCATCACGTGCCGTTGGGTTGAGAGAATTGAAAATGGAGTCAGTATTTTGATCAGTTGAGTATGGCTTTTTGTTTGTTAACGGTAATTTTTGAGAAGTCATGGTTATGGGTTTTGTTGACTGAATGTAGATAAAAATGTTATGTGCTCATTGTGTCTGTGAACAATCTTTTATCGCGACTCGACTCGTTTTTGGGGAGGTAAAGCTACCAGTCACGCAAGCGCGACGAGAAGCAATACGTCCCCAAGACGATAAAATATTCTGTACAAGCACAATGTGCTCATAACACATATGTATCGGCTAAAGTTGAATGCACACAATAATCATGGTATAAAGTCCCTGCGTAACAGCTATCACAGTGTCAAACGAAAAGTCTAGCTCGAAAACTGGTAACACGGTATTAGATAGAGCTGCACGGTATATCGGTAATTCAATATTTACCGGTTTTAAAACTATACCGACCCAATACCGGTATCGTTTTCAAAGTACCGGTATACCGCGAATTATGGTATTGTATAAAATTATTGATGCCGAAATCGATATAGTAATAATAATTGAAGAAATGCTGAACTTCACTCACATCAACACCACTCAATATTCATCGTCAGAAATATTTTTCATTTTCGAAATTTTCTGTGTGTTGAAAATTTGAAATAATACTTTGATATACTTATCGAACACGAAATATTTCCAAATTACGCACTCACTCACTGCCTAATTTATTTTATAATTATATTTGCAGACTGTAAATTTCGGAATGGGCTTCAACTATTATCAGTTTTAGTGACACCTCCGGCAACGGCATGGCTGTTAACATATACGTAGTATACTGTCGGGTTTCCACATTATTCCATATCCTTTTATGTGTCTGAAGTTTCTCCTCTAATCGGCGTCCAGTAGCAAAATACTATCCGTGGGGTAGAGTCTAGAGAGTACACGCAGTGCTCACAGTACACATATTTCAATCCTCTTGACGTGCACAACAACAATTTTACCAAATTTCATCCCTTCACGCTCAGTGATGCTATTCAAAGAAGCGACTTCAACACACAGCACTCCAAAGTATCTCCTTAATCAAATGGAAGCAACTCAAACCCGAGTGACCATGCATTGCAACGCACTTTCTAACCCTTTTCCCAACATAAATGCCATTCTGTCTGCTGTATTCACAATAATCGCTATTTAAATTTTAATATTTTTGCAATTTTTGCTTTCAAAACATAGCTTATGTTTCTCATGGAGACGAGCTCGAAGAGGTCCTTTTAGTGTGGAAAGTGATCGACTATGTTTTTGAGGCAAAAAATGAAAATATTTAGGAAACTTGTTTGTGTAAGTTGTGTTAGGTAAAGGGGCACTGTATGTTGCAAAATGTAATACTATTGCACAACATATCAGCATCAATGGAAAAAAGCGTCACAACTTAACCCTTTGAACTCTGGTGGTATCTTCCATGCTAGTTCAATGGCATTAATTAGAAGAGTCCATATTCAGCATCGGGGCTGCACGTTGAAAATACTGATTGCTTCACCCCACACATTTACTGAACAGCCATCCTATTTAATAACGTTATGGCGTATCATGTTCCTGGCCGGAAAAACGGTCGCTAGGGTTCAAAGGGTTAAACGTCAAGTATAATGAATATCGCAAAACTCAACGATCTAGACTCGGCATGCATGCTACAAATAAAGACGCTGTGCTTTAATTTATGCCGTTAG
Source organism: Pictodentalium vernedei (assembly GCA_031216915.1). Lineage (NCBI taxonomy): Eukaryota > Metazoa > Mollusca > Scaphopoda > Dentaliida > Dentaliidae > Pictodentalium > Pictodentalium vernedei. Next base: position 548,552,351 of record CM062295.1, on the reverse strand, counting down.
TTTTAATGAGATTTCTGTGATTCGAAAATTCAGTAGCAAATAAACTACTTTGATTCTAACCAATGGTAAACAACGTTCGTTCAATTTTTTCAATCGAAACATTTTGTTTGGATTGGGGTCGTCGATATCGATTCTTATTATATGGTAGCCTATGAATTATCACAAATTATCTAGAAGCTATTTCTCGATATCCATCGACTCGACTTTGGCGTCGGAAACCGGGGGATGGGTTCATCTGGCCCACCCCTGCCCCGAGACCAAAGGAGGCAATTGAGATAGCGCGTGCTCTTGTTTGCCAGAAGGGCTCTAGTGGAAAAGACTTTTCTTCCCAAGAACAACTTTACGTGGGGGTCGTATCGGGTATAATGGTGGAGGCTGTCGGTCATCACCAGACAAAGAAGCTATACTCTCGGTGGAGTGAGTTCTAGAGCTTTATTCATATTTATCCCATAAGTGGTCGTTTATTCGAACAATAAAAGCCTTGGATAAATTTTTGCTTTATTCACCAAGTAGGGTGATAAATTTTCCCCGTAGGTTTAACATTGAAAGAATTTATTTCAAAAGTAGAGACGGACTTGTTGACCTCTGACTTTTACCACATTCGTGTAGCATAATTAAGAGTTCATTTGTTGTTTTCTTTAAACCCCTTTGAACGTATTACACAACCAGTAGAAAACACTACACATTGTTCATTTAATAAAGTATTTTTGTAAGTTTAGCTCAATTTTGTAAGGGAATTATTTTTAGACAGAAATGTATCATTGCTCCTTATTTATTTCTGGCAGTTTTGCTTGTCGATCGAATTGGACCAATGTGCTCCTCACTTCTCGTTGTGTTTTGTAGCGAGTAACAGCACTATTTCGCCTCGACTGCCATGTAAATGATTTATCGGATAAACACAATAAACGTATAGTGTTTTCAAGTAAAAAAATATTCTACTTGTAGGATTAAGAATGAAACCGACTCGACAGAGGCTCGTCGGTTTCCTTCTTAATCCAACTCGTAGAATATTTTTTTTTACTTGAAAACACTATACGTTTATTCAATATATATATCATATACTTTCCATTTATGAAGAGATGAATATATTGAAATATATTAAGTAAAATTATATTTGACGAGTATTTTTTGTTAAGTATATATTTTCTGCATAGATGTTACTCGAGTTTCTGTAGGATTACGATTTAAGATACGTTGCAAACACCCGCTCTCAACCCGTACCCATAGTTGAGTGTCCTTTTTGATAAGATTTGCCCTAAGAAGCTTCCGGCGTTCTTGGTTGCGGTTGCGATTTCGTCACAGATACCGAGGGTGACTTTGTACCAAATAAAAATGACTTTTTGAAAAGGTGTTAGATTAATTTTCTTAGTAAAAATTTACTTAACGACTTTTGTTTTGTCACAATATATTACCATGTCTCTTGCCGCACCTTAATAAATTGTCACAAAACGCACCAACATGAAGAGAACAGCGTTGGCTCTAACTGAATGCGAAATATACCAATAGGCCCTTTACCCTGGCATCGAAACTCAAATTGAGCCCTGACTACGGTTCTCGCACCAAGGCAGCTAAAATACAACCTATCAGAATAGAGTGTTCGTAAGTCTTAAATTGTTTATTATCCAGTTTAGTTACCATGAAAACAGTGCATAATAATAGTTAAATGTAATTATTCCTCTATACACGGACTCGTGAAATTTTACATTTTACATCTCAGTTTCTTTCAAGAATTAGTCTGAAGTCCCAAAGCAGAATGCATGACGTGTTTGCTCAGACAAATTGACAACTAATGAAAGTCGATAAGTTTAAGCCGAGAGAGTACAAAATCCATACATTCCTGGCCTCTTCTATTCTTCGTGTCCTGATAAGTAATTCCAGACAGAGCCGTAACTAACAAAATGGGGAACGCGGTGGCTCAGTGGTAGACTGTTGGACTTCTATGCTAGAGGTCCCGAGTTCGATCCCCGTCCGGGACGACCCGCGTTGTGTTCTTGGGCAAGGCACTTCACCCCGGTTGCCTACATGGGGCACGATGGCGCCGTGTACTAAGGCGTCCTGCACGTCGATGGCGCACATGTCTTCAACCGCTGTAACCCTGCTTGAAAGGAGCTTGAACAGAGTTAGAATGTTGAGGAGCTGACAGTTGCCCGTCGATGCTCGGTGGTTCTCTCCGGGTACTCCGACTTCCTCCACCCGTAAAACTGTCACGGTCGCGATTAGCCATTGTGCATAAGTATGTAACCTTATGCACCAATAAATAAATAATAAATAAATAATTAACAAAATATATTTTGGGGGGAGGGGGTTATGACTTCGGTACTCGACGACTCGGTCATATTAACCATCTATTTGTAACATACCTAATTACTTTTATCAAAGACTTGTACGCTACAAATATGCATTCCATTATTAAGATCCAACATGTCAGGGAATTTATTAGAGTTTTATGGCAGTGCTGTCAATTACACAACATCTAGGTAGAGGTGGCCAATCATTTGGGTGCTTTCAAAAGGTCATGGTCATAAAAATCATTTGTTTTTTTAGTTACTCTCTCCCTGATTTTGGAATTCTACCGATATACTGAGTCGGGCATTTACTGCACTTTCTAATCTAAGAAGGAGGTCTGCCGAAATTGGTATTTTATAATTTCGTGTCCAACCTCTGTCCGACGAAACCCATGATCAGGAGATTTAGTGTGTGTATGTATGTGTGTGTGGGGGGGGGGGGGGGGGGGGCACACACTGACACCTTCCCACAATTCACAGGCGGTATTTGATAAAACGTGTTGCACGGCGCACTTCAACATTCACACTGTGGCGGTCAACAACATTTACACTGCGGTGGTCAATTTCTTGACTTCCGTTCAATTTGAACGTGAAGAGAAAGAACGGTATTACCTCTGGCGCGAAAAGACCGGTGATTTACCAGTCTTGAAGGATATTTGGAAAATCATGTCTTAATTGCCTGTAACATTTGTTAAGAACAGGGTGAACAGTACCCTGTCGTCAAAATACTCAAAGTTCAAGCAACGATTTTTCCCATAATGCAACTGGGACTTCAATCAATTCAAACTTGTTTAACAGAACCCATGGAGCTCTGTCAAAAATGTAACCCTTTGAACTCGTAAGACCGATTTTTCGGCCCAGGGCATAACTTCGTCCCATTTTTGTCTTATTATAAGGGGTCGATACTAGGGACATCGATGATAAAATAATAACTGCAGTGTGCAGCCGGACGGCTGCAGACTGCAGTTATTATTTTATCCTCCCTGTATATTGATATTCGGCAGACCCATTTCACTGTAAGTGTACACAAAGGCCCTACCATTCCAGGAAACGAGAGTTCAAATGGTTAAATGTCTTGTTACACTATGGTAAGAAATTGCAGCTTGAAATTTGATATTTTAACATTGGTGTGCAGAGGGTTAATGGTCAAGGTGGTTCTTGACGCGTTGCAGGCCACTATAGTAGCTTTGCATTCAATACTTTACCTTTCACGAATAGAAGACGAGGCTTACATTTTTTTCTTTGATAACTGAAAATTTCTTTCTTCTTCAAAAACAGTTCAAGGCCATTCGTTGGAACGCCCTTCACGACCTCGAGCCATTAAGAGAGTGGGAGTGGGAGTGGGGTGTATACGCTATATTTGGAAGAAACAACAAACTATATCAATTTGAAATCGCAGTGCGAATTTCCACATGTCTTTCATCGAAACACGAGCATCACTGAGTTAGCCAATATCCAAGAGAAATGTATTTTTCGTCGTTTAATCTCTTTACTCGAAAGCCCGCTTTTCCGGCCCAGGGTCGTGGTACAACCTGAATTCGTACGTTAGGTAGTTGCTCAGTGAATTTGTTGAGAGGATCAATCAAGATTTTCAACGTGCAGCCCAAAGGCTGCACGTTGAAAATATTGATTGGTCCCCCGCCCCCTCCCAATAACGAATATATACTCTACCAGTTGATGACTCTGAACTGGCGAGGAAGTTACCATCAGGGTTCCAAGGTTAACCCTTTACCCAACGTAACGGTCAAAATCGGCCAGCGCTATTCACAAAAAAATTTAGTTAATTTTTATTATTTTTTCATTTTTTGTCTCAAAAACATAGGTTACGACCCCTCATTGGAGCATGCTCGTCGAGCTCGTTCCAATGAGGGGTCATAACCTATGTTTTTGAGACAAAAAATGAAAAAAAATTGTTATTCAATAATTTTGTTTGCAAGTGTCGTCTACTTTTCATGTTAGGTAAAGGGTTAATGTTATAAATTCCTCGTCAACTCGTCCTGAAATGAATGGTAACATTGTGCACTGGAGTCGACTGCTGAACCTTTCTAACACCTTTTGTGGGACCTCAAATACTACAAGACTGTATAATTTCAGCACCGTGTGGTGAACGTTCCACTTCGATGTTTTCTCACGTTTTTCTGCATATTGTATGTTTATGTTGTCATAATATAAACGCTTTGTTACGTTTCCAATCAAAAAGTGTCTGACCCTGCTGAAACCCACGCGACAGTTTGGCTTATGATACATTTATCCATTGCCAAAGTCACAACAGAAAAAAGATGATAGACACAATAAACTCAAGTACAATACCACAGAACAGATATCAATGTGCGGACCTGCTTCGTTGTCACCGTAAGGTATCAACAGGTAACGCTAAGTGATATGCCAACAACATAACTGATCAGTTCTACAAATAACACAAGACTCTAATAATCAACAACAGGCAAAATTACATATATATCTATCAAGGGATCATTGGTTTCAATATCTAGGCATCAAATGCGGAGTGTCCAATACTGAACAGAGCAAATTGTGCAATGGACAGACCTGGAATGCGGAATTAAACAGCGTTTCCTGATGAAAGTCGTTCAAGGCTATTTTGCATCAAATTAAAGAGCGTTGTCTGTACATAAAGACCTGGAATGCGGAATTAAACAGCGTTTCCTGATGAAAGTCGTTCAAGGCTATTTTGCATCAAATTAAAGAGCGTTGTCTGTACAATACAAATTTGTTTAGGAGTACACATCAAGGGCGTGCACACATTACATGCCAATGCATCTTGAGTGTAGGCGAACACCACATTATGTGATTTAATCGAACATGGAAATTGAAACAATGATGCTATAATACGGTATTTGAATGAGAAAAGTCGATGCCGTTTGAATTTGAGTTTGGGGGTATGGTTAATATTTCACACGTTTCACCAGTTCATTATGGAATAAATGACTATTGTTATATATCATTATAAAGCCACTGCTTTTCTGCAATTTTTGATATATAATTTAACTCCCAAAGTAGTCGTAGATTTGATTTAATGGACGTTGTGTACCGTTGTGTGTATGAAAACAATAATTTTTTTTTCGTAATTTTGTACATTTTCGTGAATATTTCACCATTGAGTGTGAGGATTGGTACAAAGTTGGCATTTTCTGTTGGGGATATGTATTCTCAATATAATTCAGCACGATATTTATGATTCTCACCCTACTAAGGCGAATAAGAATGAGAAATATGGAGCTGGGTCGAATTTTAAAAAAAAAAATTTTTTTCATCAAAAAAACGCTATAACTAAAAAAGCTCAACTCGGATTCGCGGGGACTTTTCACACTTTATCCACAATGTGTGTCCCGGAAACATATAAAAAAAATCAGCTTTCTCCGATTTTTTTCCTTACTTTCTCATTTTTATGTCTAATGTGCCTGGACTATTAGATCATTTAGAATGTTTTCGGAATGCGTATCGCACATCTTCTTGACGGCAGTGACGTTGTATCTCCAGAAGTTGGAGTCAGATATTAAAAATGTTTTTGTTTTAACTCATTATTTAGATGCTCAAATGCTATTACACAGCCCATTAATTTTCAGCTTAATTTTACGCATAAAAACGCGAGAAAAGTCAAAATAGAACGTTCACCACACTGGGCTCGATTTATACAGACTTGTAACATTTAAACCGGTACCTAACGTAATAGATAAAACCGACCAGCGCTATTCACAAAAATTACAATTCAATTTTCATTATTTTTTTATATTCTATCTCATCGAGCTCGTTCCAATGAAGAGCCATAAACTATGTTTTTGACACAAAAAATGGAAAAAAATAGTTATTCAAGAATTTTGTTTGCAAGTGTCGTCTGCCTTTCGAGTTATGTAAAGGGTTAAGGTTCCACAGAAGGTCGACTCCAAATACCTGAAATATGATGTAGTTACCATCAGTGCACAAAGTTACTTTTCATTTCAGGACGGGTTAACACGGAATTTGTGACATTATATGACAGAATTTCTCTAGGTTGGGGCCTACTCGGTGATGGTCGTGTTTCATTGAATGATGTGGAAATTCACTTTGCGATTTCAAATTGATCTAGTTGGTTTTTTGGTCTGGAGGATAAGAAAGTTGATTGAAAATATTTATTTCGCCTTTCGATTGGATGAAAGCGAAAGACTAAGAAACGTTTTGCAGTTATCACCCAAAATATAATGATGTTCTGAAAGAAGTTTTTAACTTTGATTGGCTTAAAATATCTTTTTAAACTTTTCAAATTTTACTACTTTCGGTTCAAGGAATAAAAGGTAACATCGAAATGAAATCGATACGTACTGTTGGTTTGATGTTTCGAACCTGTCAGGATGACACATCTTGTATCATTTTTCTGTCTTTAATCCTTTATCAAACATAAATAGTAGACGATAATTGCAAAAAAATTGCTTGGAGAACTTTAACCCTTTATCAAACGCACAGGATATCAAAATGTATTATATTATTGTTTATTGTTTTTTTAATTTTCCAAAAAAATCAACAAAACCATATCATGTGACAACTCACTTGAACGAGCTCAAAGAGCTCGTTCCAATGAGGGGCCACAAAATATGGTTTTGTTAGAATGTTTGAAACACATTCTTTCTTTCAACTGCTTAAGTTGTAAATTACGTGGGTGGGTGTGGTCGATTCGTTAAGTAAAGGGTTAAATTTCCATTTGCCTCAAAGACATAACTCATGACCCCTTTTCGAAACGAACTCCACGAGTTCGTTCCCTTGAGGGTCATGAACTGAATTTCAGAGGCAAAAGATTAGAAAAATAATAAAATTTGAATCACGATATTCTAATAGCGCTGGCCGTCTTGGGTCGTTATGAACAGGTGCGTTATACACAGATCGAAACATGTGCCAGTGGATGTAAAACGTTAAAAACATTGATTTATTGACTGGTTCTTACAAGTGCCCTTCAACGTGCTTTGAAATTGTCTAAGTAGATTTTGTATTGACTGGGGATACTTGATGGAATTAAATATAAACCTTCTGCGAAAATACAAAGAAGACTAAAAGTTCAAAGAGTTCATTCATGTCAAAGAATGCCTTTGGTCAAGCAGATGAAGGCAAAAATATCGTCTTTTGTTATGAATAATATATTCTGTGTCAAAAGGCCGACAAAATGTGTAGGTTGTTTGATCAAGTACTTTTCGTGAAATGATTCCAAACGCCCTGCATGTTTTAACAGCGCGGGAGAATTTACTTAGTTACCCGTTGGCAAGCAGACATGTGGGCGCTGATCTCTGTTTAACCATTTGAAAACGAGAGGCCCCTTTTCCACCACAGGAACATGATACGTCTTAATTTCATTAATTTATTTATTTATTTATTGGTGTTTAAGGTCACATACTTCTGCGCAAATTTCATTAATTATGGTGACTGCTAAGTTAATGTTTTGGTTGACCAATCAATATTTTCAATGTGCAGTCTCAAGCTGCGCATTGAAAATATAAATCGGTCTACATCCAAGTAATGAACTCTTGCAATTGCTGCCATTGCCATTGAATTGGCATGAAAGATACCGCCAGGTTTCAATGGGTTAAAATGGAGACAAAGCCGCCAAAGTAGTACAGAATTTCATGGTATTGTTCCAAAATGGCTTTATACCAGAATATAACAATTGTGTACCAGAGAACCTGATAGCAACACAATGTTGTATCCATTGCGCCTTTTATATTGGGCGAATGTAGACATACACTGTTAGCGCCACACCTGCAAAGCTTGGGTGGGGGTGAAAGGTGGTGTCTGCGGATCATCTCCGTGAAAAATATGAAAAACCTGGTCGTCTCCCGTTGAACCTGGTCGATTGTATTAAAAAATAGACTCCGACAAATGAAAAGGGCCCGGATAATACAACGACATAAACTTTTCTGAGAGACATAAGTAAATACCACTATATAATCCTATATCGTTGGACATTTGATGGGAAAGGGCGACATCAAGAAAATGACCTCACATCTATATAATTTTGACGAAATAATTTGTTGTGTCACAAAATTATAATCAATGACTGGATATTTCAGTTTACACATTCGCGTGATTGAAGTTGATATTGTGAGCTTGTTAGCTCTTTCAACCTCGGTGGTATATTCCATGCCAGTTCATTGGCATCAATTGAATGAGTCCATATTCTTTTTTGGGTGTAGACTAATTAATATTTTCAACGTGCAGCCTTGGGGCTGCACGTTGAAAATATTGATTTGTCTACCATACAAATTCACGAAGCAACCATCAACGTTATGATGTTAGGTCACATCACGATCAAGGACCGAGAAAGCGGCCTCTCGTGCCCAAAGGGTTAAGAGACAAATCTCTTGGTAAGAGTATTGAAAGGTTGTAGGTTCCACCCACATCCGCGTCATCTACGTCGTGTCCTTGGGCAAGAAACGTAATCCCAGTTGCCAAAGTGGAGCTTGGTGGTGGATTGGGCTAAAGCGTTCTGCATGTCGATGGTAAACATTCATCCAACTGTTTGTGCCGGGTTACTAAGGTGAGGAGTCGGGAATTTAGTCGCCGCTGATAGGTGGTTCTTTCCGGGATCTCCCGCGTCCTTCACCAGTAAAACGACTCGGAACGACAAGATCCTGGCTGCTGAATGTGTCGATAAACCCCAATAAATAAATATTAAGAACCACATACTGTAAACATTTCAAGCTGGGGAGAAAAAGCGTTATTTATTACTGTATCTGATCGTTTGCTCTATGCGCGATGGCTAATCTCTAATCTGTGTAATAATCGACCCACTCGGTGGTTCAGACGTCACGTGTGCCGAACGGAAATCGTTGATTGACTATTTTTTTTAAACAGAAGACAGATTTCGCTGAATTTTCTATAAATTGTGTACCGAAATTACAATGTGTAATAATCGACCCACTCGGTGGTTCAGACGTCACATGTGCCGAACGGAAATCGTTGATTGACTATTTTTTTAAACAGAAGAGAGATTTCGCTGAATTTTCTATAAATTGTGTACCGAAATTACAATTTGAATCGCTAGCTATAGCTAAAAATAGTAACACACATTCCCCTCGCAAATTTGGTTGGCGATAAAATGTGGCACATATATTGCACTTTCGATCTCAGGGGACGAATTGTCAAATGAATTGCTGAGTGTCTTTGTTATAATTGCTTTCTATAGACGTGGCGGCGTGTAATAAACACAGAACGAGACACGTGTGTGAATAAGTACATCGATATGGTGCTTGTGTCATCGCTGAAGGATAAAACCTGAGGCCTGTGGCCTCCCGTTTTATACCTCCGCTCTGGCACTCGTGACAAATCGATCAGCCCATTCACACGCGTGTGTCGTTCTGTGTACATACTGACAAATTGTGTGAATTGCGGTTGTTTTTTTTTATTTGTTAGATCTGCATGTTTTGTTCCAGAAAATATCTAGTAATGGTATGTCACACAAGAATTACAATTGGATCTCTGTACTACATTCGGATATGTAGTTTATGTGACAAAAGTAAGAAATAGTGCATGGCTTGGAGTTGACTACGCCCAGGGAGATGATGTAGTTCCCGACGCCTAGCGGAGTGTACTACACCACCTCACCGGGCACCATATAGACGTAACCAAGGACAAATCCTAAACTTATATCGAATATCTTTCAAGAAAATTTCTGACTGATTAACTGAGTAAAACGAACAGTCAAAAATCAAATCTTCGCAGCTTCATCAAGTCTTTTCTATCGACAGTGTCCACCGATTCACTATTTTGTTTCGAACGATTGACTAAAATAATGTTGGCGTTTAAATACGTGCTTCATTTACACATCACCACTCGCGTTTTTGTGCGTTTAGACGCCGGAAATCCAGAGCATTTTGTGCTAAAAACAGAAACGAAACGGTGCCCGATGAGGGAACAACTTGTGACGTAATCCTCCAGCCCTGGCGGTAAAGTGCCCGGCTAGCGATAGCAAAGGGCACTACACTGAGCAGAATGTTAGTAATTAGACAATCAGAGGAACGGAAAGTCATGTGAGGTATAATATTATGATATAGATCAAATTCTTAATTGCCCGACGGAACGACGAGCACAATAAGGAATTTACTGACACATTATATACCATAGCATAGGGTTTAACGACACTTTCGATAGTTAGGGTCACCTCGTGATGGACAGTTTACGGGTGGAGGAACCACCGAGCAACGGTGAGCAACTGTCAAACTCCCCAACGTAGTAACTCCACACAAGCAGGGTTAGCATTGGTAGAAGACAAGTTCCTCATCGACGTGCAGTACGTCTTAGTCTTAGTACACAACGCCACCTTGCCCCACATTGGTAATTGGGATTAGGTGTCTTACCCATGGACACAACGCGGTTGCCGCAGGTGGGACCTCTCAGCTTGCAGCCTGCGTCTCTACCAACTGAGCCACCGCGCTCTCCGGTACATATATACATATGTCTTAAATCCAATGGAATTCTCATGAAGTTGTAGGATGTAAGATATATTCCCGTATGCAATCAACTTTTATAGAAAGTTAATTAGCGGATTGTCTTGTTTGGGAGATTTTATTATATTAGTACATGTAAATACTAATTAAAAAATGGAAAATACCGCAAATATATTTGATAAATGCTGGTGTGTTTTGACAGGTATCGGTTGTATAAGGGGGGGGGGGGGGGGGGGTGGGGAATGCGTGAACATATGTGAAAATTTCTATTTTGCAGATTTTTTGTCCCACCCACCCTTTCCTGCATATTTTTTCCATGACATTTTAGGGACCCACCCCCTTCACATGCATTTTATATACAAAACTTTGGCACTCGGACACTAACTCGAAACGCGTAATGCACACTGATTCAACACATATTTTTATATGTCCTAACATGTTTCCATTTACTCTATCAGATGCATTTTCGAACACATCAGTTCACAAAGACACATTACTGTATAGCTTGAACCTCGTGTGGGACCGGGTATAATAGGTCCACATTTGGTAGCCCGATTGTTAACGCACATCTGGCTGTTCATACAGACACTTTAATACTATACTGATGCAGCAAATTCTAAGGAATTTGTTTTATCCTTATACTGTCTGTGTGGATGAACTTATTAGTTCCTCCAGTGGTTGGTGAATTCCTAAGGTCATCCAGTGGATGTGTTTGAAAAATTCTACGTTCATCTTGGGAACTAACAACGCTGTGATATAGGCATCATATACCCATAGTTGTTGAAAGCGATGTAAAACCCCAATCAAACCAGATCAGACAATTGAGACAAACTAAATGTGTAGCTTAAAATTCTTACAAATGCAGTTTCTCGGTGTTTACCTTGCAAATGAAACTCATTTATTCTTTTTCCAAATTTAAATAAGCTTATCCTAATTTTATCTCTGGTATGCAGTGATATGCACTTCGAACAGTCTAGTTCTGTAAATCATGGCATATGCAGCCATAATTAATTTACTACTGCTTATACTTTAACCGTGTATATGTTGGAAATACTGGTTGAGTAAATGGTAACTTATCTTTGTTCTGGCTCAAGAAGGGCAAACCTTATGTTTTTGTTTTTGTTATCGCATCTGCATACCAGGATAGCGATCAAAAAGACTTCTGATTTTTTTAAATAAGACTTTTCTGTTGAAATAAAAATTAATATTTTCAAATTTTTCATTTTGAAAAATTAGTCCCACCTAGCTATTATGACTCTTTAGACAATATTATGTATACTATGCTTTATTTTAATTTATTAACAGAAGACAAAACAGAAGCTGATTTAAATTGCTTTATTAAATATATACAACTTTGGCCTTTGTAGGCAGGCTCACCTACACAGTTATCATTCAAGAGGTTTCACCAGAGCCCCAATGTACAATTGTATTAGAAAATAGAACTTGTAGAGAGCATGTGGTATACCCAGGTGACAGGTGTAACCTCTTGAATGCATCACTTATGTTTGAGATGGCACACACAACGTGTAACCCTGTTACCTGTTGAATCATAATGAAGTTTTGCGAAGCAGATACAGTGTATAACCCAGACTCGTATAAAATGTACACTTATTGTAACAAATCCTGTAAGCTGTACATATAGGTCGACAACCCGGACTTGTTGGATATTATTCCTGCAAGGCTTGATGAAGCCCGTCTGTGTTAAGAGAGGTCCTCGTAAGCTATATGTATAACCCGGACGCTATTCCGATGTACTTGCAGCAATTTGGAAGGCTTTTAAAATGATAATAATAGCCTTTGTAATTTGTACCTGAATACAAATGACAAAGGCCATGTTGAAGTGGCCGGTCGCCGTGCCTTGTATTGCTTTTCAGTTAATTGAATGGCTGTTACAGTAGTGGCAGTGAGGCTGCCTCGCCAGTAAAATGATAAACTAAATAATGAACTTTTACAGGCCTGATAATGAATTCATTGAAAAAGAACAAAGGGGCAGTGAGGCTGCCGCGCCTAGTATTGGTGTTCAATTGCTTGTAGGACTGTTACGTTTGTGGTAGTGAGGCTGCCTCGCCATAAGTAGTAGCAGTGAGGCTGCTTCGCTGTAAATGATAAAATAACCAAAGTGGCAGTGAGGCTGCCTCGCCATAAGTAGTGGCAGTGAGGCTGCTGCGCCGTAAATGATAAACTAAAGAATGAATCTTTACACATCTGATAAGAATTTCCTTGAAAATAACCTAAATGGCAGTGAGGCTGCCTCGCCATAAGTAGTAGCAGTGAGGCTGCTTCGCCGTAAATGATAAAATAACCTCAGTGGCAGTGAGGCTGCCTCGCCATAAGTAGTAGCAGTGAGGCTGCTTCGCCGTAAATGATAAAATAACCTCAGTGGCAGTGAGGCTGCCTCGCCATAAGTAGTAGCAGTGAGGCTGCTTCGCCGTAAATGATAAAATAACCTCAGTGGCAGTGAGGCTGCCTCGCCATAAGTAGTAGCAGTGAGGCTGCTTCGCCGTAAATGATAAAATAACCTGAGTGGCAGTGAGGCTGCCTCGCCATAAGTAGTAGCAGTGAGGCTGCTTCGCCATAAATGATAAAAATAACCTGAGTGGCAGTGAGGCTGCCTCGCCGAATATTGCTGTTCAGTTGATCGCAAACATGATATGGTAGTGGCAGTGAGGCTGCCTCGCCTTGTATTGCTGTACATTGATTGCTTACCAGATGTAGTTATATGGCAGTGAGGCTGCCCGCCATTTTTTTTTTTTTTTTTTTTTTTTTGCGCAACAATTTGAGTACGCATTATAGTAGTGGCAGTGAGGCTGCCTCGCCATTTAACAATCATGGAAATGATCAACGACATAAAGATCCTTCACATCTTGTAAAATAAATTCTTTGCAATGAGTCAGTAATGAATCGGTCATAATATGGAATATTATTCTTAAATTTGTGGTGGATTGAAGACTGTGGACCCTCACACGTCAAGCTTACTGGAGTGGTGGTGGAAAATTGGAGATTTGTAAGTACAGCCTACTCTGTTAGAACTGAAAGTTACACTGAATACAGACAAAGAAACTGGAGACCATACAGCCTTCTAATTACAACCACATGTTGCAGTCATTAATTAAATAGCTGGAGAATGATGCTGGACTGGTCCACTGCATTGAAAACTGAAACCTGTATGTGTATGAGAGATTCTTATCTCTGTTCATAAACTTCACTCAATTTGAACTTTCATTCACCTTGAGTTTCTATTTATTAACAGAAGACAAGACAGAAGCTGATTTAAATTTCTTTTATTAAATATATACAACTTTGGCCTTTGTAGGCAGGCTCACCTACACAGTTATCATTCAAGAGGTTTCACCAGAGCCCCAATGTACAATTGTATTAGAAAATAGAACTTGCAGAGAGCATGTGGTATACCCAGGTGACAGGTGTAACCTCTTGAATGCATCACTTATGTTTGAGATGGCACACACAACGCGTAACCCTGTTACCTGCTGAATCATAATGAAGTTTTGCGAAGCAGATACAGTGTATAACCCAGACTCGTATAAAATGTACACTTATTGTAACAAATCCTGTAAGCTGTACATATAGGTCGACAACCCGGACTTGTTGGATATTATTCCTGCAAGGCTTGATGAAGCCCGTCTGTGTTAAGAGAGGTCCTCGTAAGCTATATGTTTAGCCCGGACACTATTCCGATGTACTTGCAGCAATTTGGAAGGCTTTTAAAATGATAATAATAGCCTTTGTAATTTGTACCTGAATACAAATGACAAAGGCCATGTTGAAGTGGCCAAAAGTGTAGATGAGCCAGACAAATTGATCTCCCAGTCAGCTTGACCATCTCTATGAAATATAACTTAATTAAACACCAATAACTTGAGAATGTTCAAGACAGTCTACCTAGAGTAACCTAATTATAATTAAAGTAATGTCTATGAATTAACAACAATGTTGTTTGTCTACATATTTACATAAATACAAGAACATGTTTAAACTGATGATGTGCAACTGCACGTTCACAACATCTTCCCTAGATAGATAGGTATTCGATTGCTACTCGGGTATCTTGAGTATAATTCTGAACAAATATCATAAGGACTATAATGCAGGAAGTAATCTACAGATATCTGGAGAAGTAGAAAATGTACACTGACTCATTTCATCTCTATGGCACTCTGCAAGTTAAAATCATTCATACAGAGATGCTAATCTGTTGGGTTGGTCAATTTATTTACTGTCCACTTATTTAGAGAGATGAGCACTTATATTAGCCAGTGGAATGCAGGGAGATTCCCCGTAGTCAAATTGCCCATGACAATCATCATACTACCGTTTACTGGAGTGGGATTTTCACTCGCCAACAAACTGCAATTAAACAATTTCCCACGAGAATTTTTTTTATATTTCTTGTGTCAGTTTCTCTTGATATTCTTAGCCTTTTCCAAATATTAGCATTTTGTTGTGATATTAACTCTTCCCCTTAAGGTCCTAATGATGATGACTCACTGCATTCGGATATTTGGGCATTCTAGGCTGTGTCTAAGATTGGTGATTTTTCAATGCCTTTTGTGCCGAATATATTACTTCCACGGGGGTCCTAATATATCTAGTGTAACAGTCTGAGGACCACCTTCCCAAAGTCTTGATCAGGTGATCCTTAATGCGCACTCTAGCTGCTGAGGTCGCAGCCCCAATTCTGAAGGAGTGTCCTGAATATAGAGTTTGGTTAAATCCCAACCGACCTAGTATGATGCGCAGATGCTTCACAAAGAAATCTCTTGTCATGGGATCACACCTCTCTGTCACAAAGAAGGCCTCTCCACTGGTCCTGGATAGTCGGTGAATTTAATACTTCCTTTTAGTGTAAACGGGCATACTCTGTGGTTAGTCTTGCACAGGTTAATTGAAACACCTTGTCGAAATGGGTCAGTTTTAGATTTTTGCAATGTGATTGTACAAACTTCTTCCCTAAAATTAAGCCGAACATCACCATGTCCTAATTCCCCCGTCTGAAATTCCTTGACTCTTGAAGTGAATTCTCCACACCTCAGGAAGCCAAAAAATGCCAGGCAACAGGATGTTTGTAGCAGAAGGTCAGTAAAAGGCCCCAAAATTCTATCTTGTAAAAGATCGAAGATGTTGCACAGGATGGGGAATATGATTGGAAGTCGAGGTTTCTGAGGACCTGCAGATAGCTTTTTGTAGCCTCGAAGCAATATTGGAATCCTGTACATTAGAGAGCCATCTCTTTGACATAGGGGGTCGGGAAAACCTGCTTCTAGGTAGCTGTATTTGATGTCTGCTAAATACAATTTAACTGTTGAATACTTCAGTTTCAGAACTGCTGAACAGTAGGCTATGAAATATGTAAGAGTAGTTTCATCAAATGCAGGAAACAACAAGCTGGAAAAACGATGCATGATAAAAAATGTTCGTAAAGTTTTCATGCCTGCATTGTATGCTCTTCTAGTATTTCTGTTTAAGGCAGCCTGGAAAAGCAGGTCACGTGAACGGCTTAAATTTGGATAATTTCCTCGATGGATGGAATCTGGTCTGGCTCTTGGTGTGCATGTGGGGCAAGTATTCGAAAACGATCCATCTGAAATCGAAAAAGGGAATCAGCAATCTCATTTTTTGTGCCAGGAATGTGTTTAGCAAAAATTGCAAAATTATGTACTGCAGCACACCAAGTCCGTTTTCTCATAAATTTCATAAACAGGTTTTTTTTTGAGCGGCCTTTCCTTAGTATGTAGACTGTGGCCTCATTATCACAGAAAAATAGTATTTTCTTTCTTTGCCAACCCTTTCCCCATACCATAGCTGCAACTACTATAGAGTAGAGTTCCAACAATGACATAGAAAAAGGTTTGTTTGTATCCAGTTGATGCAGTCCTGTTGGCCACTTTCCTTGGAACCACCGGCCAGCAAAGAAGGCAGCAAACCCCACAGTTGATGCTGCATCTGTAAAGAGTTTATAGTCTGCCGACGAGGTGACATGCTGTTCCAAGAAAAATGAAATGCCATTCCAGCCCTCAAGAAACTTTTTCCACATTTTTAAATCACTTTTACAGTCACTAGTAAGATAGACAGGAGCAAACAATTTGTCGACTGTGGTGGAAAGAGAAATTAGGTATGAAACAAATGATCTACCTGGGATAATGCAGCGACTTGCAAAATTCATGTAACCTAGAAGAGATAAGAGTTCTCTCTTTGAACAGTGATCAGTATTGATGAATTTGTTGATAACCAACACGAGTCTATCTAATTTATCCTGAGGGAGTCTAGCTTCCATCTGCACTGTGTCTAGAATGATTCCTAGATATTCTAAAGAAGTGACAGGTCCAACAGTTTTATGTGGAGCCGTGGGGATATTTAAAGAGTTGAATATATGTGAAAGCAATGCTATTGTTCGTTCTGCTGTTGCTTCAGGTGGGTCAATAGTTAAAAAATCATCTAGGAGATGAAAAATATTTTGGATCTTATAATTATTTTCAGCTATCCAGCAGATGGCTTGTGATAGCTGATCGAAAATAATTTTGGGGCTACTTCGAGACCCAAAAAACCCCAGTCTACAGTACAAATAATAGTTCTTCCACTTTACACCTTGAAGGTTCCAAAGGGAAGGGTGAACTGGAATCAGCTTGAATGCATCAGTAATATCTGTCTTGCATAACCAAGCACCTTTCCCTAAACCCATAATTACTTTAATGGCATCATCCAGTCGCACATAACTTAAAGAGTACTCTTCATTACTGATAAGGTCATTCAAACTGCTTTCTGAGGGGTGATCATGAGGTGCCGATAGATCGACTATTAGTCTCTTTTTGCCTGAATATTTTCCCTGGGCGACGCCTAGAGGGTTAATTCGGTATGTTTTAAATGGGGGAGTTGTGAAGAGGCCTACTAGATAACCATTGTTTACTTCTGTTAGGATAGCACCGTCCACAAACTCTGCATCATTACGGGCAGATAAAAGGTTTTCACACTCAAATGAGTTTACTGGAACTGAACTGATCCCAGTGTGAAAGCCCTCCTTCAAACCCTGAATAAGGCAGCTGACAAACTCACGATTGGGGTGAGTTTCCAGTTCTTTCTCCAAGTGGCTGATGTTTATGGGAGTTGAAGCCTTCATTGGTGCCCCTGGTTCCATAAAGCAGCAATTTGGTTGCAAATAATCTGCGGGCAGTCATGCCGTTTTCTTATTTGAAACATTTAGCCCCTTGATGGACTCTGGGCCACCTTTTGCATTTGAAACTAGGGTGGTCTTGCTTACAGCGCAGATATTTATGCAGGTAGAAGCAGCCAGGGCGTTGACAGCCTTTGAAATTGTTGCAGATTTCTCTGCCCTGATAGATCGATCTCACTCTGCCACGAACGTCGGATTTTGATGCATTGACGGCATGGGGACCATTTCTATGGAAGCCAGGTCTTGCCAACTGAGAGGGGGTACGATAAGAAGATGGTGTATTTGTATCAGCAGCTTGTGGGCAGAATGGGGCACTGTGAGATGAACTTTTACATATCTCGCAGCTCAAATGTGGAACACCTGAGAAATTTTTTTGAAAAAGCTTTGTATCCCCAAATGACCAGTCAATTAGTATATTATTCTGTTGTAATTGGGCGGCCGCCTGGGCAGAAAAAGCCTTGTGGTATTCATAGAAACTGAATCCCCCATACCGTGAGTGCATATCAATGATCTCCCTTTCATAACAATCCAGCTCTTTACGACGGTGAGGATAAGCATCACACATTATGTTTTTATATTTGCCAAATGCGCAAACAAACTCTCCAATAGTTAAGCTTCTCTGAAGCCGGCTGTCCCTGTCTTTCATTGTGAGAGAGACCGATCCAAACTCAACAGTCCTGTGATCCCCATAGTCGAAACCTGGTATCAGAAGACTGGCGAGATTGACATCTTTCCCTTCAATGACTGCCTGCTTCAGAGAGGGTGAAACTATTTCAACAGAAGGAATACTGTCAGCTGCAATACCTCTTTGTCCTGTGAAGCCCATGTCACATTGTCCACGTGCGTTTGGGGAATGTTGATGAAATTGAACATCTGGACCGTATCCAACAAGGCCTGTAGAGTAAGAGATATATGGGTGGTGAACGTGGCCCTCATCTAACTCATCATGGAATGGTGGTGCCTTCCTGGCAGAAAATGTGGTACAGTTTCTTGTTTGAGGTTGACCCAAAGCAGAAGCTAGTGTAAAACGTCCACGAGTGTCTGTGTCTATCCTATGGGGGTCATAAGTATGTGGCACAATTCTTTGTGTGGGCATCCCGAATCTTCGTCATTTCATCAACTTTAGAAGTTAGAATTTGTAGGTGAGTCTGCATGTGCCTCAAACTAGTCTGTAAAGATTCGTTGGTGTTAAAATGTGTTTTCACTATTCCTGGTGAATGGCCGAGAGTTGCGTCCCTGTTTCCTGTGAAATGTTCATCCATATGGATGTCACTTTGGCTTGGCTGAAGTGTCCTATTTGAATAAACAGTCTCTTCCCGGCTCCTGGATTCCTCTACATCTTCTAAATTGATATTACTTTCAATACCTTCAGGCGATCCTGAACCAATAGAGTTTTTGTTTTCTGTATAGATTTGGATCAGGAGGGGTTTCTTTATCGCCTTCGGAAGCTTAATGGACATTTTTTCAAGTTCCCCTCGAAGTTTTGCCACTGTCCATTTTGAGGGACTAGAAGAGCGTTGCACATCCCCTTGGAATGAAACATTTTTGTTTTGGGAAGACGTGGCACTCCTGTGTCTGTGCTTTGATTGGCTGGAAAGCTGATCCTCACCTGGAGTTGAATTATTCCTCTTGCGGCGTGAGGGCTGGGTAATGAATGTGTTGTTCCTGTTGGCATTCTCTCCAAGAGGAACAGCCACCTCCCAATTTGAAAAATTGTCTTGAAAGTTGTGGCGTGTTCGACGAGTCCTTGTTTGTACCGTAATAGGGTGAGTCTCATTCCCTCTTGATCCTGATACACCAAGGGGTAAACCGTATGCAGGAGGTGTTCCCGTGTAAGTAAACTGTTCAGTTTGACCAGTACTGGTCTCACCACAATCTGAATCTGAGCCAAGATTACTTCCTTGATCCTTCTGACTCAATTCCATTTCCACTTGTGGATCGATTGAAAATGTGAGACACTAACACTGTTGAAATGTCTCCAAAGAGTGCAACTTGGAACAAAATTAATGAAACCAGTAAAGTTTGAGAAAATTGGAGATTTGTAAGTACAGCCTATTCTGTTAGAACTGAAAGTTACACTGAATACAGACAAAGAAACTGGAGACCATACAGCCCTCTAATTACAACCACTTGTTGCAGTCATTAATTAAATAGCTGGAGAATGATGCTGGACTGGTCCACTGCATTGAAAACTGAAACCTGTATGTGTATGAGAGATTCTTATCTCTGTTCAGAAACTTCACTCAATTTGAACTTTCATTCACCTTGAGTTTCTAAGAATGTTCCATTAAAAACAAACTTGATGTGAATGAATTATGTTGTGAATGAATATTTTTGTTGACTTTAGGAGAAATTTGTAGGTCAATTGTTTTTCGCTCAATATCGGGCACCCACCCCCATCCATAAGTCAGTTTTGGATGAATTTCTCCTATATTTTTATATTAAGGAGGTTAGTTTTGTTAATAAAGCTCCTAAATGGGCTTTTATGATCAACTGGTGACATTTTGTTACAGTTTGGGACACAACAGATGTCATAACAATGAAAAAGGAAAAAATGTATTAACTATTTTTGCACATTTTTTGGCACTTGACCACCCACCAAACCCCCACCTTTTGACCAGGTGTGATTTGGTGTAGTGATTTACAACTGGCGTAACACATAACCCTATGGAAGGGTAGCTTTGGGTTAGAATTATGCATCAGTCGTTTAAAAAAGTATCTCAACCCTTTCTACAATGATGTCGAAATATCACAACTTCAAGTGCATTTTTTCCATAAGACAGCTAGGAAATTAACCATTTCAGTTTTGTTTGACAGGGCTCACTGAGCTCTATAAAACAAAATTGAGTTTGTTATCTTCCAAATGGTATTGTGGGAATGATTTGCTGACTAGAATTGATTCAGCCCCCCCCCCCCCCCCCCCCTACTCCCGATCGCAACAGAGCGAAGTCACACAAAGAAATATTGGGATCAGAAAAATAATTCAGCACTCTACCAGTGAACGAAAATATATCAAAAACAGTTTCTATTCAAATTCAGTTCTTTTTTTTTTCTTTGAGATGTTTGAAATTTTCATTTTTCCTTCTCTTCCATTGCTATTTCTCTTTCGAATCTCCTTCCTTTCTGCTTCTTTCGACTCATTTTAACACAAGTGTGCAGATGATCAGGTTCGGCGCTATAAAATTCAGTTCCATGGACTCCAGAGTATGCAATCTGGAGTGGTCCCCTGGCGAAAAATGTGCTAAAGCAATTCCCATTGTACAATTTGAGTCCTGAAGTGTGCTCCTTTGCGAAAAGGGAAATACTATAGAAATTCCCTTTGTGTCCGTTTCGGTCTGCACTGTCCCCGTTAATACTCTAGTACAGTGGAGCCCACTTAATTGGATATCTCTTAACTGAATAACACTGTTAATTGAATGTAATCTCTCAACATAAAACCATTTACCATACCTCCAGTACAAATTTGACCTGTTAATTGAATATAGGTTATAGAGTAAACTCCTATTAATTGGATAAAAACTCTTGTAACCGGTCGAGAAATTACCCTGACTCTCCCCAGTTTTCCTTTGTTTTTCGACCTATTTGGCCTCAGTATATCCAATACAGGCATTTAATCTATGATATCTTGTTTCACAGAGCTCATGGAGCTCTGTCAAACAAGATATAATGGAATAAATGCAAAGTTTATCTCTAGAAAGTGACACAACCCCTGTTAATTGAACACTCCTGTTAACTGAATAATTTTCATTGGCAAAGTGGCTATTCAGTTAACAGGGTTCCACTGTACTATAGTAGAATCAATATATCTTAGCTTCAATAAAAAGTCATTAACTGCTTTTTTTTTAATTTGCCATGTGCGCTAAAGCAGGTTTATTATGAATACAAAAAATCCTGCAAGTACATAACATCCAATTACAACCCCAGTCGCGTTGATAAGAGCCGGTCATGAAAAAACATGGATAAAAATTCTTGCAACAAAAAAAAAACTGTGGACAACCTGCCCCAAAAGCCTATGCTAATATCAACTTCGGAGTAAGCATTGGGGCCATGCTGAAATGCAATTAATGGAATTCATAACAAGACCAGACCGTACAGTATGTGAATAAGCGATAACTAACCAAAGCAATGATATTTGTAATATTAATGGAGATTCAACGTATGAATCTGGCTAAAGTGGCAATTAAAACATGCTTCACTTCACGCATACTTGTCTTTCACACCTCATTGGATTAAACACCAACTGAAATAATGAAAATTCTCATACCTGAACACTTCCACTTGCCCTTAAGGACTATGTAACCTCAAATTGCTGTGTTATTTAATGTCAGCTGTCAGGTGATAAGCCTGAATTATGAGTCAAAGGCATTACATAAGGCTCAAGTCCGCATGGGGACGCATGTTGGAGACATTTGGTATTTCGATAAGTTTCGTTTCGCGACTTAATGTTTCGAGTTCGGAAGTGATATTCTGATAGTTTAGTTTTTTCAAAAACCTGCTTTAGAAAGTGTAATCTGTTGACTGTCGAGTTTCTCCGTTGTGTGCATCTCAGCTATTTTTTATGTCAACAGTTAAGTACGAATTATGAATGTTTTCGACCTGAATCCTTTATGACGTAGACTGAGTATTGATCAGTTGCAATCGTTATGCTGCGTGATTAATCTTCCTGGTGTGAGTGGTCTTCAGATATACTTAACTCTTATCCCAGCGCGGATAGTAGACAAAAATTCTTGAATGATTAAACATATTCACTGTTTGTCTCAGAAACGGCCTT
Organism: Pictodentalium vernedei; assembly: GCA_031216915.1. Taxonomy (NCBI): domain Eukaryota; kingdom Metazoa; phylum Mollusca; class Scaphopoda; order Dentaliida; family Dentaliidae; genus Pictodentalium; species Pictodentalium vernedei. The sequence goes on along the minus strand of CM062295.1, from coordinate 548,529,683 downwards.
TGACCCCTTATTGGACCGAGTTTGTTAAGCTTGTTTGGTGGGGGTTCATAGGCTATGTTTTTGACAAGGGGGTGTGAATATGATAAATCTTGAACAGCTGTCTCTCAATAGCGCCTTCGTTTTTCGCCGTTACGCTGGGTCGCTGGGCAAGGGATTCACAAAAACTTGAAATCCAGCGCACAATATATTTATATTGATTGTTTTTGTTTCCCATCAATGTGCCAAAGGGCCCACGATGTATATGTTCATCGTTAATTTGGTGAATAAAAGAATGTACATTTAATCTATTGGTAAAGAATTATAAATGCAATTCATATTCCCTTAATGCATCATATGGTTGCTAGGATAACTATAGAGGGTGTAGTAATTGCTAGAAAGTGCCCCACATGTAAAATTTGACTTTCATTGAAGATTTCAGAAAGGAAGTTTGAAAACCAACAACTGATAATCAGAATGGGTGTTCACTGCAACAAACAGGTTGACCATACACAACAATTTGATTATGAGGACAAGTTAGACGCGAAACGATGACAATAGTATTTACGTCATAGTGCCGGAAAAAGTCCATTTTGCCTTGTTTTGACAGTGCTATCGAAGGAGTACAGCGAAATTAGGACAGAGAAACAACTCGAAGTAAGTTTCAAAACACGTATTAGTTGATCGCTTCACAATCAACCCCCATCGATGAAAAAGACATGCATAATACAAAAACATTGATTTCAATTCACATCAACTGGAAATTATGCCGAAACTCAATAAAGTATTTGGTTGGTTTTGTGACAGAAAGATTGAAATTTGTTGTTGTCGCTGCACTCAGTGTAATTGCGCGAACAAACTTACATACAAAAACTTAGTTGCTGTTTTGGGGGATAGATACTGCAAGCGAGTAAGTAAATGTTGATGGATACAGTAGCATTTATGAACCACGTTCCTTTTCTTACGATAACAGAAACTACAACGAGGGAATTATTTTGTCCAAGTTGATTAATGCGCGATCGTGTGCATTTCCGTTTCTCAAAAATCGTCTGATTAAAATTTTAAAATGCGCAGTTCCAGGAAGTTCTGATTCTGCGATTGCACAGGTTCCTTGCAAATCAAGTAGCGAACAACACGCAAATATGAAAAGTAAGTTTGAAAAAACGCGATCCTTGGAAGGAAATGCTAAAAAGTTAAAAATATCGAAGGTGGGGGGGGGGGGGGGGGGGGGGGGTCTGGGCATAGTCTGTTGTTTAAATCGTAACTTTCAAAGTTAATTTTTAAGAAATTTAAAATACATAACAGGTGTGCAATTGCACAACAAATGGTGACACATTAATACCAGAGCAGGTAGGTTTTTTTTTTTATTTTCATCCGAAAAATGTGTTGATGCCATGCTACACACAATTCTGTTGGTGAGGTAAGGTGTACCACATGTGAAAAAAGTCGAAATCCTGTTTTAAAAAAACATTATTTCTTTAAAATCTTTTGAAACGTTTCATCAACCCTATACATAATGGGTAGTACGAAGAAAATTAGCCGGAGAAAATTTGGAAAAGCTAAAGGATGGCATCAGATTCTTAGAAAACGTTCCAAAAATGCAGGGCATAGTGATAAAAAGATATATTGCATTAACAGTGTTTTCTACAGTGGCATGAAACGTAGTTTTATAATCCTACCCAAAACCAACGGGTTGGGTGTTATGTGATGAATACTTCGTTACAAGAACTCTTTGTATACATGAGAAACTAATGTTGCATCTTCGATCAGTGAAACATACTGCATTATCAGGCTATCTCGACTTTTTAATATTGGATCAGAATATAAATAAAATAGTTTCACATTCTGCCATTTGTAAACCTGCTCAGAAACTTTTAACTCAAGGAAAGGAAGCATTCGAGATTCATCAATATGCAAAACATTATGGTGTGGCCACTATCTTATTGGGAGAATGTCGAAACTGTTTCACAAGGTTCTGCATAGACACGAGTGACAAAATACAAACTGTCAAAAATCAAGAGCACTATGATGTGAACTTTCTTAGTATGTGGGGGACAATGGTGACTGGATGTGGCAATTCCTCTATTAATGAGTTGTGTGGTACATTAAACATGCCTGGAATTTCAAGAAAAACTTTTACCAAAATTGAATCTGAAATTGGACAGTTGTGGGAAAAATACTGCATGAAGATCTTCTAGCAGCAGGAATTGAAGAACGAAAGTTGGCATTGGAACAGAGTAGATAGTTTCAGTGTGTTCTTGCAATCACAGTTATATGTGATGCTGGCTGGTCGAAGAGACCACACCGTCATACTTATAATGCTCTTGGGGTGTAACAATAATTGCCGGTGCTGCAACTGAGAAGCTTCTTTCTAATGGTGTCAGAAACAAAAAAAATGTTTAGTGTGTTTCAGAGCATTTAATCAAAAGAAGGATCCACAACCACAAGACTGTTTTAAAAACTGGATATCACCGAGTCAGGCCATGCAGTCTGCCATAATTTCACAGGGATTTTTGTAAACAGAAACAACGCATGGTTTTGCGGTATATGGGAATATATGGAGGTTGTCGGTGACCATGATAGCTCTGTTTATGCAAGAATATCCGAGGAAATGCATGTATCGGGTCCTTATGTTCAAAATGTTGAATGTTCCAACTACATATGTAAATGCCTGTGAACCAACTTGGAAAAACTTGTAGAAGATAATAAAGAATAAATAGGCAGACATGACTTAAGAAAACCCCTTCGCGGAAAGTTAGTGGCTACTGTGCGTTCTGTAATTTCTTATAGACATGGAAATATGTTTAGACACCTCACAGGACAAAGTTAAAAGTCAAAAACGCTTATGACAATATAAATGCGTTAATTCACTTAAGTGGAAACCATACACAGCGCTCCAATTTCTGTCTTGCCAAACGCAAGGTGAGCAATGGTACTTTTCAGTCAAATTGGTGCACCCGAAACCTTTTCCAGTTCAGAGAAGGATGTTCTATTAAATAATACAATTGAAGATATGTATGACTGCATTGACAGTGTAATCAGTGATCAGATAAACTATTGGGATCTTACAAGTTACACTTTCCTGACAGCTGAGATGCCATCGTTCAAGCCCTCTGGGGAGCTACAGAAGGATGTGTATATTCTCTAAGATAAAGTAGCGTCTAAAGCTCGCCGTCTTTTAAACAACGCTACAGCTAATTTAGTTGAAAGCTAGGTGTCTGTTCGAATGGAATTCGATGGTGGAAGGTGTTTTATAGGTGTTCACATAGTTTATGGCATTACAGGTGCTATGGTGGAATATTACGAAACAACTTTGCTGCTGCCTGGGCACCCAAGGTATGAGAATCAGACATTAGAACACCAACTGAGGATAATTTCCACACAATATATGAATCTCGTAAGCGGCTTCATGACATCAGTTTAAAGAATCAAAATAAACCTCTTGCCAAAGCACGTCGAATTAAATGTAAATTATTATCTAGTAAGGAAGGTGATAGTCTTGCAGCTGAGCCGTATCCAAGGTATGAGAATCAGACATTAGAACACCAACTGAGGATAATTTCCACACAATATATGAATCTCGTAAGCGGGTTCATGGTATCAGTTTAAAGAATCAAAATAAACCTCTTGCCAAAGCACGTCGAATTAAATGTAAATTATTATCTAGTAAGGAAGGTGATAGTCTTACAGCTGAGCCGTACAGCTAAGCAAGTCTATGGTTCTGAGGTTGTGGATGTGGTTCCAGATGTTTCTCCAGACACTCTTAAAAAGTGTATGAACTCTTACTTTACCACAGGGATAAATATATCCCAACAACAAATCGTCCCATGAGTTCCAATGTGTTCTCTGTGCCTACTGGCACAGAGAACACATTGGAACTCATTGGACGAAATGTGTCACATTAGAGAAAAGGCAAAGTTCCAATCTCTGTGTGGGTATTGAATTAACGTACATAAGAAACGATTTACTGTCACAAATTTTTCGGATGTGTTTAAGCGTTCCCCATCAATTCCAGTGAAATCATTGGGCCCGCGATTACTGTATACAATCTTTTCTGACAAAAGGCTCACAGGAAAAGGTCTTAAACTTGAAAAATACGCCACTGAAGAATGCAAACGCTTCAAAGATAATCAAAATGAAATTGTGACAGTGAAGTCAGTTGGTTTGTCCATCTACCGAGAGCATCCTTTTCTGGCAGCGAGTCCAGATGGCCTTGTTGAGAGTGATGTGGCAGGCACAGGCCTTGCTGAAATGAAACATGTTATATTAAATAAGGCATGTTCTTTTGAAGAAACAAACAAATCCTTCTGTTTGGAAATTGTCAATAAAAAATTGTGCTTGAAAAATAATCATAAATTCTATCGTCAAATTTAACGTAAAATGAATGTTTTAAATATTGCCTGGCTAGACTTGGTGGTGAGACGTGTTGAACCATATCAGCTTCATTCGCAGCGTTTCTATGAGGACACTGGTTTCTGGACAAGAATAATGCTTCCCAAGCTAACAGGCTGCAGCATTCTACAGAAAAGCTATACTCGCCCAAAAAAGAAAGTGTGCATTGCAGAAATTGATCAAACTCCAAAAAAATAATTTCGTAGGTGTAATGAGTGTTAACCTGTTCATGAATAAGTTATGTTGAACACAAAAACAGCTTCCCCCGTTAAAATTGCATTAACGTTAAATGACGTGCTGCACGTTTGTGAAAAGGCATGTTTTGCACGTGGAGAGTCTGAAAATTCATGCAACAGTGTGAATCCTTGGGTATTTAAACCTATCGTTCACATTCAAACTTGCGCTGCTGTTAAAACGACTCCACCTTAGCATGCCAAGATTGACAATGAATCAACGTCTCCTTGCCCTGGGTATGATTAGAGCTGGCAGAACACACAGAGAGGTTGCGCAGCATTTGAACTGCCACCGTAACACTGTAGACAGGCTAGTCCATCGACATGCACAACATGATGACGTTCGAGACCGACCCCGCTCCGGGAGACCCCGAGTTACCACCCCTGCACAAGATCGGTATATCCGTGTCGTCCATCTCCGGAACCGGCAACAAACGGCAACGACGACAGCCAGGAACATCCATAATCTGAGACGGATACATCCTCAAACAGTAATCAACCGGCTGAGAGAATACGACTTACGTCCTCGAAGACCTGCAATTCGTCCGATTTTGACGTTACGTCATCGTCTTGCTAGACTGCAGTGGTGTAGACAACATCTCAGGCATCCCTTACACTGGTGACAACGTGTTTTATTCACAGATGAATGTCGTTTCCATCTTTCATCATCAGATGGCCGCCAGAGAGTGTACAGACGTCGAAACGAACGCTACGCAGATCCATGTGTCGTGGAGCGAAACCGTTATGGAGGAGGGTCTCTCATGGTGTGGGGTGGCATCACTGCCCGTAACAGAACTGAGCTGGTCATTATTGATGGCAATCTCAATGCAGCCAGATATCGTGATGAAGTGCTTACACCTGTTGTTGTCCCATTTCTGCAACGCCACGGCCCCGGCGTCATTCTACAGCAGGACAACGCCCGACCCCACGCAGTTCGTGTTGTTCAACAGTATCTGCAGCAACAACAAGTGGATGTTCTTCCCTGGCCCGCAAATTCGCCCGATATCTCACCCATTGAGCACATATGGGACGAAATGAAACGTTAGCTACGCCGTCTTCCCCATGCACCGTCAACGCTTGTGGAACTTCAAAGACAGCTTATCAGAATATGGAACAACATTCCACAACATTTCCATGATAACTTGTTCGCTTCCATGAGGCGTAGATGCACAGAAGTAGTCGATGCAGGCGGAGGTCATACCAGATATTGAGAGTGTGACTTTTGTGTTTGACCCTCAGTGTCTTTGACTCTCCATGGCACCAAGAGTATTCGTCGTAGCGTAATGAAATTTCTCGTGTTGATCACAAATTGATTCATCTGTGATTGAATAAAATTTCCATGAATGAAAATGATATATATCTTTTTTTGTGTTATTTTTTAGCATGCACACTTTCTTTTTTGGGAGAGTATATTTTACCTGAACTAGCAGAACCACGTTATGGGAAATCACCAGGGATACGTGAACCTGGAATATGGATAACAATAGTGCTTTTATAAATTTGACGTTACCGTATATAAAACTGCGGTAAGGATGTATTACTAGTGCATACTGTTTGTGGTGATTTTGATATGAGAATAAGTAGGACATTTGCATGTTATGGATCACCAAAATGTACCAGACAGGTGGTCCATGAATTGATTTGTTGCTACTTATTCAAATTGTTACTTAATCCTTTACTGAACACGAAAGGCAGACACTTGCAAAACAAATTCTTGAATAACACACTTTTTGCCATTTGGCATCAAAAACATAGCTAATGACACCTTACTGGAACGAGCTCGTTCCAACGAGGGTCATAAACCGCGTTTATGAGACAGATATGAAAAAATAATGAAAATTGAATGGTGATTTTTGTGAATAGAGCTGGCAGGTTTTGGCCGTTACGTTTGATAAAGGGTTAATGACAGGTTGTAAATTTATGAGTGAAAAATCTGTTTTACTGCAATTTAGTAGTAATTAGCAAGCCCATTCCATTTTATCGACTTGCTTCATCTAGCATCAGTGCTTGACTACAGCCCTCCTCGAATTGGCACCCGGGAAGTGAAGCATTGTTTGTTTACTGTGGTAAACAAGCTCTGTTTACTGGTAAAATAGGATGCAGTCACTAGTGCTTGGGTGGAAGTCCTCTAAAATGGGCAACATGGGGAAAACGATTGGCTTGACTTGAATTCATATCCGTGTTGCGGTCACAATTAACCATTGTGCAGAAATATGTGTCCTTAAACACCAATAAATAAATTTATTTAGTCATATAATAGGAGAAAATGTCAAGAAACAAATTACTCAACCAACATTTTACTGCAAGTAACAAAGGTTTTCGTTGTATATTTTATCGTTTTCTCGGGGCAGCACTCTAATATATTATTTAACTTTCAAACGGGAGTTTGGTTAGGCTAACCGTCGTCCCAGCTTACGTGTAGCAGTCTAGTTACGCGTTTGTTCTTCGAGGTGTAGTGGTGTGGGTGACAGAGAATGATGATTTGTTGTTTCAGAGACAGTGGTATTCAAATAAACTTTGTTTCATCTTTTTCAGTATTCTACTTCAGTCCCATCAACCAGGAGACAACCTAGACTGCCTGCAGTCACAGAACACAAAGTACAGCATCACTATGTTCTGCTCCAATTGTTCCATCTTCTGAAAAAGCTATCCTCGACAGCGGAGACATACCTTCCTTGGGAGATATATTTCTAACAAATGGCTTAATGACTTTGGACGTAGTGAATGGTATTCTGCGTATGCGACAAAGGTCCTAGATGGTACCGCCGGGGAGAGGTCAGCTGCCTATGAAGTGTTGTATGACAATTACGATGAAGCACATGAAGCGACACCATTTAGTGGAGGACTACGAATCCATCTCGGTTGTTTTCTTGGATCGATCTCTGAGCAGAGGTGAGTTACATGCATACATGTTTTTTTTATTCGTTTCAGTGGAAATTGTCTACGGGCATTTGCAAAATTGTCTGAGGAAAAAGTCACTTTTTAATGCAAAATTCATGACCATTGAACATTGTCCATTGTACATGTAGGTAAGCAGGTTTGCATTTTTCACTACTTAAAAGCATATGTCAAACTTGCAAATGGACACACAACTAATAAATTAAGGTTTGTCACAGTGTGCATTATTTTATGTGATTTGATAGCATTGCAATGCAATCATCATTAATATTTAGCAGACAAGATGAAATTGCAAAACACATATTACGACTCATTTGTGTTTCCATACTTCTGTGAATAGTTCCTAGGTTAGGAATAGGAAATTTCTGATTAATTCTTTAATTTAATTTTATTGTTTTGAACAATTATTTCCAAATTATTTCTCTGACTTGCCCTTCTATGTCATTAACTGGTGCTAATCCTGCATTATTACTTTCCAAAGTGTGATTTACTGGGATTTCCGAGTTTGATTATAAACGATAACTTCACAAGTGAATTATGCAATCAACAATTGTGTCATGTATCCGTGCGCGCAAACCAAGACGCTTTGCCGTGGGTGTAATGGGGACGTCATTGTTTTTTGTTTTCTAACCCTTTACCTAATATGAAAAGAAGACGACACTTGCAAAAAAAGTCTTGAATAGATGTTATTTTCATTTTTTTGTTTCCAAAACATAGGTTATGACCCCTCATTGGAACGAGCTCATGGAGCTCGTTCCAATGAGGGGTCATAACCTATGTTTTAGAGACAAAAAATGAAAAAATAATGAAAATTAATTGGCGATTTTTGAGAATAGCGCTTGCCGTTACGTTAGGTGAAGGGTTAAATAATATAATTATCCTTAATAATGAAAAGTAATAAACAGAGTAATCGCTTGACTGGACTGGTTACGTGAAATAATTCATTCGAGGCGAGGGACTATATTGTAAAACTCTCGTGCGCATTCGCGCACTCGTGTTTGTACAACGTCCCTCACCTCTCACACCTCTCGTGAATTATTTCACGTAACCAGTCCAGTCAAGCTATTACTCTCTATTTATTCTTTCACACTTGACTTGTCTTTTTCATGTTTTGTGGTTTGTAAGCTTTAGAGTTACAAGGTCCAATGAAGATAAAAAAAATAACTTTCAAATAATTATTTCATGTATTTCTGTGCCTTTTCATAATTATAGGTACTGCACATATGCATTTTACCACTCACCAGCATTTTTTGTCTTCCTGTCTACCTGCACTGTTGAAATCTTTGAAATTTGTGGTTACATTGTCCTTAATGATTTTTACCTGCCGCCCAGACAAAAGTTTAGTGCTATTCTACCGAAATGCGCAAAACTAATATTTCAGTCCGAATCATACGTGTTAATAAATTTGAGAACTAACTCCTTTTGAGAATCGATTCTGTTTTTAAACGATACGCATACCAGCATGTCGTGAGTTCCCGAGTCTAGAGTCTAGAACAGATTCGAAGCAGTTGTTATAATCTCGTCTTTTTTCTCTTTTGCTAGTGTTTATTCCCATATGATGTCAAAGTTGCATAAAACAATTATGAAAAGAAGTGGGAAGTTGAACTGTACATCAGTCATGTAAGAATAAAAATATTATGTTTTGTTCCGATCTGGTAATTCAAAAATCTAATTTATCAGAAACAGAAACTCGATAGGACAAGTGTATATTTTGCTTTTAACCCTTTGCCCAACGTAACGCCCAAAACCGGCCAGCGCTATTCTCAAAAATCGTCAGTTAATTTTCATTATTTTTTCATTTTTTGTCTCAAAAACATAGGTTATGACCCCTCATTGGAACGAGCTCATCGTTTTTTTGTGACAAAAAATGAAAAAAATTAATTGTTCAAGAATTTTTTTTGCAAGTGTCGTCTGCTTTTCAAGTTAGGTAAAGGGAACTGTTTTTCTAGAAAATAATCTATTTGTGTTTCGTGTATTTCCAACACATGTATACTAAAGAGCGGATGACAATGAACATGTGTGTAATATACAAATAGAAGAGGTTAGTACTGTAGAATATTCTTCACTTTATTGATTGCACAGATTACACGAACTACTTTTGAGCATAACAAACAAACATGGCATTACTTCCAGCAACACAAGTGCCTAGCCTTTTCAGTAGAGATTTACCGACAAAATAACAACTAGTTGCACTTGGTCAAGCGGTTTAACTCTTTCAACCCCGTTGCCATGCAACGAATCGCCCAAAACACTACTGCGTCATTTATCTATTTATTGGTGTTTATAGGCACATATTTCTGCACAATGGCTAAGCGTGACCGCATGCTACTGTATAGGACGAAATCTGCGAGTTTATGTTGGATTTGTGGTGAGATTCTGTAATAATCAAACCATGGGATTAACTTATCGCTGATCCTGTTGTCTAGTTAGGTGCTAGGACCTTCTCATTTTGCGGTAGTAGATTTGTCCACTGCTTCTGACGAATTATTAATGACAAACATCCTTCCAGTAACCTTTGTAGAAAACCTCATATAATTCTGACACGATGTCACACAAGACACGTTCCTTTTTGTTAAAGGGTAATATGCGATCAGAGTGCGTTCCTTGCCAGCAGGAGCAATACTAAAAAACTTTTACAATTGTATTTTCTATAATTGTATTTTCTACCTATTAATATAACTGACTAAAATGAATCATTAGCATTTTAAAAAATATGGCAATTTGCCAACTGGCAAATGTCCAGATCTTTGAAAATGCTAATGGTTCATTTCAGCCCATTTAAAGTCCTAACTAGAAAATACAATTCTAGAAAATACAATTGTAAAACGTTTTTAGTATTGGCTCCTGGTTTTGACAGTGGAGAACATTCTTTAAGTCGCACTTATTTTTATCATGTCAGAGGGCAGTATTTCATTGCAGGATCTTTAAAACATCTATTTTGTCATACGAGTCCGCACCAAATTCTATCATTTCCAAAAGTAATGAACCTTTTTTAATAAATTTTAAAATTGTTTTTATTCTTTTGTATTTTCTACCCATTAATATAACTGACTAAAATGAATCATTAGCATTTTAAAAGATATGGCAATTTGCCAATTGGCAAATTGCCAGATCTTTGAAAATGCTAATGGTTCTTTTCAACCCATTTAAAGTCATAAGTAGAAAATACAATTCTAGAAAATACAATTGTAAACGTTTTTATAGTATTGACTCCTGGTATTGACAGTGGAAAACATTATTTTATATCGACTTATTTTAATCATGTCAGAGGACAATATTTCATTGTAGGATCTTTAAGACATCTATTTTATCATACGAGCCCGCACCAAATTCTATCATTTCCTAAAGTAACGATCCTTTTAATATATTTTAAAATAGTTTTTATTCTTTTAAACTAGACTTTTGAAGCCTCAAATCAGCAAGCTGATTTATAAGATATTCACCATATATTTTACTGTTCAAACAACTCCTGTCTTTGACATTCTATTGTAATTATTTCCTATTTTCAATTAATCGTCTTCCTTTGTAACTGACAGTGGCATATTTTCCTTTCTACCGTTTTCTCACTGCAATATAGCCTTAGCTGTTGATGTGGCGTTAAGCACAAATAAATAAATATATTTATTAATAAATAAATAAATAATTAAATACATTTGTCAGATTAGTGGTGGTTAACCCAACACCTAACTAATTGGCAGACCCTCCCAGTGCTATACACATGTAGTGCTCTACACATTAAACACTCACATTTTGGGTAAGTTTCACAATATTGTCTTCCAAACATTGATCATGACATCTTAGTGGGATGAGTTTATCTGACTCGTTTCAATGACCATCATACGCTGTGTTTTGGAAACAAGAAAAAATGAAATTATTTTACTCCAATATGAATTACTTAATTTTATTACCACTGATTTATTTATTGATGTTTAGGTTATTTTCAATATACATCATAGTTATATATAACTATCACGATCTCAGCACAGGTATAAAAGGATTAGATATATAGACAATAAACATGTAGTGTGTTTTTATATCTGTGTTATACAACGAGTTGAAATATGGTTTATTTTTTCGAGGCTTCGCCGAGAAAAAATAAACCATATTTCAACGAGTTGTATAACACAGATATAAAAACACACTATATGTTTATTGTTTTTATCTGATAACAAACAGACACCCGTCTCGTGCGTCTACCCGACTTATATATGCTTCCCACGGGCCTCCAAAGAAAACCAGTCTACGAGACAAAAGAAATAGGACAAGACGCATAGAGTTGTGTCCCTTACATTACAAAATCGATGACGGCGATTGTAAAGTGCGATTGCACTTCTTGCATCATGTAACTGCGCTGGAACAAAATAAATTTCAGCTATTTTATTAACAGTAACAAAACGGTGTTTCAGTAGAGTTATTCTTTTTTTGACATAGTTCCAGTTTTCTTCCGTGTTTTATGCTGTAGTCCCAATATAACAAATAATTTTGCGTTTGTTTACAATTTTTACGAAGTGTTTTTTTTCAGGTAGAGCAGACGAACTTTTAATTAGCGCAGTTCCGCGAGTACTTTTGATCGAGGCCGTGACTGTAAATAGATCGAAGTCACCGCATACTAATTACTATTAACATTCAAGTAATTTCTACAATGTTTTGAAGCAAAATTTTAGGTTGCCTTTATTGAAGCAAAATAAATAAGAAATGACACCATCAGGGGATTTTGACAAAGTGCAATAAGCGTACAATTAAAACCTGCCCTGTGATATAACGATGTTTCATGAATAAATGAATGAAAATGGAATTGAAAGAGGTCAGAGGTCGTTCGCATAAATTATAATTATATACAACACCCGTTGTATATACTTCAAGTATATACAACGGGTGTTATACTCTATGGTTATCAGATAAATCTGATATAAAGCACAGGGATAAAACCAAGCTAAGCCTTTATGTTACGAATCGGCCGCATCCGTCTGTGTAATATTTAAATTCAGCAGTAGAAAAAAAAAAATTCCAGACTTTTAACAAATACATATCTTGTGGCCCCTCATTGGAACGAGCTCGTTCCAAGAAGAGGTCACGTGATATGGTTTTGGTGAATTATTTTGAAAACTTTAAAAAAATAATATTTAAAACAATAAATTTTGATATCGTCTGCGTTGGGTAAAAGGTGAAGCCGAACGTTTTTTAATTATGTTGCCCACGTTAAACCTTTGAACTATGGTGGTATATTCCAAGTCAGTCCAATGGCAGCAATTGGAAGAGTCCATTTTCACTATTTGTGGAAAGACCAATTAATATTTTCAACGTGCAGCATTGGGGCTGCACGTTGTAATATTGATGAGTCTACCGCAAGCATTCACTTAGCAGACATCCTACTTAATGGAATTATGACGCGTCATGTTTCGAGGCCGGAAAAGCGACCTCTCGGGTTCAAAGGGTTAAAATTCATTCACCACAGGCGTTGGATTTCGAATCCTATTTTACTAGTAAAACACAACTTGTTTACCACAGTAAACAAGAAATGATCCTCTTCCCAGAATTCCTGTGGGACCCTCGGCCGTCAACATTATTCCTGTGTGTATCTCCAAATAGAGTAAGGTAACGGGGTTAAATCTCTTGAGATCGATTATGACTGAGATTAGTTCATCAACATCCATAACACTGCGCAGAAATATCACATCAATATTTATAAGTTGTGCTTGCAGCATGAATGAAACGCTACCAAATTAAGCCATAATGACATATGGCGATGATTTGTTTTCTCCCAGTCACTTTATTCATTCACCAATATAGAGCCACCTGGTGAGCCACGTACAGCACTACTAGGTTATCGATCGAGACAACAAGTGATAGAGAGATGCTATTCCGTAAAAGTAGGAAATGTCATAAATAGAATCTGACCGTACAAGCAATTGCTGGTATCGGTTGCAATCGTAAACAAATTAGTTGCTTGGAGTTTTGGACCGCGATATTAATGAATGTGAAGAGACTACGTCATTTAAGTCAATAAAACGTACTCGAGGTATTGTCGTTTGCCTCACGAAACATCGATAGCTTCACTTCTGAAACGAAAGGTGAAACAAAATTCTTTAATTTGTTTTATATTATAACTCGCATCACACATTCCGGAAGAGTAAAGACAGTAACGTTCTTTAGAAAGACTGAAGAAAAAGAATTTTTAATAAGATGGCAGATAAAATGGAAATGGAAAAACTAACTTTGCCACAGTTTGTTTCACCCGTATCCACTCCCGGTTCCGACACTTCACCTGAACACTCTTCTAGGGGTGCAGCTTCAAACTACGGAAGTGTGTCCACACTCGGAGCAGAAGCCTCGACAGCGAATTTGTTACGCATTGACTTGGAAAAAACTTTGAGCCGTCACACTGGGGAGAGCACCGAGCAAAGAGAGACATGGGACAATAAAGCACAATTTCTACTTTCGCTAATAGGATATGCTGTGGGACTTGGTAATGTGTGGAGATTTCCATATTTAACACAGAAGAACGGTGGAGGTAAGTAAAGACCCCTTTTGATATAATATCATTTTCAGTATATTCCCTATATAGGTCAGAAGACTCGTTTCTATGTAAACAGAAACAAAGGATCTTTCCTGTTTCAAAGGTTATTGCATTCACGGATGGCAAATTAGTCATTTTGTGTGCTACCAAAATGTTGGAATAAAAGTAAACGATGAATATAAGGTCCAAACTTTTTCAACGCTTTTAGACCGACTAGTTGTTGGGAAATAGAAACTGGTCAACATCATCGTGTTGGCTTCAGACAAAATTAGATATAATATCCGCTCGGAGTTAACCCATTGAACCTTCGTTGCCTGGAATGGTAGCGCCTTTGTGCACACTTGCAGTGAGATGGGTCGGTTCAATATCAATATACAGGGAGGATAAAATAATAACTTCGATCTGCAGCCGTCGATGCATGCCCCATGTATAGACCTCTTGTAACAATGAGGGGTTGTATTTATGACAAAAAGTAGTTCATAAGACGTATGCACTCCTTTTCGTTCCGAATTAAAAAAAAACCCAGTCCGAACGCAGTTGCGTGAACCACGCTAGGTTAGTGAAGGATATATTGAAACTGGACTTCTGTCAGGGCCGTAACTAACAACAAAAAATGTTCTTGGAGATGGGGAGGGGGTAAAACATCGGTGCCCGACAGCTCAGTCATATCGCCCAACTGTTTGGAACACAGGGCCTACCTAACTACTTTTATCAAAGGCGTATACACTACAAATATAATTGCCATCGATAAAATCCCGTATTTTAAACATACAACAACTACACTCCAGCTACGTAAAGGTGCCCCCCCCCCCCCCCCCCCCCCATCTGGGAGCTTTCAGCATGTCATGGTCATTGAAATATTTGTTATTAGTTACTCTCATCCTACATTTATTTGTTATATGTGTATATTTTTTGTCGGGCAAGCAAAAAGATTTTGCCCACCTGAGTGCTCCAAAAACGCGTGCATGTTCTCGTCGGGCAGCACGGACGTTTGCTCAACTTGGTATTTCATACTTTCTTGCCCAACCTCTGACCGACAAAACCGGGAGATATTTGGGGAATGTCACAACCCAGATTTACGCCCTGGCCTCTGTAAAAAGGAACAAGGAGTTTTCATATTTCAAAGGGCACTATAAATACGTTGACGGGCGACAAAATAGATGTTAAGCGTGCTACCAAACAACAAAAAATTGGAATAAAACGTAAACGATGTCGGGATATAATATCCAAACTTTTCAAACGCTTAATGTCCTACTAAGGTTATAGAACGGGCTATGTCATGTTGTTGGCCTCTTTGACAGAACTAGATATCATATCTGCACGAAGTTATTTTTATTTTATTCAATCGTATTTGTTTTTACAAGGAATGCCGAACAAGTTATGCAACTTATATTAACGATGTTAACCAATGCTAACCCTGCATGTGTGGAGTTAGTATGTTGGGGAGTCTGCCAGTTGCTCACCGTTACTCAGTGGTGTCTCCGGGTACTTCGGCTCCCTTCAAAACTCTCCGACACGAGGTGACGCTGGCTGTCGAAAGTATCGTTAAACCCTAATAAATAAATCTACACGAAGTTAATATCGCCAGCAAACATAATTTCAGGGCACAGCTCATCTAACATGTGTGTACATCAAAGGTGACCATGAATTTGACCCTATTTCCATCATAACCGAAGGCTCCGATGTATTTTCCTTACTTCCTCAAGAATTTTATTTTTTCTTCCGCTCCAACGCTAGGTTGTAACCAGAGGTTTGGAAGAAAAGTAACGTTACATCAACATTTAAATAACGATTTTTCGTACAGCGTTTGGTGGATTTGGCGGAGTTGCACTTGAAGGATTAGAAACGAAAAACTTATCCTTTTTAACAGTGCTAGAATCAGAATAATAAATTTATATACTAAGTCATTTTGTCGCTCTCAATTCGATAAAGAACTATTACTGAAGTCACTCATATATACTTTCCAAAGTGTGATTTACTGGGATTTCCCGGTTTGATTATAAACGATAACTTAACAAGTGAATTATGCAATCAACAATTGGGTCATGTATCCGACCGCGCAAACGAAGACGCTTTGCCGTGGGTGTAATGGCGGGGGGGGGGGGGGGGGGGCTTCATTGTTTTTTTGTTTTTTTTAACCCTTTACCTAAAATGAAAAGCAGACGACACTTGCAAAAAAAATCTTGAATAACTATTATTTTCATTTTTTTTTTCTCAAAAAATAGGTTATGACCCCTCATTGGAAAGAGGGATCATAACCTATGCTTTGGAGACAAAAAATGAAAAAAATAATGAAAATTAATTGGCGATTTTTGAGTATAGCGCTGGACGGATTTGGTCGTTACGTTAGGTAAAGGGTTAAATAATATAAATATCGTTAATAATGAAAAGTAATAAACAGAATAATCGCTTGACCGGACTGGTTACGTGAAATAATTCATTCGAGGCGAGGGAGTATATTGTAAAACACTCGTGCGCATTCGCGCACTCGTGTTTGTACAACGTCCCTCACCTCTCATGAATTATTTCACGTGACCAGTCCAGTCAAGCGATTACTCTCTATTTATCACCTTTTTCAAATTATACAAGTTTCCTGATTGGCCAGTAACCAGTGCATCCAGTACGGTACATTTATCTCTCGCGGGGTGTACGAAGTTCAACAGGGTGTGTGAGAATAACAAGTGGCACCTAAAAGGGGTGCACAAATATTCTATGGTACAGTTCGCCGATTTCTGTTTCACCCATCGCCTCCAACATTTTCGTCAGTAATAATAAACATTCAGACTCACAATTAAAATGAGAACAATATTGTTTTATGCGAATATTCCGAAAACTTGAAATAAAACATGGGTGCATATCCCCAATGTCTGATTTACTGCGCGTAGGCACATAGAACACATTGGAACCCAGGGGACGAAATAGTAACACGGGCTCCCCTCGCAAATTTGGTTGGCGTTAAAATGTGTTGTTTTTGTTGATAGTTGTCAAATGAATTGCTGAGTGTCCTTCTAATAATTGTTTTTATAGACGTGAAGGCGTGTAATAAACACTGAACGAAACGTGTGTGTGAATGGGTTAATTGATATGACACTTTTGCCATCGCACCTTATTTCCCAAGATTTATTGCACCTTTTCACTTTAATATTGAAAAGGTCTAATATTACTGTGCCAGCAGGTAATCTCAAGGCCTTGCGGTGGCGTAATAGGCAGAGATGCAGGCTGCAAACCGAGATGTCCTTGTGCAAGACACTTAATCTCAATTGCCCACGTGGGGGCACGGTGGCGTTGTGTACTCAGGCGTACTGTACGTCGATGGTGCACTTGTCTTCAACCAATGCTAACCCTGCTTGGGTGGAGTTAGTATGTTTGTGAGTCTGACAGTTGCTCGCCGTTGCTCGGTGGTTCTCTCCGGGTTCTCCGTCTTCCTCCACCCCTAAAACTGTCCGACAAGAGGTGACCCTGGTTGTCGAAAGTGTCGTTAAACCCCAATAAATAAATAAATAAATAAATAAATAAATAAATAAATAAATAAATAAATAAATAAATAAATTTTGATCTGATTGATTTGATATTTTGAATACTGAACAACCATGATTAGAACATTCACGCATTGTTATTGTTGTTTGCAAATTTGTGGACTGGGGTGCAGCAGGGGAGGTCACCCCTGACTCATCCCGTCATGAAAATCGGCTTTCGATAAAGTTATCTCCCCTGAAATTATTAGACTGGCTTGGAAAGTCAAATTTGAGAAGCGTGCAGTTGTTGAAAATACACCTATATGCCATCAGTTGAAAATAAATCGAAGTTTCTCGGGGCTGCCTGTTGCTTTTTTTTATTAAAAGTTACAAAAGGAAACTTGGCTTTTAATGGCAATCTAATTAGAAGCAACTGAGTAGCTGTCGACTTTGGTTCTTTGTTTAGCGAAAGTGTTTTTACAGTAATTTACAAGTTTTTATTTTTCCCTGGGATAAAAATGGCAAATCTCACCTCCTCGACTTCTATGTTAATGAAAAGGATAATGTCTGCATAATATGTCGCGATGCATACACTGTTGATACAATGAACAGACAAAATGGTTACAGAACATCAAAATATGGTAAAAACGCCGTTTTCTTATTTTTAAATGGGTTTAAACTGTGAGTAATAGGCAAACGTTCAAACTGAAAAAATGTAAAAAGTCAGCTTGTGTATTTTTAACCCTTTACCTAACGTAACGGTCAAAACTGGCCAGCGCTAATCTAAAAAATCGCCAATTAATTTTCATTATTTTTTTCACTTTTTGTCTCAAAAACATAGGTTATGACCCCTCGTTGGAACGAGCTCGTCGAGCTCGTTCCAACGAGGGGTCATAACCTATGTTTTTGAGACAAAACATGAAAAAAATTAGTTATTCAAGAATTATTGTTGCAAGTGTCGTCTGCTTTTCAGGTTAGGTAAAGTGTTAAACCACTCGACAGGAAACTGCATGAAGTTAGTGCAACGATGCGCACATTGATGATACAACTTCGCTAACATTTTAAAATTTCAATTATGATCTGCAATCCCATACCCTTAGTGTTAAATTTACAGGCAACTTCAGAAAATTGGAGAGAGCTATCTATCCTCTAAATCTCTTCCAATGACGAATACTGTCAGCCATGTGGCGGTGGTACCTTTTTGTGTCATCCAGAGTTGACAGTATGTCCATTTACTTTTTGTCAGCTCTTAACATTTCGCAGGTCCTGATCTTCATCTCCTTGGAGACAGGAGAAGTAGAGTATTCATTGCAAATAATAGTAAATATATAATTGATTTATTTACTGTGTGTATCCTTAACACCTTCTTGAACGTTTCTACACTGGGGCTCAGTTTCCCTGGGTGTTGTATTTCCACAGAATGAACAATTCTTGGATTACATGACAGATAGGATTGCATAAGCTAGCGATATTATTTTACATGATGTATTTGAATATTACTGACTTATTGTTACTTTTCGAGTGGCCAGTTTCGTTAGTTATCAGGTCGAAGAGTTCCTACCTTAATTAACTGTAGTGATCACATTCCGTAATGAAATGATATTCATCTTCAGTCGCCTCCGAATCACTCTTAGTGCATTTTCGTTCAGTGACCAGAATTGGGGGCTGTGGATGTCTTCACATTACGATTAACGGTTGTAATTACTGATTCGAAGGCGAGTGAAGATGGATGTCGTGTGTACTAGGTATGGTTAAAGAATGTATTCATTTTAATTGTGCGATATCTTCTCAACTTGTTTTTACCTTGTTTTTTATTATCGTGTATATTTGCATAGAAATATTCCTCATATTTTTGTTTTCCCTCCTCAATAACGTATTTCTTTGTGGGTTTTATTTTTGGCGACAGAAGCTATTAACATCTTCTATATCCAAGAATTAATGTAATATAATCTTTAATTTCTTTAACACATACTTGTCTGCTTCTATATATGCCGCTCCAAGTATAGAATCAGATTGTTAAGACAACTTGGAGTGATATCTCGTCTGCTGTAATACTTCATCTAGTAATAAAGGATATCTTCCTAGTTCAGTACGCACAGCAAAGCTGGGAGCATTCTTATCTACACCAAGTAATAATTTATAAAATTGTATGTGAGCCTTTTCAAACGCGAAGCGGTTTTCGCTTATAATCTAGTTCTGGTGTCCATATCTCACTACCGTACAGTAGTACTGGTTTTAGTGGTCGTCCAACAAAACTTAGGGAGAATTTTTGAAATTTTCACCAGTGCCCAAAATACTGATAAAAAATTAAACAAAGTCATACATCAAAATAATGACTAGAGTACAAAGAAATATATTGATTATATTCATGTTTTCATGAAAAAAACATTTTTTGTGATTTTGACGACAGACAAGCTTCCAATGGCATAAGTAACGAATTACAAAAATCACGAATAGATCGGTAATCCCAATGACAGGCCTTCAAATAAAAGACTTCGAACCCCATACTCGGAGAAAGCACATTTTACCAATTCGTCTCCATTGTGTTACAAACGCCTTAAAGAAAAATGCACGGAAAAAAACGCTTCCATTAGAAAACCACGTGGGGAATTCGATCACATGCCGGCTTGTCACCATATAAGGCAAATAGTGAACTTGGGAAAAATATTGTTTTCAAAGATCTGAGAATTGCAGAAACGGCCACATTCTTCTCAAACGCGCCATTCTTAGCATTCTTATCTACACCAAGTAATAATTTATAAAATTGTATGTGAGCCTTTTCAAACGCGAAGCGGTTTTCGCTTATAATCTAGTTCTGGTGTCCATATCTCACTACCGTACAGTAGTACTGGTTTTAGTGGTCGTCTGTTACGACCCGTAATGTAATAAATACCCATAATGTAATACCTACCCATAATGTAATACAAAAACGACCCATAATGTAATACGAACCCATAATGTAATAGAAAAAGACCCATAATGTAATAAATGTAATAACGTGTAATAAATGTTAGGTACCCATAAAGTAATAACATTTTTAAAAAATTAGATACAAATTACACTTTTCCAGGCCCGTAATGTAATAAAATTCTAAGTTTGATTTTTGTTTTTCCTCTTTACTCCAGCAGTGCGTTCGGCTACTTATGACACATCCTACGCCTTCATCAATGCTGCCAATGGCCCCTATGCCGTACACAGCCACCATGTGTGGGTGTGTTGGGATTATGATGGAGAGTATTCCGGGACCTGGGGCGGGTATACTCTGCTCTGGGTGGCAGGCATTATCTCTCTTCTATTTGTACAACCCGCGCAAACGTCTTCCTCAATAGCCTCTACTGCCCTGCCACAACCATATAGGTCTACCTTACCAGACATTCAGTAATTTTGATTCCAGGATGGTCATTTATAACTGCAATCATCATATTCGACCGGCTGTTCACTTGCACAAAAGCAATGTGGGTAGCAGGTTCCTACTGTTAATAAATGCAAGTAACTCTGGTCAAAGCTGCTGGGGCAAAGGGTGGAGTGGGTGCCGTGGGATTTGGGTGCACCAAGACTGGATAGTGGCGGGGGGGGGGGGGGTGTAGTATGGGATACAAGGAAAAGATGGAACAGAAGCAAGACGTTGAGTCAAGCGGCGCAGAGGAATGTCGGGAGGCGATATGGTAGGTGTACTGGTATTGGGATAGGGGATATCTTATAGCTCGATGGGATTTGGATTAGGCTACTTTCCTCAAAATTAAGCGTACGGTCTATCCTCTGTCTCTCCAGTTTTCACTACCTGAACAAATTAGTCATTTCCCTGTACTGTACTACTATAAGTTTATGTCACACCCACCGCTCTTGGAAACCAATGAGCCCGATCCCAGGATGACACTTAATAACGACCACATCATATTCCCGATCCTGTGATAACATGTGTCAAGTAATATTATTAGTCCACCACACGGCCTTCCACTTAAACTACCTACAGTCATGGCAGTTCCTGGCGGTTGGCAGGGACTTCCTGACAACCGCCTACTCTATCACATCGACTATTCGCGTGTTCATCTCCGCTATTGTGCCATCTTCTCCTAAGTTACACTCAAACAACATACATAGCTAGACACGAGGAGTAACATGGGCGTATCCGTTTGACCGGGTGTGTGACCTTGACCATCAAACCGGAAACCTTGAACCTGTGTATCGGCTCCTGCTGGGCGATTGTCCTGAAACTTGGTGTGTGGTTCGGGCGCCCAACAATTTCGCCACACCCGATGCCCGTCATGTGTGACCTTGATATTCAAACCGTTGACCTTGAATATGTATCTCGGTTCATGCTGGGCCGATTTTTGTGAAACTTGGTATGTGGGAGTAGTTCAGGACTCTCAATATATATATATATATATATATAGAGAGAGAGAGAGAGAGAGAGAGAGAGAGAGGAGAGAGAGAGAGAGAGAGACCCGAACTACCCCACATACCAAGTTTCACGCAAATCGGCCCAACATGAGCCGAGATATAGGTTCAAGGTCAACGGTGTGAATATCAATCAAGGTCACACATGACGGGCATCGGGTGTGGCAAAATTGTTGGGCGCCCGAACCACACACCAAGTTTCATAAAAATCGGCCCATACACAGGTTCAAGGTCACCGGATTGATGGTCAAGGTCACACCTCACGGTCAAACGGATATGCCCATGTTACACCTGGTGTTTAGCTACGTATGTTGTTTGAGTGTAGCCTAGGAGAAGATGGCACAATAGCGGGGATGAACACGCGAATAGTCTATGTGATAGAGTATGCGGTTGGCAGGAAGTTTCTGCCAACCGCCAGGAACTGTCAGGAAATGTAGGTGGTTTAAGTTGTAGTCCCCACAGCTCAGAAAATGTTGTGGAATGCTTTTCCAATCAACATAATCTCAAGAACCACCAAAACTACTCTCTATTATAGATCTGCATTCGTCCTGTGCATACTATGAGTGATGCCACACCACTGGTGAAATTTATTTGAGAATGCAATCCCCCGAGCTCAATACAAAGAGGCTGCTTTGTACAACCAAGTGATGTGCACATTAACTCGACTCAGTTGCTGGTCACAGCCACAGGTGAACATGACATACTCTTAACCAATCTTCTCGCAAAGGTGGCCTGCGTGGATGATAGCAGTCTACAAGGCGTTTAACTTGCTTCGGTTCATATCAATTGAGGGTGTTCAATCTGTGGTGTGTTGAGGTTTTAGAAAAATAACAGTGAGAGGAGTTGAAACCATTTCACTCAGGGCTGTCACTATTGAAATTGATACAATTTTTATTGAAAATGTAAGGTCTTTCTCGCATGTGCGAAGTGCAAACTATTTGACTGGAAAGCATTTGATAATATTACTTGACATATGTGATCACAGGACCGGGAATATGATGTGGTCGTTATAAAGTGTGGTCCTGGGCTCGGGCTCATTGGTTTCAAGGTGAGGAGGGTGCGACATGAACTTATAGTAGTACAGTACAGGGAAATTACTAATTTGTTTAGGTAGTGAAAATTGGAGAGACAGAGGATAGATTGTACGCTTAATTTGGAGCAAAGTAGCCTAATCCAAATCCCATCGAGCTATAGGATATCCCCCATTCCAATACCAGTACACTCACCATATCGCCTCCCGATATTCCTCTGCGCCGGTTAACTCAACGTCTTGCTTCTGTTCTATCTTTTCCTTGTATCCCACACTATACGCCCCCCCCCCCCCCACTATCCGGTTATTGTGCACCCAAACCTCACTGCACCCCACTACACCCTCTGCCTCAGCAACTTTGGCCAGAATTGCTTGCACTTATTAACAGTATAGGAACCTGCTACCCGCATTGCTTTTATGCAAGTGAACAGCCGGTCGAATATGATGATTGCAGTTATAAATGACCATCCTGGAATCAAAATTATTGAATGTCTTGTAAGGTAGACCTATATGATTGTGGCAGGGCAGTAGAGGCTATCGAGGAAGTCGTTTGCGTGGGTGGTACAAATGGAAGAGGGATAATGCCTGTCACTCATAGCAGAGTATACCCGCCCCAGGTCCCGGAATACTCTCTATCGTAATCCCAACACACCCACACATGTTGGCTGTGTACGGCATAGGGGCCATTGGCAGCATTGATGAAGGCGCAGGATGTGTCATAAGTAGCCGAACGCACTGCTGGAGTAAAGAGAAAAAACAAAAATCAAGCTTAGAATTTTATTACATTACGGGCCTGGAAAAGTGTAATTTGTATCTAATTTTTTAAAATTGTTATTACATTACGGGTACCTAACATTTATTACACGTTATTACATTTATTACATTATGGGTCGTTTTTTTACATTATGGGTTCGTATTACATTATGGGTCGTTTTTGTATTACATTATGGGTAGGTATTACATTATGGGCATTTATTACATTACGGGTCGTAACAGTCGTCCAACAAAACTTAGGGAGAATTTTTGAAATTTTCACCAGTGCCCAAAATACTGATAAAAAATTAAACAAAGTCATACATCAAAATAATGACTAGAGTACAAAGAAATATATTGATTATATTCATGTTTTCATGAAAAAAACATTTTTTTGTGATTTTAACGACAGACAAGCTTCCAATGGCATAAGTAACGAATTACAAAAATCACGAATAGATCGGTAATCCCAATGACAGGCCTTCAAATAAAAGACTTCGAACCCCATACTCGGAGAAAGCACATTTTACCAATTCGTCTCCATTGTGTTACAAACGCCTTAAAGAAAAATGCACGGAAAAAAACGCTTCCATTAGAAAACCACGTGGGGAATTCGATCACATGCCGGCTTGTCACCATATAAGGCAAATAGTGAACTTGGGAAAAATATTGTTTTCAAAGATCTGAGAATTGCAGAAACGGCCACATTCTTCTCAAACCCGCAAGGTGATAGAATTGAAAACGATCAATAAATTCACGGGGGGGAAGTTACATTGACAATCCCTTTATTTCGGGATAAAGTCGAAATACCAGGACAACTTTTCAGTTTCCTTATCCAGGGATGCCATTTGTAGAAATGGGTCTCCACGGCTCTGTTTCGTGATATTTTAATTTGGTTGTTATCGATACGTAACATATTAAACTAGATAAATAGGATTCAAAACAAAAATATATCCACACAAACATTAATGTTAATCGTCAAACTTGTGTTTGTACGAAAATATCATTTCATTGAAAGCCGAACTATATTTATCACAACTTCCTGTTTCCATTTCCATGTTTGTCTGCTATCCAAATGTTTCAAAACAAAGAGAACAACAATGCTTTTAGCTGTCCATCCTCAGCTCAGCGAAATTTGGGAATATCATGACGTTAACCTTCTTTGCACGCAATTACATTTAGTGTCAAATTGATCTACACCGATCTTATCACATAACCATTGAAATACGAAATTAGTGCCACCGAAAACGCTTGTCAACAGACAACATTCCCTCGTGGCGAGAACCGCTACGTAGGTTACCGAAATGAGACCCGAAGACTTAAGAAATTACAGATAAATGAAATCATTATCCGAAATAATCGTGGTTTTGTTCACGTCTTTCATTGGCTGCCTATCAGATTGGATTCAATCAACAAATAGGCAATTATTGTTGTAAAATCGGCCGTTTATAATGATGGCCGGCCCACCTTCCCATAAACGTACTAAATGGGGACGATAGTTTCAAAACGAATTATGCAAAGTGAAGCTTAGAAAGAAAAATCACACACTCTAAACCAAATTAGTTGGTCGATACAATTTTTTTAATGTGGAACTGTTAATATTGATTGTTCTTCCAATCCTTTTTGCCGTAGTTCATTCTATTTGTGTGTTTAAATGACAGTTGGCATAATTAAACGCAAGAAACGACCCATATGTCATGATACCAAATAAATAAGTAAGGGTATTTGTATCCCAAGTTTATCAGTGAAATCATTTTTGTCAATTTGCCAAGAATATTGAACCATCTTCAATTGAATTGTGACGTATAATTACTACAAGGTGTTCACATTGCGCAGGTTTCATTTTTCTCTCATGAAGGCACTTGTGCTTCCATACGCGTTGCTCTGAACTGTATGGGATTGGCCCCTGCCGAACTGAAACAAAAAAAAAAACAAAAAAAAACAAAACAATATGGCAGCATTTGGGAATTGTAGATACCATGGGTTGGAATTAGTGTTACTGCTTATTCTTCTCATGAATAACAAAACGATTTCACCAAGTCTATACGAGGAGGATTTCAAAATACAACAATTCAGTTATTTTAAGGTAGTTTATAGTCAAAATTTTGTGCTCTTACTTATGCCATAGTAGACATGGCAGCAGTTTCATGGCAAATTTCAGTTTCCACATGTTCTGTTCTTTCCAAACATTTTGGTATATAATTTACTGGGGTTATTTCTTTCTAGCCATTTTTGGACTTTGGAGAAAATTTCCAGACATTTGACCAAAGTTAGGTTGGACGTCCTCTTAATTAATTTGTCAGATAGACTAGAAAATATGGGTATTGTTATGCGGTATTTCTGGTTAAATGAGGAGTTTGGGGAATAAAGTGCTCGAAGTGCTTTCATGCTCAAATGTTTTTGTGAATCTTGTAGTTTAAATTTTGTGAGAAATTCAAACCTTAGTAATTATAGTTGCTGGTTTTCTGAAGCTTGGAAGATCGGAAGTATAAATTAAGAACTACGGTCGATATAACAAATTTTGTTTTATCTATATTCCATCTCAGGCCTTTTTTCGAGCGTAGATGCCTAACTTGTTTAAGCATTGTGGTATGCCATCTTGGGCGTCGGATTACAAAACTTGGTCATCTGCAAATAAAAGATGATTTAATGAGTAGTTATGCAATGAAACTGGCGTACATTTGTCATTAAATATACCAGCAATATCATCTATAAATATTTAAAAAAGTATCGGCGAGAGATTACACCCCTGCCTGACCCCAGTGGTGGATAACTGAGGGGAGGGGCTAATTCTTTGTTTGTTTTCGTACTGTAGTAACATGACTTATTGACATCAGTTTCTCTGGGATCGGGCCCCTGATACCTATATTACGTAATTTCTGGAAAAGTTTTGGGCTATCAACGGTATCGAAAGCTTTTCTGAAATCTACAAAAACTGCACACGGTGGTCTTTACGTCTTTTTATATTTATTAAAAGCAGAGTTCGAGACAACGATACTATTAATAGTTCTACATCCTTTGGGAAATCCGAATTGGTTCTCACTTTATTAGATTTATCTTCTAAGCGGTTATTAATTCTGTTGTTAATGATTCTGTTAAATAGTTTACCGATAGTATTACTTTGGTCTATGGCGCGATAATTGTTTGGATCGTGTCTATCTCTTTTTTTATAAATAGTTGTAAGAATTGATTTGCTCCAACTAAGAGAATAATGTTTCGATGTTAATATTTGATGAAATAGTTCAAAACCTCATCAATAATGTGTAGAACAATAAACTTTAGAAGTTCATTGGACACGTTGCCAGGGCCTGGAGATTTGTTTTACTTTTGGACTGACGGGGCGAGCTATATACTTCGTCCGCTAATATTGGGTTATTGTTCAATGGGAGATCTGTATTATGAGTTTCGATATAGTTGTGGTAATCGGGTTGTTCTCCTTGATGCCTGCACAGTAGATTATTTAAAAAATCCACAGTGCCATCTGGATAAAGGTGATTTTCAGGGATTTCATTTGTCTTCGGAGAGTTAATTAGTCTCCAAAATACCTTAGGATCAGTGGATTCCACTCTAGCAAGTTGATCGCATATATTTTTATTACACATCCATTAAACTTTTAGCCCTTGTATTTAACCGAACTGCTGCTATGACATAAATGTTTCTGTATTCAACCGGTGATATACAAGCCGGAACTTTTTTCCCGCACCGTTTCTACTTGTTCCTTTCCCGTCGAGTCATTAGTTACGCTTCAAAAAGTTTCCAAATTTCGTTATACAATTATCGATCGTCTGTCGCGTAGTGTGAAAATGAAAACACCCAAAGCAAAATAAAGTCGGTTCACAGAAAAATAAGTTAACAAAAAATGAGATAATATTTAAAAAAAAAAACATCATTTCCATCCACAACATTAACCCCATTCTGTGGCCGTGTCGTCTTCGGATCCCGTTATATCTAAATTGGTCAATTTTATTTCGGTAAATCTTCATACATCCTCACATGCTTCGAACTTCTTTTAAAAAAGTTTCTTTCAATTGTTTTACAAATCCGCCCAAATTTTACTTATGTTTTTACTATTAGTGATAGTCACCAAATGGTAGGCGTGAATGGACACCTGCCGAAACAAGCCCAAGAGAAAAGATAACGAATGTAATTTAGACTTGTTCCCAAAAAGTTGTTTTGAATTTTTATCGATCTATTTGATCAGTACCGCTTCAAACAAAAATAACGGACCCCTTCACCTTTGGGTTTAATCATCGGGATTAAAAAATGTTTATTTAAGTGTATTTTAATGCACAAGGATGTGTAATAAACAATTTACGTTTATATTTAATGATCTTTTTATAAGATTTTCTAGCTGTAACATATTTTACTATGAGCGACTAGTTATATGGATCTTTCCGTACTGCAAGTATTATTATACCCCACGCAACAAAGTTGCGGGGGTATAATGTTTTTGACTGGTCCGTCCGTCAGTCCGCCCTACTTGTTTTCCGGACTTTTTTTCTACACGCTTCCACATATTGAGCTGATTTTTGGTATGTGAGTCTAACATGGTGACCTACAGATCAAGTTTGCATTTTGTTCCGCTCCACTGAGTTTTACCAAAATTACGCCCCTTGGACTCTGAAAAATTCATCAAAATTACAGTTTTCCGGACTTTTTTCTACACGCTTCTAGATATTGAGCTGATTTATGGTATGTTAGTCTGACATGGTGGCCTACAGATCAAGTTTGCATTTTGTTCCGCTCCACTGATTTTTACCGAAATTACGGCCCTTGAACTTTGAAAAGTTCATCAAAATTACAGTTTTGCGGACTTTTTTCCTACACGCTTCCAGATATTGAGCTGATTTTTGGTATGTTAGTCTAACATGGTGGCCTACAGAACAGGTTTGCGTTTTGTTCCGCTCCACTGATTTTTACCAAAATTACGGCCCTTGGACTCAAAAAATGCATCAAAATTACAGTTTTCCGGACTTTTTTTTCTACACGCTTCCAGATATTGAGCTGATTTTTGGTATGTTAGTCTGACATGGTGGCCTACAGATCAAGTTTGCATTTTGTTCCGCTCCACTGATTTTTACCAAAATTACGGCCCTTGAACTTTGAAAAGTTCATCAAAATTACAGTTTTGCGGACTTTTTTCCTACACGCTTCCAGATATTGAGCTGATTTTTGGTATGTTAGTCTAACATGGTGGGCTACAGAACAAGTTTGGGTTTTGTTCCACTCCACTGATTTTTACCAAAATTACGGCCCCATAGACTTTGAAAAGTTCATCAAAATTACAGTTTTCCAGACTTTTTTTCTACACGCTTTCAGATATTATCGAAATTACGGCCATTTTAGTATGTGAGTCTACCACAATGACTTACAGATCAAGTTTGCGTTTCGTTCTGCTCGGCTGATTTTTGCGGAAATTACGGGCCCTGGACTCTGAAAAATACAAGTAACAGATTTCCGGGTCATCTTCCTAAAAATTACACTTTTCCGAGCTTGAAATATCGGGGCGCGTGGGGTATGTGAGTGTGCTCACTAAGGTTCTATATTATTTCCCATGTTGAGTTGTTTACACTCTATGTCGAACCATTTACGTTTGGGTTTCCGTTTATTGTGTAGACACGGAATGTGTTTTGTCGCCAATTTATTTACGCATTCTATAATTGACATAAAATCATTAACGGCACATTCAGTATCTTTACTTTCTTCTTTAAATGGTTTCATCCTAATTGTTCAGGTTGTCTGATTATGTCCGTTTTTTTTAAAAAATAGCAATGATCTTTCAGCACTTTGATCGGTGCATTTACGATAACCAAAATGAACACATCTAATGACGTAACAGTCATGGTCCAGAAATAAAGGCTAAATTTTGAATAAAAACGCCCTATGGCTGCACGTTGAAAATATTAACTGGTTTGCAGACCCGACCCAAAAATAATAAATATGGACTCTTCCAACTGCTTCCATTGAACTGACATGGAAGATACCACCAGTGTTGAAAGGGTTAATAAAATAGCTTCGTTATACCAGTAGGTTATTCGGGTGTCATCAAAAGCATACTAATTAGAAGTCTTATCTCTTTATCCACCGGATTAGCAGACACCCTTGCAAAGAAATTCTTGACAAACTACAAATGTCCAAAAAAAGGGATGATGGCTCTGAGTGGAACGATCTCAGCGAGCCGCTTATTAGAGGTTTTGAGACAAAAGACGAAAAAAATAATATTTCACTGATATTTTTTTTTAAATGACGTTGGCTTGTTTTGGACGTGAAATTCCGAAGCCGGAATCTTAAATTTATCCGACATAGTGGGTCCAGAGTCAAAAATAGACTTGAAACCTAACTCAGTATACTTTTTTTAATAGGTAAACTGCGAACCATTTCTTGGTTCCTAAAATTTGTTTCCATGTCTTTTACCTTGTTAAAATTTATGAGAGAGTTCCAGTGCAATTGTTTTCATTTCTTACGCCAAAACATAGATTCTGTACCTCATTGGAACGAGTTCATTCCAATGAGGGTCATAGACATGTTTTTGAGACAAAAAGTGAAAAAAATAAAGAAAACTGAATGGTGATTTTTGTGAATTTCGCTGGCATTTTTGGACCGTTACGTTGGATAAGGGGTTAACCGCACTCGGAATGAATCTATGCCCTTCTTGTCAATATTAAAAAAAAACATTCTATAGAACAGTGAGCTCGGAATAGGACAGAGTGTTTAGAAAAACAATAAAAATACGGATACTCGAAACAATACGCGGGCGATGTGGTAACAATATCAAATTCATCAACACCCAATGCGGTGAAGGCAACGCATGGGTGCGCTCAGAGAGCTTAACACAATAACACGAGATAACATGTATTTTATCAGTCCCTGAAATGTGGTTATACAAGATTTGTCAAGTCTATATTCATTCTAAAAATGTATTCTAATTGTATTGATTACTTCACGTTTGTATATGTAACATAATATATTTACACATCGGCGGATTATTGTCAATGCTTTTAATGTCCTCATAACAGCATATGTTACCCAGTTAGTCATTCACTTAAGCGTCCATTTCAATAGAACAGTGGTTCTTTTATCCATCATATAAACATTAACGGAGTCGAATGGAACGATTGGGAGTCTTTACCCTTCCCCAGCCCAATAGTTTTTAACATTGTCAGCAGCCGTAAAAGATATGTCTATCATGGGATTTCAAAAACAGACAATTCCCAGCATCTTTTACGCTCCCTTCACTTTTTGGACCCTGATGGTATATTCCATGCCAGTTCAAAGCCAAGAACTGGTAAAGTCTATATTCGTTGATTGCTCTACCACACAAATTCACTGAGTTACTCTCTACTTTATGAATTCAGGGCGTTTCACGAACCTGGGCCGGAACGAACATGAGCCGGAAAGCAGCCTTTCGGTTTCAAAGGGTCAACTGGTAGAGTGCTAAATTATTTTTGGCTATCAAATCTTGTGCACATGTCTTTGCCTTGTTACAATTTATGGGAGAGTGCCCATAGGCACTCTCCCATAAATTGTAATAAGGTAATCTCTTACAAACTAAATAATATCACTTCAATGATAATACGAAGCACATGTACTGAATATGAGTCTTCAAGCTGTGGCTCCTCCACTTCAGAATAAAGCCCAAAGATGGGCTCCCAGCACTCTACCAGTTAATAGTTGATATCTCGTAGCACAAGGTTATACCACCTGAAGGAGTAATTTTTCAAATGTGCTGGGGAGACGACTTTCATAAGCTGTAAGCTTTCTGTCGAATCCCTTTTCTACTCAGAAACCTGTTTTCTTATATTTATTGCCTTTCTGCATACTACTGTATCATGTACATTGACGATTTACTTCTTTGAACAATTATTGTGAAGTATATACAATGAAACAAATGCTTTAATAAATACTGTTTAAACTAAGACTAAACGAATGTCGGAAACAAGACCAGAAAGATTTTTCGTGACGGCACCATTTGGGACGGTACTTTATCGAAAATATTCGAATGTTTTTCAACGAGCGCATAATGAACATTGTTTCTGTGTGTTATCAACGATTTTACAATTCGTGGTCAGAAGAAATTGTGTTTTTCTGATCACGGCAAAGACATCGGCTAAAACACTGGACACCCATTGTTCATGCTTCAATTGACTTTCACGTGATAGAATCTTAGCCCCCAACTCATGAAATAAGTGTGGTATCCACCGAAATAGTATGGAAATCCTCCGTCTCTTTTTCAGTGAACAACGGAGACTGCGATAAACAAGTCCAGTTATCGAAGGTATTCAATATTAACTCTTCAAAACTAAGCATAACGTTTAGAAAACGTGACACTCGACAATATCACCAAGCAACAAATCCAGGAGTGTGACTAGAGGGTCTTTGTCCGGATTTCCAACTAGACCCACTCTCCTGGCTGCTGAACAACATTTGTTGAGAAAGCCATTTGCACCTCCGAGTGTGAATTATATTCTAACTGCTACTTGTGAATTTCCAACTGCTGAAGTAATCCGAATGAACCCTCTCCCCTTGTCTTCGAAATATATGACCATGACCTTTGAGATCTAGATATGGAAACCGTCTCTTCAGTGCAACAAGGCACCATCTTCAAAGAATTTTCTTTAGATAAATGGTTAATTTATTTATAATTAATTTTTATTCTATTTTGTCAATGACCATTCTCCCACACGGATCACTTTCCATTTTTAAGGTGTCTTGAGCTAATTTGACCTTTCTCTATGAGGAAAGTTCGAACTATAAAAGGTTTCAAACAATGCGTTGAGTTCAGTTTGTATTGCTGAATACATTGACATATTTAATGACCACGCAATTACCATTTTATAGAGATGTTAGACAACTTGTGTAGTTCTAAACTAGGCTTCTAAATTTCAGTGCCCAAATTATTATTTTGAAGGGCGGATAGATGGTCGGTATATATTTGTCTTTGCTGGAGGAATTTAAGTAACCCACACTGTATAGAGTTCCAGAGGATTACTACATTATAAGTTATTGGGATGAATTGACGGTAGCATAGTCTGAGCTTTGGGACTCGGAACTTATGTCCAACGGAGACGCGAAGTGTCAAGGTTGAACATAGGCTTTGAACCGCAAACCTCGGACCATGTTACCGTCAATTCATTACAAAAACGTATGTGTTCCAATAAGACCCTACCCGTGGCCCAAAACTCACGTCGTGCAATGAACAAGGCAACTTTAACGTTAACAAATTTAGTAGATAAATCTCTCGCATACACCACAACGTCACTGGACAACAAAAACATCAGTAAAATCTCCAATGTCGAGGCTACTCCATCTCAGTTCAAATCATGAACAAGTTCACTTTTGAAGTGAGATGGACTAACCTCGACTTTTTTGTAACTGGGTTGAGCGTATATATTCACAGAATGATCATTGGCCTCGAAAAATACAATTGTATAGGCAGTAACAATATCAAATTCACTTTGAATCCCCCTCCCCCGCCCCATTGTTAGCATCTTTTCAAATATTTCACGTGGTAACATTAGACGATAACATATGCCACTGGAGCCATAAACATAGAAAGAAATAAGCGCGGTCTCGTCCAATCACAGGGCGAGGATTTTAGTCTTACTGGAACATAACAACATTTATTTCTGTTTAACGCTTTGGTATGTATAAATTGTTTTTGGAGTGGGAGATTTGGCATTCTACTATAAGATAAAGCAATAAACATTTAAAAAATAAAGTCCCTCATGTGATGGTTCTTGGGTTAAACTATTATCAAACATTTCAAAAAATA
The DNA here is from genome assembly GCA_031216915.1 of Pictodentalium vernedei. Lineage (NCBI taxonomy): Eukaryota > Metazoa > Mollusca > Scaphopoda > Dentaliida > Dentaliidae > Pictodentalium > Pictodentalium vernedei. The sequence goes on along the minus strand of CM062295.1, from coordinate 548,496,259 downwards.
CAAAACAAATTTACCCAACAGCGGTCGATGAATGTTTTCTAGTACTATACCACCGAGGAAGTGAAGGAATGAAAGAGTAAATTGGAAAAGAAAGAAAAACAACAATTAGTTACAGTGTTCAGAAATGCTCATATCATTCTTGGAACAAAGCTAATTTACCACTTTTAGCTGGAAGTCTAGTCTTCTTGCCTAGATACTGTTAGCATGTACTCTGATACAGGAGACTCAGAAGCGCTGTTCAATCTTTACTAGCGACATCTGCGTTGTATCCTTGGTTACTGAACGCGAGGTAATACTCTCTCTCTCTTTTTTTTCATCCTCTCTCTCTCTCTCTCTCTCTCTTTCTCTCTCTCTCTCTCTCTCTCTCTCTCACCCTCTCTCTCTCCCCCCACCAAACGATTCAACTCTCGGCCGGGATCAGAAATCATCCTCCCAGCCCTCTTGAAAACATGACTGCGTACCTCAACATACATACACGCAAATGTACGTACGCACGCACCCACCTCTTCACGTAAAGTACAAACGCGCGTAGACACTTAATTATTTATAGTGGGTCAAGTGGGATCTTACAACATCCTTATCCATTTAGTACATGTACGTGGAAAACCAGGTCCTCGTTGATCTTTTAACCTAGTCATTTCTTTCTGCATGTATATGTGCACATATATGTGCACATATATACATGTATGTCTATGTACATGTATGTATGTATGTATGTGTGTATATGCGTGTGTGTGTATGTACTCAGCAGTGTGTAGATATATGTGTGTACATGTATGTGTGCATGTATATATGTATGTATATGTGCGTGTGTGTATGTACTCAGGAATTCAATAAGTTCGTTCGCCCTGATACATGAAAGCTAAGCCATTCCCTCCAACCACCATCTACCTTGGTAAATTCTGCATTATGAAGAACGCCCCAAATGTACATTACTCTTGATGTTTATTTTGACTATTTTCTTGTTTTGCAACATCGTATCAGCAAATGATCCTTTTTACACATCACATACAAACCCCATTGGTCATATCCACTAATATAGGAGCTTATTTTTAAAAAAAAATACGGTTGTTTTTGCGTGGGAACCAATTCACAGGGTAATTTTATTTATTGTAGTATCCTAAATGGCGGGTAATATCGCTATCGACGTGCTGTGGACAAACCCTGAATATGATTTTATTAATCATCTTAATGAATGTTTAGAAGCTAATAATGAAGAAAATGTATCACCCCTCAACTATCTGTTTGGTAAATGTTTGTATCACTCACCTGAATAATTTTGCACATCATACTGTAATACCGAGTGTAGGGAGGAGAGGAGAAGCGTGGGAATAGGGAGGCAGTTGGGAGTACAGGGGTAACCATGGCCTTCTCGTCCGAGAACCGCGACAAATCAGCGGCTGGCCAAAGTCTTATTATTATTACTGATAAGTCATTTTCCATGTTTCATATAAATTGTCAAAGTCAAAATGCTCATTGGGACTCATTACATGATCTTCTTTCTTCTATGCAGACTACGAATAGCAGTTTCGATGTCATAGGACTAAGTGAAATATTCAGTATCCCCCCGAATACTTCATATAAACTTGACGGATACAACAGTCTTATTAAGAATACAAGACCGGGCGGTGACGATGGGCGTGGTGGTGTCGCGTTGTTTATTAAGGAGGGACTTGACTTTAAAATTAGAGACGATATCTCTTGTGTTCATACCACACGTTATAGAAACACTCTTCATAGAGGTTCAAGTCCGTAATATTTCCACAATAATTGGCGTTTTGTATGGACCAAACATGCAACCTAAAGATAACATTGATAATTTCTGTCTAAATTAGCCGAAATAACCGATAAATTAAAATTTGAAAACCAAAAGTCCTACCTAATCGGCGATATGAATATTAACCTGCAAAAATCAGACTCTCATCTCAAAACTGAAGACTATTTTACTCATATGTTCTCTGAAGGTTTTGTCCCATTTGTCACCAAACCAACTAGAGTAACCCTCTTCACCACCACTTTGATAGATCACATCCTTTCCAATAATGCTTTTGCCCCTACAGATGTGGGAATAATCATTACAGATGTTTCCGACCACTTTGTGACCTTTTACATTAAATCTACAAGCCACAGTAAACGGGATCAACCTCTCTTACTAAAAGGAAAAATAAACGAGAATAGTGTAAATCATTTTAAAACTACCTTACAACAAAACGATTTTGCATCTGTTCTGGAAGCAACTTCTGCTGACGACGCATACAATAATTTCATAGAAACCTACACAAATGCATTTTAGATATCCTTCCCACTGGTACGCCTACATCAAACCAAAAAAATACATAAAGCGTCAACCCTGGATGACAAATGGTCTCCTAACGACTTCAAATAATAAAAAAATATTCTATAATAAAAAATAGCAATATCCAACTGAATTGAATATACAAAATTACCAAAATTATTGTCGTATTTTTAATAGAATCAAAAAACAAAGTAAGGCAATGTATTATAGAAATATCCTGATGGAAAACAAAAACAACTTACATAAAACATGGAAAATTTTAAATGACTTAATTAAGAAACAAACATCAGTAACAAGACTCCCCTCTACCTTTAGATATGACAACAGTGATATTAATGGCCCTCAAGAAATCGCTAAAAATAACTTCAATAATTTTTTTGTGAACATCGAAACGAATACACGCGCCCAAATTAAAAAGCCTAATATTGAATTTACCCATTGTTTGAATAACAGTTACTCAGACAACTTTTTTATGACCCCAACTACTCCATTAGAGATAATAAATACTATAAAGGCAATGAAATCTAAATCGAGTGAGGATTTCAACAACATAACGTCAAAGGTAGTCAAACTGACAGGCGATATAATTGCTTTACCAATTGCACACATTATCAACATTTCTTTTGAACAAGGAGCAGTGCCGGACGGAATGAAAACTGCTAAGGTCATACCTGTATTTAAATCAGGATCTGATAAAGAATTCACCAATTACCGGCCAATAAGTATATAGCCAGTATTTTCTAAAATATTGGAAAAGACTGTGTGCAACAGGCTGACAAACGTTTTAAGTGATTTTGACGTACTCCCACCAAACCAATACGGATTTCGAAAAAAACATTCCACATTACACCCAGTTATGCAATTACTAAAACATATAGCAACGACAAATAATAAATCGACTAAAGACCACACACTGGTGATATTCTTAGACCTGGCTAAAGCATTCGATTCTATAAACCACGAAATTTTATTAAGCAAACTTGCTCATTACATTATCAGGGGCATATGTAATGACTGGTTCAAAAGCTACTTGACAAACAGAAAACAATACGTTCAGTACGCCAACACAAAATCCTCTCTGATGCCCATAACGTGTGGTGTGCCTCGGGATTCAACTTTGGGTCCCATTCTGTTCCTACTCTATATCAATGATATTCACCAAGCCACCTCTATTAATCTTCTTTCTTTTGCGGACGATACTACGGCGTATTCGTCTGACTCGGACGTACGACGACTGACACGATTTGTTAATAATGAACTTCAGCATATATTTACATGGTGTTCCGCCAACCAAGTTCTTTTGAACTACAAGAAGACAAAGTATATTTTAATCAATCCCAGTTCGAAAAGGGTAACCCCCTTTAACGAATCCGTAAAATCAATGATACTGTATTAAAACGGGTGGGTGTAAACGGGGATGAAACATTTATTAAGTTCCTGGGTATTAATATTGACGAACACCTGTCTTTTACATCGCATATCTCCCATATGTGTTCTAAGATAGCGTGCCAAATTATGCACTTAACAGGGTCAAATCTATACTTCTCCACGACGTCATGAAAACATTATACTTTGCATTGATATACAGCCGTCTAGTATTTGGTATACAGATATGGGGGAACTCAAAATCAATCAACCAACTGTTCCTACTTCGAAAACGCTCAGTTCGCATAATTAATAACGCACGTTTCAATGCCAACACTGACCCTCTATTTGTTCAAGATAAAATAATGAAAGTTACATATCTTTTCAAACTCCATGCCATGTTATTTTTATTCGACTGGAAAAATGGATCTCTTCCCCAGTCATTAAATTCTAAGTTTTCACTCTTTAATAATAATGCTACTGGTCCCACTACTAGGCACTCGGTAGCGATTGGCGTCTATAGAACAAGAACAATATCCTTAGCTTACCTCTCTTGTTTCAACTATCCTAGGCTTTGGAATGACCTGGAACCAAATATAAGAAATGCTACAAATCGTACTGCATTTAAGAAAATGCTAACGCAAAACTTTTTCTCAAATTATCAAACACAAATAATATGTAACAATTCGTATTGCCCAGACTGTACCAGATAGTTTACTATACTAATCTGTAATTCAGTTTGGTCTCAGTTTTGCTTTTTGCTTTTGTTGGCTAGCTCGTCACTCAACTTATTCCCAAATTATCTAAATTATTCAAACCATTTATTTTCAATATTATTTTCAATGCATTCTAAAACATCTTGCTATTATTAAAAGTCTTGTTTCCCATGCAACAATGCAACAATTCAACATTAGTTCAAAATGATCTGTATTTCTTTTTTCCCGACTGTATACTCCGTCTGATATGATGTTGCTCCAATTATATTTTCTACCTTGGGGGATAGCAGGAAGACAGCCAGTGTGGCTATGCTGTCCCTCAGCGGGTGTATATGTATTACAACATTATTCTTTAAATGTATTGATTATCATATTTTACATACCGTTAAATAAAAGAATAGAATAGAATAGACATGCTTGGTGGTTCACTCTGGCTTTCCATCACCTACAAAACTGCTCGACACTATATGACCCTAACTGTTGAAAGTATTGTTAAATCTCAATAAAGAAAAAAACCCAGCTTTAACATAGAAGATTTGGATAATAGTGAACAGGAAGAGCTATGCAACTTGAGCGGCTGATTCTTGACAAGTGTTGTCTGCCTGAATGCGGTCGTCATTTGAAATAACCGTCAGGCCATGTAAGTCTCATAGACGTTGAGATCAATAAATGGACACTAGTTATAGATGTTTTTTTTGTAAAAAACGACTATTGTTTTGCTTTGGAGCTACGAGGAGAAAGTAAACATACATTACAATTAACTAGTAGAGTGGGGACGCGGTGGCGTCGCGGTAACCGGTTCTCGTCAGATCACCGAAGTTAAGCAACGTCGAGCGCGGTCAGTAGTTGGATGGGTGACCATTTCGGCGACTGATTTGCGCTCCCGCGCTGGGTCCTTGGGCAAGGCCCTTAACCCCGATTGCCTGCATGGGGGCACGATGACGCTGTGTACTAAGGCGTACTGCACGTCGGAGGTGCGCATGTCTTCAACCAATGTTACCCTTGCGGTGCCGCGGAGCAGAGTCCAGAGTTGCTCGGTGGCTCTCTCCGGGTACTCCGGCTTCCTCCACCCGTAAAACTGTCTCCGACATGATATGACCCTGGCTGTTAATGTGTCGTTAAAACCCTAATAAAAAAAACTGGTAGAGTGCAAAATTATATTTTATCACCATAATTTGCTCCCATGCCTTTACCTTGTTACAATTTATAGGAGAGTGTCTATAGGCACTCTCCTATAAATTATAACAAAAAGACAAATCTATACAGACTATGTAATTTCGCTTCAAAGATCACATGAAGCATATCCATTGAATATGATGCCTTTAAGCTACGGTACCTTGACTCGTGTGTAAAGACCAAATATGGGCTTCCAGCACTCTACCAGTTATGCGTTCTCAAATTCTTTCTCCCAGCATCTTGTTCGGTATGTTTCAAACCGTTACGCAACACGAATAGAAGACGCTACCTGTAACTGGATTTCTTAAATAACTTAAACGTTTCATTGTTCGCCTAAAAACATAGCCTATGACCCTTCATTGGAATAAGCTATGCTTTTAAGATAATACATGAAAAAATAATAAAATTTGAATAACGATTTTAGTCAGTTATTGCCGTTATGTAGAGTAGGGTGTTATTGAAATCCATTCCGTAAAAGTTATATTTCCGGAATTCTGAGAAAAAGTGTTTCAAAGTTTTCTAACGCCCATTACAACACATTTGGGAGACTTTTTTTCCCCTTCAGTACATTTGTACCGCAGTTCTAATGATTAACCCTTTGAACCCGAGAGGTCGCTGTTCTGGTCCAGGAACATAAAACGTCATAATTTCATTTTATTTTTTATTTATTTTATTGTCGTTTAACGACACTTTCGACAACCAGGGTTACATAGTGTCGAACAGTTTTACGGGTGGAGCAAGTCGGGGTACCCGGAGAGAACCACCGAGCAACGGCGAGCAACTGTCAGACTCCCCAACGTACCAAATCTTTACAAGCAGGGTTAACATTGGTTGAATGCCCCAGTACACAACGCCACCGTGCCCCCAAATAGGCAATCGGGAGGAAGTGCCTTGCCCAAGGACACAACGCAGTAATCCCTAGCGGGGATCGAACCGTGAACCTTTCGGTTTGAAGTCCAATGACGTAACCACTGAGCTACCGCGCTCCCCATAATTTCATTAAGTAGGATGGCTGCTAAGCGAATGTATGGGGTAGACCAATCAATATTTTCAACGTGCAACCCCAAGGCTGCATGTTGAAACATTAATTGGTCTATCCCCAAATAATGAAGTGGACTTTTGCAATTACTGCTATTGAACTGACATGGGGATACCGCCAGAGTTTAAAGGTTTGAGATCTCAACATGAAGGATAACAAGCAGCTCGAAATGTTGCTGCTATTGAACTGACAGTGTTCAAAGGGTTAACCCTTTACCTAACGTAACGGCCAAAACCGGCAACGCTATTCACAAAAATCGCTAATTAATTTTCATTATTTTTTCATTTTTTGTCTCAAAAACATAGGTTATGAACCCTCTTTGGAACGAGCTCGTTCCAATGAGCGGTCATAACCTATGTTTTTGAGACAAAAAAATGAAAAATTTAGTTATTCAAAAATTTAGTTATTCAAGATTTTAGTTATTCAAAAATTTAGTTATTAAATTTAGTTATAAAAGATTTTTTTTTGCAAGTGTCGTCTGCTTTTCATGTTAGGTAAAGGGTTAAGATCTCAATATGAAGGGTAACAAGCTCGAAATGTTCGTCAAACACGCTTTGTTTGTTTGTTGTGGTTTTACAACACTCCCAACAGCCAGAGTCTCGTCGTGTCCGGTAGTTTATGGGTGGAGGAGGTCAGAGTACCGGAGAGAACCACCAACAAGTGGCAATCAACCACCAGACTCTCCAACTAACTAACTCTGCAAAAGCCGATTTAGCGGCGGTTGAGCCAAGTGCGTCCCCAATGTTTAGTACGTCTTCGTACACAGTGCCACCGTTCCCCACGTGGGCAATCGAAATTAACTGCTTTGTCCATGTACAGAATGCAATTACCGTTGGGCGGAATCGAAACGTCGACCTTTCGGTTTGAAGTTCAATACTCTAACCAATGAGCCACCGCGCATCATCGCGTTTCCAAAACACTATTTGTGTCTATCCATTGCTCTAATGTCTGTACACACATCGCATTTCACCAATGGTTCTAATTCTTTTCACAAATCAACAGTTGAGATGGTTTTGATGACGGGATGGCAAATCTTGTATTGACCGACGCTTAATTATTATTAGAGTTTTTGTTTTGAGAAGGCTTTTATGTGGTAAATGGAAATTCCACGAGAAATGTCAAGATTGGTTGCACACTCCTTATTAAGAGAGATTGCTATTACCACAAAACCATTATCTGTACTTCCACAGCTGGAGACAGAAATAGTTTTAACCCTCTTTACACCATGTGCAATCTTTTCATTCATGACAATTCATAAAACAAATTTTGTTGAAAGAGAATTCTAGGGCGGTCAAATACATCATATCAAACATCATACCTTGCTTGTTGCGCTTGGTGGATTCGGTCGATTCGTACAAAAAGGGTAACATACCCTCTGTACCAAAATTGATATTTAACTCACTCAGAATAGTTAATAAGTAACGAGTAATTAACTGCAACTTCGACAACTGATTAGCAAAATTGAGAAAAATTTTAAAAAAAAAGAATTGCGACTTTTGTGAATAAGACCGCTACGTCAGTAAAGCTGATTCCATATACCTTCAGTTATCTTAAATGGCGCGTTGGGGGAAATTTCTGTGCTCAGGGGAATATCATAAATAATTTTCCGATGTTAAAAAAAGCATAGAGGTACGGATACCAATCAGTACTCACAAATAGATGCCTGTCGTTGCCAATGGTAAGAGACTTAAGACCCCCAAAGTATGCCACAATCAGGTGAGATTTTTGCGAAGTAAATACCAATTTCAATGGAAAATGTTTTCACATTTCCCACTGTACTTGAAAATTTGTTATTCTCCGTCGTAAATCATTACAGGTGTATTTGTTCATAATTTTAAAGCTGCCAACCCCATCGAACGTCACTTCCCAAGAGTACGCATCGCCAGTTCGTCTGCTGCTGGAAATATTTCGGAAATTCGGCGACTTCATTATATTATTTGGACTCTATCCAGTGTTGGATAAACGGTGGGGGAGGGGGGGGGGGTAATAATAAGCCAGTTATCTTTTTTCAATCTTTGCCTTCAAAAACGTACTTTTGATCGCTCATTGGAACGATCTCTCGTAAGTTGAACGATCTCTCGTCAAGTTAATGGTTGAAATAAATTATAAACCTGCCTCTCCTTCTTAGCAAAAATCTGGCGTATCCTCTGGAAATCAATTACATAGAAATAGATGCAGTTGTTTTCTCCAAGGATCCAAGTGGGTCGCCCCTTTCATCTTGATCTGCCATCGACTCTACTCCAACCTATACGGGTATTTCTTTGTCAGTCGGTATCGCATTTTTTATGGAGCAAAATATGAATTTGATTTTGATGTGTCAAAAATTTCTATTTCAAGAGATCGTCCTGGAATAAATACCAATTGCCAATCACAAAAGGTTTACAGTCTCAACACAAAGACTCGAGTACATGCGTACCGCTGAACTTATTATATAATACTTTCGCCAAACGTGGGTGTGGAGAATTCATGAGTGCAGACAGATCTGGATATATTCTTGCTAGAACACTTTTGTCTGCATGGAAAAGATGATTAATCGATAAAATATATTATCTTCAGAACTATATTTACATCTGCGTGCAGTGACGTTCTTCAATAGGCTTATATTTATGGTATCTAATATTCAAACTCTTTTGCTGCCGGTATCGTCGTTCTCGCGTAGTGTGTTTACGCTTGTAGCGGTGTCGAGCTCTTCTACAGATGAAATAGGAAGCAGCCCCACCCCCACAAACGAACGATTACAAATGGTGGAGTGGAGTAGATTTGTAAAGGGTGAGTAATACCCGTGCCACTCTGGTTGCCTGATTTACTTGGGCCTGGTCACTGATAATTGGCACTAAAGAGGTGATTCTATTGTTTAACTTGGTTGAAATTACTTCTGTCCATGGTTCTGTCTATCATTAGTTAAATGCCCTGTTAATGGGCTTATTCTGTTATCACTGAAAGCTGCAACTTGAGCAAGAAATATGGCTGCAACACTGGGCCACCATGGTCGCATTCCTCGGACCAGCATGGATTTTTATGTCCTTGTACTTGTCACGAAGCAAGTGACCCGTTTCTAAGTGAGGCAATTCAAGGATATTGGTCACATTCCATATAAGGATTTTCTCGGAGATTTTCGTAAGTATGCGAGGGCAAGGTCACAAAACGACTGGAAGAATTCAAACTTACGAGAGATGAACAATTTGAGTGCATAAACAAACATTAAAACATGAACATGGGCATTTTTACAGGACATAACACCCAACGCTGGCGGAGTTGTATTGCATCAAGAACCAAACAATGTCCTTTTCCCACATTTTTACATAATGCAAAGTGTAAACAACACAGACTTGTCCATGCTGACGCTTGTGCATTTTTCCCGGCATATGTGCAGTACAGAGAAACTCTATGGGAATAATTTAATTACAACAGCTCACTCGATTTTAGTGACTAAACCAATAAATGGAATAGTGAGCGCCCATAAATAAATTCTAACATTACCATGGGCATGGGCGTAGTTGTCTGTAGGAAAGTAAATACAGTGCAGTTACAGACAATTTAAATTTCACCAAAACTGATGAAGTGAAAATCGAATAAACACCAAAATAAATTGTATATACATTGAGGGTAATTCTGCCCAGATTGACACATCATCCCGTCTCTCTCAGTAGTTAGGTCCAAACTGATAATGAGAGAGAAAAAGTTTCCATTTTATGCAGCAATTATTAACTCTTGGCAGTACTGTAACTTTATATGGCTGGCAATAAAAAAACTTGTCTTTTGTACCAGAAAAAGTGTTGATACTTACATTTGTCTCGCATGCAAATATTCCCCACTCCACCCCTGCGATATTGTATTTACAAGCTGCAATACAAAGAAAATATCATCTGTGCATGAAATTATGCAAAATTTGCCAAGAATTGATAAACCATTAACAGTTTGTTATACGGGTGATGCATTATTCTAAAAGTTGATACCCATAACGACACAACTGAAATTCTAGAAGCGCCAAAATTACTGGTGAAATTGACTTCAAAACAAATTGTTAATCCTAGAGAAATTTTTAAAAAGAAATCCTGCTTATCAGTTCTTGGTACATGTACGTAAATCAGTGAAAGTGTTAACAGTGTTTGTAGGTAATCCTACATGGATTCCTCTAACGAATCTACATAAGCCACTGGCTCAGATTCCTGAATCTCTGGTGATCTTCAATCTAATAGTTCTATCGACAATTCTGCTTCTCGGCCAATCATCATTTTGTTTGTTGGAGAGTCGCCCAGGCTTTCTTGGATTGATGACATGTAAGCATACGTTGACGATAGGAAACTTCTGGTCCCAGTTCTTTCGTGATTTTGCGATGACTTTACTGGGCATATCTTCACTCGTGCAATTCAGCCTTTCAACGAGATATTCTTGATTCGAATTGCCTGCCTTGGTCTGTGTGGACCTGCTTTGAGGTACCAAATCGGCAAATGAATTGTCACCTACAGTCTCAGCATCCTGATCTGGCATTGGGTAAGCCTCTGGCCACTGGGTAAAGTAATCTGCTACCACTAAAATGTACTTATTTCCAATGTCTGTCTGTGTTCGTGGTCTCATTATGCCCATTTCAACTCGTCATAGAGGTGCACCTACACTGTAGTGTTTCCCCCGAGAGTGGGCTTGTTGGACTTTCTTCCTCGACAGTCCACACACCTGGTATATATCGTCACACATCTTCATGAAATCCAACCCAATAAAGGCGATACTTGAATCTGGCTACTCGAGAGGTAACACATAAGTATCCTGTAGCAAGTGCCGTGTGTGGCATCTTCAATATTTGAGATTTCCAACATTTTGGCAGAATTATCTGCCAAGTAACGTCATTGGTATGGCAATCAAACCACTTTCTACTGAGTACGCCATCTATACGTCCTCCGGGAAATCCTTATATGGAAGATGACCAATGACCGTGAGGTGACTCACTTAGAAACGAATCACTTCGAGACCAGTACAAGGGTATAGAAAAGCCGTGTACAATGTGCATCAAGGGCAGTTTCTCACATTTTTATGTAATACAAAGTGTCAATAACACAGGTCTGTCCATGCCCCCGCTTATGCGTTTTCCACCTACAAACGCGTAGAACATAAAAAACCCCTATTGGAATAGGTTAATTGCAGAACAAATCACTCGATTTTCATGACTAAACGAATAAATGGAATAGTGAGAACCCGTAAACCAATTCTAACATAACCATGGGCGTGGACGTAGACGTAGTTGTCTGTAAGGGAAGTAAATGTACAGTTACAGGCACTTTAAATTTGACCAAAACTGATGAAGTGAATATCGACGAAACCCCAAAATAAATTGCATATGCAACGATCTTAATTCTGCCAGAATGCCAGATCAATTGACCAACAAAATGGTTTTACAATTTTGTTTCAACAAAACCGTTCAACAAAGTGACACCTGGGGTGTTCTGTCGTATTCGACTCTCAAATCAATTTTATCATTTATCTTTCACACGTTGTAAACAACAAAGCAACTCAATTATTACTCTTCTGAACTTTTTTTTCACTTCAAAACAATTCCTCAGTATGACCAATGACGATGAATAACGGCATGAAACAGCTCGTCACTCAATTGGTTTGATCATCTCAGACAGGCGTTGGCCTGGGAGATCGGAGTGTTATCAGGTACTATCTGGGAGAATAAATACAGTATTGGACCCTTTTGAGGTTTTCAAAACCACGCAGATCTGTGCATAAATATGACCTTTTCCTTGTGCAATGCTTTCGAAACCGGCTGGAGGGAGGCTTACAAAGCCATGTAAGAAGTCGTCCAGTTCATATGCACAAAGAATTGTTTCAATGTGTGTTAAATATAACTAGACGTGCTTGAGTTCAGCCACATGTACCAGCCATTTTACTTTAACTGACAGACTGCAGAAGTTATTTTCATCACGAGAAATTGTTCACATATCTTTGTCTTGTTCCAATTTATAGGAGAGTGCCTATGGGCACTCTCCTATAAATTATAACAAGACAAAGAGGCACAAACAAAATTATTTTGCTTCTAGGAGAACATGAAACATATCCGCAGATTATAGAGCCTTTTAACTATGGTAGCACCACTTTTGATTGGAGCCAAAATATAGGCTTCCATCACTCGACCACTTGAGAATACGATTCACCTTGAGTATGATGGGGAAGCGTGATAGGAGAATGAAGGACATGTGGTTGGTTGATTACACAAAGGAAGAGGGTTAGAGTGCTTATCGGAGAGAGTAGGAAGAATGGGGTACGGGATGTCATCAAGCAGTTCGTCACAGAGTGTTGGGAGGAGAGGAGAGGCCTGAGGATAAGGAGGCATTTGAGGACACAGGGCTAATCACCTGAGAACCGCGACAAATCAGTGACCGGTTAATGTGTTATTATATTATTGAGAGAAACGTTTCTTTAGCTGTTTTAGTTGTTTGTATGTTACATATCGAGCCAAAGAAAGAAAATGTGCCTTCATTATTTAACGAATGCACGGGACTGATGCCAGGCATACTGTTTACAATAATTGTTCTGGTTCCCGTCGCAAAACTCTGTACTGACTTGAGGCAGAACCTATACATGATACCAGCGAAAAGAGCCAGTTTTGTCCAAACCCTATAGCATAGACCCTTATTGATAACAATTGAGAGATAAACTATGACGTTGCTATTTGGAGTTGTGCGTACGATATATCACCACCTGAGTGCATCAAGGCGCCTTGAGATCGCGTTGGCTCACGATTAAAGCATTAAATTGAGATCTAAAAATGTCGACGGTTCGATCAGACCCTTGGACAAGACACTTCAGTCCGACTGCCGAAATGGGAGCACGGTTGCGCTGTGCACTAAGACGTAAGGTATGACAATGGTATACTTGACTTCAGTGGATGCTAACCCTGCTTGTGCCCTGCTCGTTGCGAAGTGTTTCCCTCATGTTACCCTGGTAATCTCGTATCTTAAGAATTCCCGACACGCTATGATTCTGGTGGTTGAATGTATTGTTTAACCCTAATAAAACAAAACAGCATTGCAGATGGCGCAATGTTCCAGCAAGAGTAAAATTCTCGCCCTCTGATTGGATAAGAGCTGGCGTAGTTTCCTTTATGTTTACGGCTCTAGTAGCAAATGTTACCGTCTGACGTCACCACGCGAAATATTTGAAATGACGTCGCCCGTTTCGTAATTGCTTCATCAACGAAGTGACTAGCAAGCCGCTTCATTTTTCTGGATTTTTCACGCGTGCAGCAGACGGTGTTCCGGATGAAGTGTTTTTTAAATTACAAACCGATTTGCGATTTGAACTGAGATGGAATTAGTTTATCTGGTTTATTGATTATTTATCCAGTGCCGTCGTTGGGTACACGAGAGATAAATTTACTAAACCTGTGGTCTTTAAAAGTTGCCTACAAGGCAACTTTTTAACGATCAAAAGTTTAGTAAATAAGCCTCTCGTGTTTCACGATGTAGGTTTTGTGCTATTGGTAGTGTCTTATTGGAACATGTAATGTGCGTTATTGTGATGAATTGACGGTAACATGGTCTGAGGTATGCGACACGGAGCGTATGTTCAACCTCGACGCTTCGCGCCAATTCATCACAATAACTTATATTGTTGCACTTAGGGTCTATATATAAAGGCCTGCATTACTCAACATTCCCTTCGTCTTACAAATTGATTCAACCAGATTCGTGTTGAACATGAATTTTTAGAGGGAGATTCCCAATTGTTTCACAGATTCCCCTTCCTTAATTTGACATCCACCTGTCTATCATTTGAGTTTATGAGGAACTCATTCAGGTTTAGACTCATTGAATGTTATAGGTACATATTTCGAGGGATGTTTTTGAAACGCCAATACACGCTATACCAGGGTATATGGCGAGAGGTTTATCCAGTCCATATTGTGTTGTAACAAACGGATTATTCCACCAGCTTATGTTGGGGCAGCGCGGAGAATGAGTACAATTAGAGTGTCAATACATGGGGGTGGGAAAGAGAGATTTATTACACGCCTGTTCTATGTAACCCCATCTACAGCAACATTAAACCATGCGGGAAATGAAAATCTGCTCCGCACATATATTTTTATAGGGAAGTGAAATTTCACTGGAATTTTCTACAAATCGTGCACCGCAATTACAATTTTAATCGCTAGCCATAGTTACAAAAACGACCCCTGATTTCCAATGTGTTCTATGTGCCAGTAGGCACATAGAACAAATTGGAACTCAGGGGATGAAATAGTAACACGGGTTCCCCTCGCAAATTTGGTTGGCGATAAAATATGTTGATAGTTGTCAAATGAATTGCTGAGGGTCCTTCCACTAATTGTTTTTATAAGCGCGAAGGTGTGTAATAAACACAGAACGGCGCACGCGTGCGAATGGGTTAATCGATATGACACTTGTGCTATCGCATAAGGATAAAACACGAGGCCTGTGGCTTCTCGTTTATCTTTCCGCACTGGCACTGCCATATCGATTAACCCATTCTCACGCGTGTATCGTTTTGTGTCTTTGTGGTCATCCTAGAGCTTGACCGTATTCAGAGAGTACCCCTGACCTTTTGAGAGAACACGCGTTTCACCACATCCTTGTTGTTGTTGGGGTAGAATCGTCACTGTCTTGATATTTAAAAGGATAACCGACGGGTATCATCTGAATATAATTTAATGATAATAAAACCAAACAAAGATTTAATCACATGCCCTCTTCAAGAGTCGTCCATGAAACTATATATACAATGTAAATAACTATGAATTTGTCCCCCACCCGAATGTTCAAATTCTCTTCAGGGCCCCACGTCCTCTAGTTGATGATTAGTGACTAATGACAATGAATAACGACATGAAACAGCTTGTCACTAAAGTGGTTTGATCATCGCTCCGCTCCTGTGTACTATCTCGCTCCACTGACACAGCTCCCTCCAACTAACTTTACTTTTGGGTTATACGCCAAACTGCATCTATGGCTCTCAAAGTTCTCCCACCGTTCGCTTCACTTAGCATAATGACTTCTAATGCACCCAAAAGTCTCTCGCCTAACAAAACTACTCTTGAGTCCACTTAGCTGAGCCACGCATTGCGACACCCATCGCCAAAACAGCCCTTGGCTGGAGTTTCAAACTTTCCGTCAACAAGCAGATACTGGCCACCCAATATTCTTATATCCTTAAATAATATGAAGGAAATTCCAAGAGCCAGTTGAGCTGTCTTTCTTTGAAGAATGCAATAGTGATTAATGGGTTCTTTGAGCTTTTTTGAAATGACAAATAACGAGGCAACATCATACTGTCTTAATTCACGTTTTCAGCGCCGTTAAGATTGTTGATTTGCTACGCATAATTTGCGTCTAAGTGGGTTCTATGGTGGTCACCTTTCCCGTGATCCACATGTTGCGGCATAAGTAAACTGTCGATCGCCCGAGGCAAGGTTGATTAATAGCTCTCCAATATTACACATTTATTTACATATCTGCATATTAATTTCGAATCGATCTTGACAGAGACCATAGTGTGAGGATCGAGGCTCATGAAAATATCATCGAAAAACATCCTAGGGACGAACGGTGATAAAATTCCTCCTTCTGATGTCCCCTGATGAATCTAAAACTATTTTCGAAATGTTGTTGAGGAAGCGCATACAACTAACGTCAGTTTGCGAAGAAAAGAACAGGTTTCAGGTTTTGACAGTGAAGTTCAAATAAGTCGTTTATCCAGACGGAGTCCGATACTTTCCATGCGTCCATGAATCGGGCGGATAGCTTACTGTGATATTCAGAAGTAGTTTGAAAACGAAAGAGAGTATCACACCACGAGCATTCTTCTGAAACCTCTGTTAGAGATGGTGTAAAAGTTGAACACAAATTTATAGGCAAACCTGATTTTTTCGGCGGAACATCGCAGTTACACCTAAATTTGCTGACGAATGTTTTAACCCTTTACCTAACGAATCGCCCGCATCCGCCCGCGTAATATGCAAATTGAGCAGTTGAAAAAAATTAAATTTTTCAAAATATTTCAACAAAACCATATCATGTGACCCCACCTTGGAACGAGCTCATTGAGCTCGTTCCAATGAGGGGTCACATGATATGGTTTTGTTTAAATTTTTTGAAAAATTTAAAAAAATTACATTTAAAATAATAAATTTTGATATCGTCTGCGTTGTGTAAAGGGTTAATCATGACAAATTAGAGGATGGCTAAAGAGTTATTATTACCGCTATTATGTTTCTCTATCCGAATCATTGGAAACATTCATGTTGAAACCAAACGCAACTAAGGTGTCGTCCAATAAAACTTTTGACGTTTTTTTTTAAAATTTCAACAATGCCCTAAATACGAATTAAAGTGGTTCATACCGACCTATCATATACCAAAATAATGACAAAAGAAGACAAAGTAACAATTGCAAGATACATTCCTCAGTAGCAATGTTGAATCCAAAAACTTATCTATATGGAAACAGCCTAGTATAAGCTTCCAGCTTATTGCTGAATCCATTTGCATTAATGATGTGTGCTCGCTGATACGTGTATCATTATCGTACTCAATTTCTGTAACTTTCTTTAAACTTTGGAAATAAATATTGTTTAAACTAGAAACTGTAGAAAGTTTCACCAAGGGATTAATACGCCAACGATTCGAACTACTATTATTTGATAGTTGACGATGAGCAAAACATAAAACTAGAAAAGAATGTTTGAAAACAAAAATCTATTCACATTAACATTCCTTGCAGTCCTCACAATTGTATATTTTAGAAAAAAATAATTTGATTGCAGCCGAACAAAGATTTTGTGACGTGAAGAAGGCTTGGTGAAGTCTAATCGAATACGAAGACCAAAGTTTCAGAAAGTTCTTTTTCTGTTCACCAAATGTAGTGAAATTTAGTACCATCGTAAATTTAAATTTCTTCCTCACACAACCACACTGTAAATTTAAATTTCTTTCTCGTACAATCGTATTGTGTGTAAGATAGATCTATGTCGATTTGGTTACTATTGGCTCCAAAAGGTTGCAAAAATCTTTGTGTATTTGTATAATCTGTTGACAGAAATAGCAGGAGGACATCTGGTGGACAAAACCACACGAATTACCGAATTGAGGCCACAACGTCTCATAAGTTTTTAGATAAATGAATTAAATAACCAATATAATTGCAATATTATTCAGACCTGCAATTCACTGCTTATAAAATCAGTATTGGTAAGCACATCAGTTGTTAATGTTCTTAAATCTCACGAGTAAGTAACAGTCAGTCCTTTTCAAACAGCAACTACAGAAGGGCGATAGGTTCAAAACAAATGAAGCATACCAAACCATGCACACAAAGGAATTAGAATCCATGCTTTCTAACTGAATGAAGCGGATTGGTGTAAGTATTCTGCGTGAGGGCAGGGCATTTTTGTTGTTTTGGTCATACTTGAGCATTCGCATGGCACTCTCGTCAGCTGTCATTGCTCATGCAACACCAGAAATGATCACAGATAATACCAATGAGGACGTTTGGTAGTTTTCCCTTTTTTGGTGTATCAATCCCATCTTTTTTACCAATTTGACACAAATCTCATGCAAAATGGCATAGAATTGTAGGTGGTATGATAACTGCAGACTGAAAAGAGTCATATTGGACATTGTTCACTTTATATTGATGAATTCTCTCATGACTCCTTACTTGTTCTTGTGAACTGTATGGATTTGACCTTGGTGAACTTCAAAAAGGTAAACAAACACAATAAAACTGGCAGCCCTTGTGAAATTTAGGCACCCTTAATTACAATTAGTCTTACTGTTCGTACCTTGCAAGAATGAGAAAAAGATTTCTCCCCGACTGCACTTGAAGGAATGCAGAATAAAACTATTCAGTAAGTTTAAGGTATTTTATTGTACAAAATCTGGTCTCTTACTTATGCAATAGCAGACTTTCAGGTAGTACTTTCTTCCACGCGGTAACAGTTCCATGGCAAATATTAAAAACCACGTGATCCATGTTTCATTCCAAAAAATGCTATATAATTTATTGGGGTTAGACCGTTATTACTTTCTTGCCTTTTTGGACTTTGGAGAAAATTACCTGACATTTGTCCAAAGTTAGATTGTACGTCCCCTTTAACGCAAGATTTTCGAAACGGAACTGGGGCTGAATGCCGAACAAACACGTGCATAAAGTTTATATGAAGATAAGAAAAATCGAAGGCAGTCACAAGCAGTTTCGATCAAAACGACAGAGTTTTGAGTCTGAAAATGAATCTTGAAATGGAAACGCAACTTAACCCGTTAATCACTGGTGGTATCTTCCATGTCAGTTCAGTGGCAGCAATTGAAAAGACTCCATATTTATTAAATGGGTGTAGACCAATTAATATTTTCAACAAGCAGCCTTGGAGCTGCACGTTGAAAATATTGATTAGTCTCCCCGCACATTCACTTAGCAGCTATCCTGCTTAATTTATGACGTATTATGTTCATGCGCCGGAAAGCGGCCTCTCAGGTTCAAAGGGTTAATCAATGTACTGACATTGCATTTGCGAATGGTAAGAAAAATCTATCATCAGTATTATCTCGATGTACTAATGTTGTATCCGAGTCTTACTTTTGTTTCTGTGTCTACATTGCAACTCGTCGAGACAGGGCCTTGGAAAGGAGAGCATAAGGTACTAGACCATAATGCAGCACTTTGTACACGAACATAATGGTTATAATATATATATATATATATATATATATATATATATATATATATATATATATATATATATATATATATACACTTCATCAAATATTTTACATAACTTCGTCAAATTGCCGTGACGAAGCTATCGGCAATTTGACGAAGTTATATATATATATATATATATATATATATATATATATATATATATATATATATATATATATATATCATTATGTCTGTAACTAAGTACGCGCTTGTAAACTACTACTACAGTTGTGAGAAACAAGCTTTGTATCATCTCATTCAGATGCACAAACAAACGTATGGCTGTAGAAACATAAAAACGAATATAATACATTTTGTACACAAACATAATGGTGATAATTATATTAACATAATTTTGTCAGTGTACAGAACGTATCATAGTAGTGCTCTTGTTTTAGGCCACCTCGACGAGTCGAAATATGTGCATATGTGAGTTCGACGAGTCAAAATATATGTATGTGTGTGCATCACATCCCGTTTGTGAAATTACCCTGTTCATAAATTGGGCAGACAGTTTGCCGAAGTTCATGAAGTGGGCAAATGTTCTGCCCATTTTTTGACCGGGTGAGAGAAATTCCTGCTCAGTCCATGAACTGGCCAATTTAATGCTTGAATTTTATCGTAATCAATTACAACTTACAGGTTTAATAGGGATATGTTTTCTTTTCTGAACAATAACCCTCAAAATTTTGTTGTTCTTTGAAATGGCGAGACCCAATCCCTTAAACTATCTCCATATCAAACTCTGTATTTAGTTTAAACAATATTTATTTCCAATATATATAGATACTACATACAACAAAAACATATGTGTGGATTCGACAGGAAGCTGCAAGCTTATCAAGGTCGTTTCCACCAAAGTACAAATACTATGACAATCGAGGTGACAACTACGTATGTAATATTTTTATAACCCAATCTGTTGCCAATAGCTTCATACATTTGTGAGAAATATTTCATTCGATGGGTTATAGAGAAACAGCTCGATGTTGATTGGAAGTAAATTTACTAGATTGTATATAAGGTTAGGTATAGGAAGGGGAAATATTTAGATTGAGACAAGATATAGTACTGATGTCCTACGCTCAATGGAGGCCTCGACGTTACTCTGAATCCAAGTCAGACAATAAAAACCTATCTGCTTTGGGTACAGAATACATGCCCTTTAAATTTAAAGTATCTTTCAAGTCCACTAATAAGGTAAGGGAGAGAAACCTTCAAGTAGAAGCATGAATAATGTGATAATAAAGACTAAAGAAGTTTGGAATAAATGTACAACTATGTTTCAGAGAGGTATTACATTGAACACAGTAATAGACAGACGTGGACGAAAGGTAGGTAATCAACTTCAAATCCATTACCCACCAAAGCAGTTATGTTTCGATAACTGTTTTTGATCTCATTCCAATTTTTATGAGCTGGTCAGAGCCCTCTTTGTCTCTTGGTTAACCTTCCTTCTTGCCTCATGAAATTCTATGCTACTTGTACATTCTTTCAGTGCTAAACACAAAACTCTATGTTCGACGTCTTAATTTCAATGAAAGGTTTGATTGTACTTGAGATGAACTTAAACAGCTCCACCTTGATTTACCAATACACGTTGTCGATTACTTTGACATTTCAGGAAAGTACTAATATTTTTCTTTACTACAGTTACCTGTATTTGTAGAAATAATTATCTTGACAAATTGACTAACTTTAATTTAATGCTTTGATAACTGCAAGGTCGTAATAGTTATGCGGGTTGCATGACAAAATAATATTGACTGAAACGCGACGAGATAATTATAACAATGGCTAAAATGTGGTAATTAATGGGGACAGGTATTGTTTTTGGTCGCAAAGCGATTCGCTAGCTATCAGAAAGTAATTAATATACCAATAACATCATTTTGGAGGAAATTGCGGTTTATTAACCCTTTACGCAACGTAACGGCCAAAACCGGCCAGCGCTATTCACAAAAATCGTCAATTATTTTTCATTATTTTTTCCATATTTTGTCTCAAAAACATAGGTTATGACACCTCGTTGGAACGAGCTCGCCGAGCTCGTTCCAACGAGGGGACATAATCTATGTTTTTGAGACAAAAAATGAAAAAAATTAGTTATTCAAGAATTATTTTGCAAGTGTCGTCTGCTTTTCATGTTAGGTAAAGGGTTAACCGCCCAACAGAAATGATTAGCAGTCCGAGAGCTTATGAGGACCAAGACGCAGTCGAGGGCTCCTATAAAGTTGAAGGGCTTTTAATCACTTCTGGTGGGCGTTAATCAACCGCAATGCCCGACAAAGTCATGGTATTGCTACTATAACCACTGCTACTAGTAAAGCACAATAAGCGACCGAAAGTGGGCTGAAATGGAATCATACAGTGGAAATTCGAAAGGAATGGTTTCGCGCGCCGAAGGCGCGCAGGGACGGTATAGGAAACAAACCCCTTTCGACCTAAATGACTGTAGATGATCAATTCTCGCATGTCTAGGGGTGTTGAAGGAGGAACGGGCTCAGGTACTCGGCAGGTGTCAACGGTTGCAGCGGGATGGTCTCTGTGGCTGATGTCGGTTGAACCCTCGGGTTAGGACCAGTATGAGAGGTTGGGTCCTCTCACAAAGGTACTACCTCTCCCCGAGGGTGCAGTGGTTGTAGGTTTTCAGGTCGGGTAGATAGGTTTTCAGGCAAGTAAAGTCTGCCACTTCGAGGATGATTTTGAGTGATGGCCATCACTGGCAAGTATAATCTGCCTCAAGCTGTCTCTATTTGGTTGGACTCTTTGCAAGAAAGCAACAACGACCCCTTTCGGGGACCACCAGAAAGAAGACCCGAACTTCCCTGGTTCGGGGGCAGGCCTGCATTGTAATCCTATTGGGTTGGGACAAAAGATGCGCAAGGCGCTTACAAAAAGAGGTAAAGGCGGGACGCTGGACCAACGCTCGCCTCCCTTAAAGTGGTCGACCACTTTTAGGGATGGAGTGAAGGATGTTCAGGAACCATGGGGGTTACTGTTTCCATAACGGTTAGATTGTCCATAGCGGTTATTGGGGTGCTGGTCAAAAAGCATCTTCTGTGTACCTGCTTAAAAGAAGAGGGTAGAATTAGTTTTCATTAGAAAAAGTAAACTGTAAAAAGATAAAGTAGTACATTTTGTTTAATTTCAGATTTAATCTTTAGCTGAGTCGGTGAAGGCAGCCCTTTCTGGTAGGAGGCCACAGTTAAGCTGTTAATCTGCCTATTAGCTCACCTTCTCGTTCTCTATTTGTCCTCAAGCATGTTTAGTTTTTAAACCTGATGTTATCTTAGTTGAGTCGGTGAAGACTGCCCTTTCTGGTAGAAGGCCACAGTTAAGCTGTTAATCTGCCTGTTAACTCACCGTCTCATTCCCTATTTATTATTTAGTTTTTTACAGTATTTAATCGTGATGTAATTTTTGTTGAGTCGGTGAAGGCAGCCCTTTCTGGTAGAAGGCCACAGTTAAGCTGTTAATCTGCCTGTTTATTAACCTTCTCGTTCCCTATTTATTATTTAGTTTTTTTTTTTTTGTTTTTTTTTTATTAACAGTATTTAATCCTGATGTAATTTTAGTTGAGTCGGCGAAGGCAGCCCTTTCTGGTAGAAGGCCACAGTTAAGCAGTTTATCTGCCTGTTAGTTGACCTTCTCGTTCTCTACTTTTTTCGAGCGGTCTTAGTTTTGATTTGAATTTTTGGGCTTTTGTCGGCTTGAAATGAAATGAAATGAAATGAAACTTTATTTAGCAGCATACTCGGATACAGTTTACATAAATTAAAATATGGTAGCAATCAAAAAGGTGTATACTGCATGGAAATGGCATAGCCGGAGAGGCTGTCTTCCTGCCATTCCCAAACATGATATCCTGTCCTGACATCAAAGTCATTTAACTCTTTATCCTCGTTGTTCACAATTGGTAAAGCTCCTAAGAAGACTTTCTGTGAAGCTTTCCCCGTATTAGGATTAAAACCACTTACACAATGCTCAAAGTAATCCGAAAAGATGAATAGTGACCCGGAAGGTCCTATGCTCAGGATAAATGTAGATTATCCCGAACACAAGACCCCCCAAATCACTATACAAATCTTCCGATCTTCAGTAGTTGGGAGGATGAGATCACTTTACGCTGGGTCACAATCGAGACAGAATGGATTGTTCACAATTGGTAAAGCTCCCAGGTAGACTTCCAGTGAAGCTTTCCCCATGTTAGGATTAAACCCACTTACACAATGCTCAAAGTAATCTGAAAAGATGAATAGTGATTTGAAAGGTCCCATGCTCAGGATAATTGTAGATTATCCCGAACATAAGACCCTCCAAATCACCACACAAATCCTCGATCTTCAGTAGTTGGGAGGATGAGATCACTTTATGCTGTGTCACAATCGGGACAGAATGGATTGGTGCAAGTAATGCCAGAAGAATATGCGTTTAAGAACGAATTGATTATTGTCTTTTTAAACAGAGGCCTGCTATATTGCCGAACTTCGGGATTTAAGTCATTCCAAATTTTTGGGAAAGTATGAATCGGGAGGTCAGCAGAGAAGCGAGTTCTTGGTTTGAGAGTACGCACATTCCCTGTTTGTCTTGTCTCCATTCCAGAAGGGTTTGTGTATATTTCGAAGGTATTTTCAAATGACGTAGGAAGATTATTGTGGTACCAGTCATGCATGAAAAGATACACATGAAGCTTATACAAATCTTCGAACTTCAGTATTCCACAATTTTTAAATAAGGGTTCAGTGTGTGAGATATATTTTCGATTATTTATGATACGAATAGCCTTTTTTTGAAGTGTAAAGATTCTACTGGTGGAAGACACATGGCCCCAGACAATGATACCATACAACATATGGCTATGTATCAGTGAGAGATACAATATTTTCAAGGCTTTCAAGGGAAGGGTTCTTTTTGCCCTATTCAGGGCAAATATTACCCTGGCCATCTTTAGGCAAACTGTGGACGTATGTTGTTTGAATTTTAAATTTTCGTCCAGGTTGATCCCTAGGAATTTGACAGAGGTTTCCTCGTGACTGTTGGTAACAAATGGAATGTCTAAGTCGTTCAGAGATACCTTTTTATTGGCGGCATGATACGAATCATTTTGCGGGTGTAACAACATACATTTTGTTTTACTGGCATTCAGATGTATAATCCATTTGCGGCACACCATTCACTGATTTTACCGAGTTCAGTATTGGTCTCGTCTAACAAAGAATCTAGATTCCCACTTGATGTATACGCTGTGGTATCGTCTGCAAAAGATAACACCTTAAGTAGTGTAGAGTGGCTGATGTCGTTAATGTATAATAAAAAAAGAAGCGGACCTAGAACTGAACCTTGTGGTACCCCAATGGTGACGCCCATTACTTCCGATGTGCTGTTCATGAAGGATACAAACTGACACCGGCTTGTTAGGTAATCTTCAAACCAGGTGTTAGCTAAACCTCTTACCCCGTAACATTCAAGTTTCTTTAAAAGAATCGAATGATTTATGATATCAAATGCTTTTGAAAAGTCAAGAAAAACTGAGAGTGTACAATCCTTTGAAGTTTTATCATTTGCTTCCGATACACTGTTTATTAACTGCAGAATGGGATGCACAGTCGAATGACCCTTCCTGAATCCGAACTGATACTTATATATAAAGTTATGTTCGTCGAGGAAAGTGTATAATCGTGAGTACATTACTTTTTCAAGTATTTTTGAAAATGTTGGAAGAATACTTATGGGGCGATAACTGGTAAAACGTTGGGGATCTCCCGATTTAAAGGCAGGAATGATTTTGGCTATCTTCATTCTGTCTGATACCCTACCTACAGCGAAAGACAGATTGATTATGTGTGACAGGGGGTCTGCTATCTCGTATACAATCTCCTTCAGCAGTTTGGTGGACATATCATTGATATCAGTACTTGATTTGCGGTTTAATTTATTAGCGCAAGTAATTATTTCATATTTATTAGTAGGTGTTATAAAAAATGAATTCCCGTTATTACTATTGCCGAGATATTCTGAAAAGTGACGTTGTGTCGGGGGTACTTGAGCACTTATATTCATACCAATATTAGCAAAGAATGTGTTAAATCTGTCCGCAATTGTAGTAGGGTCGGATAATTCGATATTCCCGTCCAAGAAGGTGGGAGGAATTTGTCGGTGGTTATTTGACTTGTAAATGACCTTTCGCAAGATGTCCCAAGTTTTTTTTTAATATTATGTTTGTTTTCAAGTAGAACTTGGTTATAATAGTCTGCTTTGCATTTCCGCCTCAAGCGGTCGTATTCCTGACAAAACGTTTTGTATTCTGATATGTTTTGGATAGAAGGAAATTTTAGTTTTTTAACATACAATTTATTTTTAGTTTGGGACGATTGCAATAGGCCAGAGGTCATCCAAGGTTCTCGTTTTATATATTTCTTTCGTGTGGGGGTTGATTTCAGGGGAAATGCTTGTTCAAATACTGCGTGGAATTTATCCAGGAACCGATTGTATGCCGAATTAGGACAAACGTCATTGGTAACATCAGAGAAATCACAACCCATTAAGAGTCTTTTAAATCGAATGACATTCTCAGTTTTCATGGATCGTCGATAATTGGGCGTTACAGGGGGCGTTTATCTAATTCATCTACATAAAACGTTGCAAAATGATCGCTGACGTCAGTAATTATGATTCCAGATGTGAACGTTTTAATATTATTGCTGAATATGTGATCAATTATGGTTGCGGAAAACTCCGTGACTCTGGTAGGTTTTGTCATAGCGGGCAGAAAGCCAGCAGTAAATAGCGAGTCAATAAAGGTATTCGTTTTGCTGTGGGTATTTACACTGAGCAGATCTATGTTAAAGTCACCCAAGAGGTAGACTACAATGTTATCCTTGCTTAAAGAGTCTAGCAATTCAGTTAGTTTGACTAGGAACAGATCAAGGTCTGCCTTAGGAGCTGTGTTTGGTCTGTAGATAGTCCCTACAATACATTTCTTCTTGAGGGATAGTTCTATAAACAGAGATTCAAAGACATGTGGTATGAAGACTGAGAGGTCATTTCGTATTTTATAGGGTATACTATCATTTATGAACATTCCTACGCCTCCCCTACCGTCATCGTCGTCAGGACGATTACGGGACACTAACGGGTGATAGCCCTCAAGCCGGTACTCAACACCAGATTTCACGTTAAATATTTCCGTCATTCCGATCACATCGAAAAAGTTGGAATTTGTCTGCAGATCTACAAGTAAGTTATGAACATTTTCAAAGTTTGCATTCAGGCTGCGGCAATTGATGTTGAGTAGAGATAGGGCTTTGATTTTGCTTGAAATCTCGTCTTTAAAGTTATCGGGCGTAAAGTAATGGCAACCAGAGTCAAGAGAATTGAATGGGAGGGTGAGGTCTTCTTCATCGGTAGAAATAATATCGTTCAGTTTTTTCTGGAAATCAAAATTGTCATTATTTTGGATCTCATCAAGAGAATGGCTTTCGCAAATGGCTCCAAGTTCGGAGATTAGGTCGCTGTCGGCTAACCGGTCATGATTTTTCGCGGTTAGGGTGGCTAGGCGGTCTTTGATGGCGGGGATATCTGCCCTATCGTGGAGTGTTTTGATGGGTGTGTCCTATGGGGCGCGGAGTGCGACTCTAAGCGCGTGATTTTGGACCTTCTGGAGTTTTCCCATATTAGTTTGGTTGAGGTCAGTTAGGATGATTGCCCCCTATTCGAGTACTGGGCGCACAAAGGCTTTGTATAGTTTGAGTAGGGTGGACTGGTTGGCTCCCCATGAAGTTTCCTTAAGCATTTCCAATAAGTTGATGCGTTTAGTTGTTTTTTTTCGCCATGTCGTCGGTGTGCTTGTTGAAGGACAGTTTTTGATCAATGGTGATGCCGAGGAATTTCGCCTCTTTGCATTCTGAGAGGACTTTGTCCATTAGCTTGATGTCTAAATGACGGTTTTTTGTTTTGCGGGTAAAGGTGATTCGTTGGGGTTTTTTTGGCGTTCAGTTTTATTCTCCATTTGGCACACCAGTGTTCTAGGTCGTCGAGGGCGCGTTGCAGAGGTTTTTGGAGTAGATAGGCCGTGCTATTAGAGTCCCAGAGGCCCTTATCGTCCGCGAATTGTGAGACTTGAACGCGATCCTCGGTGAATTTAAGATTGTTGACGTAGATGATGTACAAGAGGGGGCTGAGGACAGACCCTTGGGGAGTGCCTGCTTCTAGGGGGACACTGTCGGACATTTCCTTGTTAACTCTGACTTTAATTTCACGATCATTTAGGAAGGAGGAGAGTGGTCTAAGTAGTTTCATTGGGAGTTTCATTTTAGATACTTTGAGGCGCATTCCGTTGTGCCATACAGAGTCGAATGCTTTTTCGACGTCCAGCAGAACAGCCGCGCCTGTTTGTTGATAGTTGATTTCGGTTTTCATTTGGGTCACTAGTCGGTATACATGCTCGATGCCTTCTTTACAGTTTCTATAGGCTCTTTGCCATTGATTGAAAAACTCGTTGTCTTCGAGGTGCGCCCTCAGTCGATTGGTAAGGATTCGTTCAAATACCTTACCAATGCAACTGAGGAGGCTGATTGGGCGGTAACCGGCCGGATCGGAGAGGTCTTTGTCAGGTTTTGGTATCATGACACCGATGGCTTTTTTCCAACATTTGGGAAAGTAACCATGGGTGAGACAAGCGTTGAACAGTTTGTTTAGTTTTTCGATTAGGGAATTTGGGCTTTGTTTAAAAATTTTGTAGCTCACTTCGTCTTCGCCGGGTGAGGAAATCAGATAACACAGCATTATTTTAATAACCTCAAATATAAATACCAATCGTTTGTTTGGCTGTCTGAACGATGGTCAGCCACTACTTCCCTACAGCTAAACTACAATTATCGTATGCTATGTTGTCAAACAGAAGTTGAACGGTCACATGACTATCACCTGTGAGGTCGACGGAGAATTTAGGAAACTTACAAGTGGTCTAACTGTAGTTTTAACACGCAGTTTAAGAGGCCATAAGTGTTTCATAATCTCCATGTATAATCTCTCCGTGACACTACGAAAACACTCCAAAATGAAATTTATTTCCACAATGTCACGATGAATCGAATTTCGAGCGAAGAAGAATGCTAAGAACTATCGACCGAATGGAACCTGTCACGTGACCTGTTAAACTGTTATTGAGATGCTAACTTATTAACGGCCCAAACGGCCCCGTAATCTGCCGAGTTTCACGCATTTTTAAGTTCGAGTAAAAGCCCATTAACGTACAAGGAATACCCTGCAAAGTGGAAATAATAGATCTGAGTGGACATTTTTTGTTTAATGATTAAGGCGCAGGATTAGGTCTAAGATTTCAGAGCGTTCTGATGTTTTCGGATTATCCAGTTGACCGAAAAGCACAGCGACGGGGTTCCAAGTACTCGCATTAAACAATCCCTTATCCGGGGCGATTACTCCTCGGACGATGAACTTTTTTCTCAACTCTGCCCCATGAAGAGATTTTCTTGTAAACATATTCCTTAAGGGAAGCAAGAAAAGAGGATGAAGACTTTTCTCAGCTTTATTTGTTTTTCATCGTGTCCTTTGCTCATGAGTTGAAATTCCTTTCTTCACCTAAACTTCGTTGATGTCAAATTCCTTGTGGCTGCTCCTGCACACGATATGCACCCTGCCTAACGTTTGTTAAATTTTAGCCCATTTTCCAAAAACAACCATTAATATTGTCTACAAATAGCCTATATAAACTATTGCATAGTGAATATGTTTTAACCGAATCGCTGTATATTTCAAATAGAGTAAATCCCACGCTTCGCCCCCATCTTTACCTCCTAGGTCAGCAAATAGAAGAGACGGACACTCATAAACATCTTGGGTTGATTTTTTCAAAAACAGGACAATGGGATTCACACATAGAGAGTCTTATAAGTAAAGTCAGCCCTATGATAAACTGTCTTAGGAGCCTAAAATACAGATTGTCCAGACAAGCATTGGAAACTCTATATCAATACTTCATTCTCCCGCTGTTTGATTATGCCGATGTTATATGGGATGGTTGCACGGAGACTAAATCAACACTCCTAGAAAATTTACACTTGGATGCTCTACGAACCATAATAGGGGTCACTAGGGGGACAAGTCATCAACTTATCTATAGAGAATCTGGTTTCATACCACTGAAAGAGCGTAGACGACGCCACAAATTGGTAGCGTTGTATAAGACTATATTCACAAGCGTCCCAAACTACATTAGGCTGCTCATTCCGCAACCTGTATCAGAATTGACTTATTACTCGCTAAGATCTTCGAGCTTGTTAAGGGAAATTAAATGTAACACGAACAGGTTTTCTAACTCGTTTCTGCCATTAGTGGTAAAACCTTGGAACGGCTTAAGCGCAGATCTGCAGAAGTGTACTTCCGTAGATCATTTTAAGAAGAAACTTGCAATTAACGACAATGTCGTCCCTGGGTTTTATTATGTGGGTAGCAGAAAGGAACAAATTGTTCACACGAAGCTGCGGTTAAATTGTAGTGATTTAAACGGACATAAATTTGATAGATTTATAAGTGATAATGCATCTTGTGGCTGCGGTCATGTATATGAAGACACTGAACACTATTTATTAATGTGTCCTCTATATGCAGAACAAAGAAATTCGCTTCTAATAAAATTGGGCCACGCCACTAATATCACTCTTATGCTATATGGGGATACGGAGAAAACTGCCTTGGAAAACGCCAGTATATTTAGTGTGGTTCAAGAATATATTAGGGAAACGATGAGATTCCTGTGACTGGTTTACTTCCAGTGGAAAAGAACCCTGACAATGACCTTTGCTGTATTGGGTGAGAGAGATTTTAGTGGGCCTATCATATAAATGAAAGTAGATTGCCTCCACACCCAATAGATAGGTAAATTATTTAAAGTAAATGGTGGGATATAGTATGGTATTTTCTCTTTCTTTCCACTTCATTGGATCAGTTTCTGTTTTATGTACAGTTGCACCTGCACCATTGTATTGTATTGTATTGTATTTCTCTGTAGGGTACGGCGTTAATATAGGCATTGCCTGTTCGCCAAACCCCATTTCATTGAGGAAATAAAAATATTGTTTTAAAAAAAAATATATGTTTTAACCAAATGCACTCAAAATTTTAATTTGGAACTGAAACGTCTCTGTTTGACTAAAACTTTGGCACCAAAAAATGTAGAAATGTCAGCACAGCAGTAGTGAGAACTATTGATGATAAAACAAACAAAGGAGTCATTACTTGCCATAAAATAAAATCATCAGCTGGCAATTTAGACGGATACAATCATAGATTTCCACGAAGCACACCAAAGCCATGCGAGTGTGTCAACAAAGAAAGGTTGGTTGGTCAATATGTTTGACTGACAGGGGCTGAGGTGATAGACTTGTATTAAGGCAAACAAATTTAACGGTTACTTCTTGAGTCGCATTAATTGCCTTTGAGTGATAATCAAGCATCTTTTATGAAACATAAGTAATCCTTCATCTTTACACAAACCGTCATTAAATTAGATAAATACCTCACACTATCAACTCTTTTAATGCAGTGGGTCAAC
Organism: Pictodentalium vernedei; assembly: GCA_031216915.1. NCBI lineage: Eukaryota > Metazoa > Mollusca > Scaphopoda > Dentaliida > Dentaliidae > Pictodentalium > Pictodentalium vernedei. The sequence continues at coordinate 548,465,372 of CM062295.1, read as the reverse complement.
GGTAATTACATAATTAATCTATTATTATCTGAGTACAGGAACATGTGTTGCCATATTTTAAAAAGCTGCCCATGCTGTTCAGTTTGGGACATTAATTAACCCTTTACCCGACGTAGAGGCAAAAAAAAAAAAAAAAAAAAAAATACGAACAGCACTATTTATAAAAGTCACCATTCAATTTTCATTATTTTTTTTCATTTTTGTCTCAAAACATAGTTTATGAACCCTCATTGAAACGAGCTGGTTGAGCTCGTTCCAATGAGGGGTCATAAACTATATTTTTGAGACAAAAAAGGAAAATATTTAGTTATTCAAGAATTTTGTTTTCAAGTGTCGTCTGTCTTTCGTGTTAGGTAAAGGGTTAGGTAGATGGTGCACTTGCCTTTGACCACTGCTAACTCTGCTTGTGCAGAGTTATTAAGGCGGGGAGTCTGACAGTTGTTAGCCGCTACTCGGTGGTTCTCTCCGACTACTCTGGCTTCTTTCACCCGTAAAACTGTCCGACAAGATATGATCCTGGCTGTTGAAAGTGTCCTTAAACCCAAATAAAGAAACAAGCAAACATCAGTGCCAGCTGATTATTTTTAGCTTTCCAGCTTTCCACACACCCATTTCTCACCAACCTCAAGTCACTAAAACCCACCTAAACCAAGAGCAAGCACTCTGAAAATTAATCATAAATCATGCCAGAATCTAGGAAGGGGAAAAGGCTTAAAACAAGGTAACCAGGATGGCTAAAAATTGGCACCATGCAGTTTGGTCCCAGAATGAACACTGGTGCCATTGATTGAAAGTATACTTAAATTAATACATCAAACGTAAACAATGGCCGGTCATAATAATCCACAAACGAAACTCACACGAACAAAACTTTCCAATTTCCAAATAGCCTGAACGAACTCTTTCTGAGACAAAGTTCAACCAACTTCGTGTCATCTGGGTTTATATCGAACTCCACATTTACAAAATGTGCTTTCGGTTTCTCAGGAAATGGTCAAAATCATAATTAAATTTAACTCCCCCAAAAAACAAAGGCCAAACATGGTGTAAATGGGCCACGCCTATTTACACAGTTTAGACTCTGTTTTGGGGGTTCATAACTCAAGAAATCGACAGAAACAAACGATCATTCCTCATTTAAAAGCAACAACTCTTACTTAAAACATCCCCAGGTCTTCAACTGTGACACACGACCATGCAGTTCATCGCTGAATTTTGTCAAAAATTTTATTGTACAGAGCTTTAATTACAAAAGCGGGCAGAGAATTTCGACTGTATCTCGACTAGGTCGCAATTAAGTCGTCGTTCTCTCTTCGCATTTCTGTTCATCACACAGTGGAATCTTACCAGTGGAAACATATATACATTCACGTTGCATCTCAAGTGTAATTTTCAATTGCTTATCTTGATTCTGATCTGATTTCTCAATATTTTATTCCGGAAATCTCAACCCACTGGTGTAAGTCTGTCGCGACTAGTAGGGCCAATACTATAAAACTTTTACAATTGTATTTTCTAGAATTGTGGTTTCTAGTTATGACTTTAAATGGGTTAAAATGAATCATTGGAATTTCAAAGATTTGGGCAAGTTGCCAGTTGGCCAATTGCCATATCTTTTAAAATGCTAATGATTCATTCTAGTCAGTTATATTGATAGGTAGAAAACACGATGGTAGAAAATACAGTTGTGAAAGTTTTATATTATTGGCGCCAGTTTGCGATCTGATCGAGAAAGACCTCCTTTTGCGATCACCGTTAGTACTGCATCGACCCTACACCAGAAATGATATCTACTGAGTGATGACGAGCTAAGAAAGTGTGCGCATTTCCTTGTGGCTAACCTTAGAGACTCACGATGAATGATAAGTGAGCCATCCCTTACGTTTTTACATGTTCGCGGAATAAAACACAGACATTACACAAGATATAAGCACAAGTACATGTCTATGATGATTATGTATCCCTGTAAGACTTGTGAGCATACAACTCGAATTCAGACAGATTAACATTACACCACCCAAGGTAGATCTTTTGGATAAGATGTGTTTATAACAAGCGCGTCAAATAAACCCATAATGTATCCATGTGACTCAGGCATGCAGGCTTTACTTAATGCAGGAGATCAGCGTCTTAATGAAGCATGAATAGTTTGAACGCCGTTAATCAATTTTTGTATCAAAGTGAGGTAACTGTGATACCCACAGTACCTTGCCAGTTTCTTGGCCTTACTACTTTCCCATGTTAAAGACGTTTGAGGAATACGTTTTACAATTGGCACAAATATCTCTAACCGATTCCTGTATACACAGAAAAATATTACCGTACAATGCGGTCAAAAGACGTATACAGTGCCACACTTTTTTTCGCCCCAGGAGGAGAACTTGGGAACGGTTATTTTGTTTTTTACACCAGGGGCCAATAAATTGCCTCGTCTTTTAAAACATCAATGATTATTTTTAGTGATTAATATTCACAGGTGTAAAATACAATTCTGAAAAATACAATTGAACGTTTTTTTATAGTATTGGTCCCAGAAGACACTCCAATACTGATGAAATGTAGACCAGTTAACCCTTTACCTACCATGAAAAGCAGACGATACTTGCAAACAAAATTCTTGAATAACTAAATGTTTTTCATTTTTTGTCTCAAAAACATAGGTTGTGACACCTCTTTGGAACGAGCTCGTTCCAAAGAGGGGTCATAAGCTATGTTTTTGAGACAAAAAATGAATAAAATAATGAAAAGTAATTGGCGATTTTTGTGAATAGCGCTGGTCGGTTTTGGCCGTTACGTTGGGTAAAGGGTTAATGTCTTTAACACGAAACACCGCGGCTACAGAATAAACAATATTAATTGGTGAATTTTAAGAATGGTTTCCTCCAAGCCAAGTCTTCTTTCGGTAAAGGATATAACCCTCCACCATTATCTGACGGAATACCCTGGGCCGATTGTATTACTGACTTGAAACCCATTTCACTTTAAATACCCGTTTTGTTGAAATAAAATAGAAACGCGTTTTCATGTTGGGAGGAACTAAAACTGAAAAAAGTAAACATTTGATAGGTTAGTTATTGTCTGGAATATCTCATGGAAGAAAACTGGGAATGATGTTTGTGTAGGAACACAAGGTAAAAGCTGGAGCAGGAGCCAATACTACAAAACTTTTACAATTGTATTTTCTAGAAATGTATTTTCTACCTATTAATATAACTGACTAAAATGAATCATGAGCATTTTAAAAGATGTGGCAATTTGCCAACTGGCAAATTGCCACATCTTTGAAAATGCTAATGGTTCATTTCAATTCATTTTGTCATAACTAGAAAATACAATTCTTGAAGATACAATTGTAAAAGTTTTATAGTATTGGCCCAAGGTCAGTTTGCTGGTTTGTATTGTGTATTCTTTTGTAATGATATTCTTCATTTATCAAATATACCTGGAAATTAGTGTTTTGAGGAAACATGACAAATGTTTTATTGTATTTATTTCACAAGCGTTTAGATCCCAATACAATGTGGAGATTTTTTGTTGTTGTTGTCGCGTTTGAGTAATGAGTAGCAAAAAGAAGGCCACATTCCCACTGCCACCCAGGTGTGTAATTAAGATGCCATAAAAGTAAGGAGAAACGATTTATATTAAAATTCCTAAGTCTGAAATTCCATAAATTTCAAATAAATATACACAGTTTATGCACAAAATGAAGATTATGGTTTAAAGAAAACGAAAATATATGAGTTCAACTCACGTAGATGGAAGAAGTCATAAACGGTTCCCGAAAATCTGCTGCCGCATTCGTACTAGATTTAATAATACAATAATATTTCATGAGACCAGCCTTTTACCAAATATACTTCACATATCCAAGAACAAAGCTAAGCTAGTAATTCAAAACATGAACAAGCTGTCTGTGCAAAACCATGGAAAGGATGATCAATGGTCGACTTGTCTTGTTTCTGGAATCGAATAGTCTACTTGCGTATGTCCAGCCTGGTTTCAGGAGCCAGAGAAGTACTGCGGGTCATTTGGTTAGACTTGAAACGTTTATACGAAATGCCCTTGCCAGAAAAGAACATGTGGCCACCATCTTATCTGACCTGGCACAACGTGGAACTATGTGATTTTGAAAGATCTTTTTAACATTTCGTTGAGAAAGCGTATGCCTATTTTTATCGAAATTTTTGAAAGGTTCACGTTCGATCTTCATTATCTGATCCTTACAAACAAGAATTGGATTGGGGGTTCCTCGGGATAGTATTTTATCGGTTACCATTTTCTCGGTGAAAATCAATAGCATCATTGGCGCAGTTGAGAATATGATAGATTCTTCATTGCATGTTGATGATTTTTCAATCTGCAAAAGCAGCAAAAGCACGAATCCAATCAAGCTCAAACTTGACCTGTGCTTGAATAGAATTCAAAAATGGGATTTAAGTTCTCCAAAACCAAACAAATTGTGTGCATTTTTGTAAGCTTTGGAAGCATTACCTCGATCCGAAGTTGAACATAGATGGGAGTAAAATAAAAGTTGTCAAAGAAGCGAAATTCTTTTGTTCATTGTTGATAATAAATTGAATTTCACTTCTAACATAAAACAATTAAAGGTTAAATGTAAAAGGACACTAAACCTTCTGAAGGTAGTTGGTGGCACTGAGAGGGGTGCTGACCGAAAAACATTTCTCTATCTGTTTAGATTACTTGTGAGATCAAAATTAGATTATGGTGCGTAGTTTGCTGTTCTGCGAGAATGCAATACCTCAAACCACTTGATGTAATTCAAAATAGTGGTATTAAAATTAGCCTGGGCCGTATTCAGAACGTCGCCAATAGATTCAGTGCTTTTGGAGGCAGAGGAGGCTACTCTTGAGAAGCATGGAATTAAACTGTCTTAAATATGTTTATAAACTATCGGCTGGCCTATCAAACTCCGTTTATAATTGTGTATCAGGGCCTCAAAATGTTGATTTTTTTACACACATCGGAAACATACCACCATTGGGAATAAGAATTAAACACATTATGGAGTCCGCCACACTTGAATCTGATTCGAAAAAAGAGAGTCGTGAGCCCACATTCCTCCTTGGCATCTTTGAAAAACTACAGTCATTTTGGATCTTGCTTCTTCCAAGAAGTCTGCTACAAATTCTTTGCAGTTCAAATAAAAATATGCTGAAATTAAATCTAAGTATAATGTATATAAAATGATTTATTCAGATGGATCTAAAGAGGGTGGCAAAGCATCATCGGCTGTTGCTGCTGGTGATCACATTACCTCTATCAGAATACCAATAGGCGCCAATGCTATAAAACTTTTACAATTGGATTTTCTTAAATTGTATTTTCTACCTATTAATAAAACTGACTAAAATGAATCATTAGCATTTTAAAAGTTATGGCAATTTGCCAACTGGCAAATTGCCACATCTTTGAAAGTGCTAGTGGTTCATTTCAGCCCATTTAAATTCATAACTTAAAAATACAATTCTAGAAAATACAATTGTAAGAGCTTTATAGTATTGGCCCCAGAATGTGTTCTTTCTCAGTAGGGGTTGACAATGGAGCAGATTATTTTACATTGCACTGATTTTAATCATGCCTGAAGGCAGTAATTTCACTGTAGGATCTCCTTGAGATCTATTTTATCACACGAGCCTGCACAAAATTCTATCATTTTTTACAAGTATTTGGAATTTTTTCGCTTTGTTCTTAAATATCTGAACTTGTTCTCATGACTTATTATTTTATTATCAGTGCTGGTAGGAATGCGGTAACAGACTTCCAGGAATCGTTTATGCCTGCTAACCCCTACATGTAGATAAGTATATATTTTTCGTGTTCAATACCCCAAACCTTCATTTTGGTATATACTTTGTGTATATTTATTTGATATTTAAAGAATTTCAGACTCGTGAATTTGATAGTAAATGATTTCCTTATTTGTATAGCAGCTCAAGAGAACCTAGTAAAATATTTCTGCAAATGGGCCAAACATGACCTTTCTTTATATTTCGTGAGTTCGTGCAAATGGATTTTTGATCGTCATTGACAATAAAGTACGTGGAGGGTTGATCGTCACTGAAACATTAGCACTGTGGAATTTCTGCCCTGGCGAAAACTCATTCTGAAAATCTAAGGAACTACAAGAAAAGTTTCAGCCAATGAACCTCCACGTTCAACCAGGGGGGAGGGGGTGGGGGGTGGGGGGGGGGGGGATATCATTGTCCGAAACTTTGCTTGTCGTCCTCATGCATAACAAAAATGATTATTGTCTTGGTGGAAAATCCTCACCCACAATGTTTTATTAGTAAACGACTCTACACGTACTGCAGTTGTTTATTGTTTTTGAAAAATGTGTATTATTAGAACAACATATTCGACGCTTTTATGGCATGACCTGGAACCAGTCCGTGTTTAAATCAAATAGTTCGGAATATTCCAGTTGGTAGAAAAAGCGAACCTATGGTTCGTTTTCGGCTTCGGTTGAAATTTTCTACAGGATTGAATCTATAGCATACATAAACATTCATTTTCTTTGAATCAACGCGAGCAATGTTTCTTATTTAAGACTTGATTTGACCAAATCTTTAATGACTTTATCAATACGAATGATGACTCACCACAGCTGTAGTTTTATGATCACGCCGCGTAGTTCCACTAATTGTGTTCAAATCTAGATTGTTTTAATATGTATTAAATACTAATTAATTGGAATATCTGGATCGCGAAAGAATATTTGTGTATCTTTGTTGGTAAAGGGACGTCACATTAAATGAAGGATAGTCTGCGCGTAAACTCCGCGAAAAATGGGGAAACAAATAACCAATAACAGCGTCGAATTCCGAGCAGAATTTGACTGGGAGCATGGGCGGACTGGGCCAAGAAAAGTCACCGGGAAGTGCATCGGGGGGGGGGGGGTGAGGGGGTTACGGGGGGGGGGAGCGGTGAAAACTTTGATTTGGAACTGAACGGACGCTGCTTCCTTGCATCTGATCGGAGAAAATGGTTGCACCGGGGAGAGGAGAACCCTTGTCAGTCCACATAGAGAACATTTCGGTATACCAGCAGTCTATGCAATCAGAATCATTTCGCCTGTTGGTCATTTTCACAAAATTTCATGCACCCAGAAGGACCCCCAATAGGGGACCCATCGGGAATTTTCCCGCTGCACCATATAGCCAGTCCGCCTCTGACTGGTAGCCCGAGAGCTTGGTCTAAAGTCTTCATTAGCATGCCCCTTCATCAGCGCTGGTCGATACGGTGGGTACGTGAGTACCGTGTTTGGTAATGGTTAAAGTTCCGGTACGTTGAGAAATTCTCGAACACGACGGTGGTGTCATTTACGTGACACCAGTGAAAATTGCTGTTGCACGCCACTTAGTCGGTTTACATTTGCTCTAGAGTTTTATGTTACATTAATTGTGTTTTTCACTGAAGTTCATAACGTGTCATTTGTCATTGGTGATCTGAAGGACAAAAAAGCAATACCGTGTTAATCGATTTCCACAAACGCTATCAGTATCATTTCTGAATGCAACAGAAATATTGAGTATTTGCTCTAATTGCATGACTTGTTGGAGCCACGATTGATATTATTTTAGATTATAACAAACTCGTTTGCAATCTGGACCAGGAAATGATGTGTAAGGATACTGTCTGACGTTTTTCTCCCACAAACCCTGGTTGGAAGGCGAATTTAGTTTCACTAATCTGTTTGTATTTTCAGTTTGTCTTAATACACAGGGACGTAGAAACCGGGGAAGACGCACGTGTTCCCCATCCTTTTTCTAAAAATATGAGAGAGAGAGAGAGAGAGAGAGAGAGAGGGGGGGGGGGGGGGGTAGGATATTATCTTTACTAACCCGTTATTGCAGTCTTATTGGGAATTAGTAGAAATGGCGGCGCACTCATCATTCTTAATATGTGACTGACGATTTCCTCATTTGATTTGTTTTTTTTCTACAAACGTCGAAGTTAAGAATAAATACTCATTTGTTTCTCCATATTTAACAAATTTCCTCGACGGGTTCGAAACATTGTTTCTGATCGGTGGGGAAATTAGTTAAATGTGGAACCACATATGTGCATTTTTCTGAGTGTATAGGTGTGTTAATCCCAAACTTTGCTTTGCGAGTTGTATAACTACCATGCCACTAAGGCACAAGATTTACCACCAGAGGCGGACTGGTCGTATGTTCCACCGGGACAGTTCCTGGTGGGTTCCCCATGGGGCCCCCAAAATTGATGCAGCCCAACATCTGTTGGTGCGTAAAGTTTAGTGAAAATGACCAAAAGGCGAACTGGATCTGCTTGCATTGACTGTCGGTATATCGAAATGTTCTCCATGCGGACTGCCATTGGCAATCCACATAGACGACAATTCGATATACCAATAGTCTAGTCTGCCATTGATCTCTCAGATGAAAGGAAACAGCGTTCCTTCAATTTAAAAAATTAAAATATTCCCCGATTGGGCCGAACCATGGTCTTCCCGATGGGTACTCCCGAGTGGGACCATTGTTGCCGAATGATCGATGAAGATGATATAAAAATGCCATAGAAATGTCTTCTACGTAGACTGCCATTGATCGCGCAGATGCAAGGAAGCCGCGTTCGTTCAATTCGAAAAATCAAAATTTTCTCTGAGCCCCCTTGTTACATTTCCCGGTAACGTTTCTTGGCGCAGTCTGCCCCTGGTTACCACTAGTATATATCACAGTGTGGGTGACCAATGTTCGAAATACTTCCTGCGTCCCTGTAAATACGAACCAGTCGCAATCGTTTCAATACGGATGCTAAATCATCATTTATAAAACTAGGGAACGAAATTAATTGTCTGACAACAAAGAGGAATGCGATCTAGATACTTCGTCGAATACTAATTCAAATGCCTCAGGCCGCTGAACAGAGTATGTGTCGTTCGTCCTTGCTCTCGTAGGAACCCATGGGAGTAGATGAGCAATTGCTTCGTGTGGTGACCTAAACCCGTTTTAGGCTTGTGAGAGTAAGACCCTGGTTGGCAAATAGAAAACATTCAAACCAAAGTGCAATGCACTAACACACGTGTTAAAAATTCATTGTAAACTTGTCCTGTTAGGGAAAGATGTTAATAAAGGCGTTAGCCCATTCATTCTAAGTTTTCTTTGAAGTAAATAAAATATGTTTTAAAAAAATGTCATTTTTGCCATGCACTTGTTACCACACAGGGGAATAACAAGTGGTATTAACCCCTTAAACTTGATGGTATCTACCAGATCGGCTTAATAACATCAATTAGAAGAGTCCATATTTGTTATATGGGATATGCCAATTAATATTTTCAACGTGCAGCCTCGGCGCTGCAGGCTGAAAATATTGGTTGGTCATCTCCACACATTTACATCCTACTTAATAAAATTAGGATATATCATGTTCCTGGAACGGAAAAACAGCATCTCGGAACCAAAGGGTTAACATTGCTGCAGTGTATTTCAGTTTGTATAAATATGAATAAATCCCAATCGTTTAAGCACTGATGCTAATGCAATAAAACAATATTTAGGAAAAGAGTACAGAGAGAATGTTTTACATATTTCAAGACTCTTTTTGAGTGTATTAGCTACAACCAAGGCCATATCATGTCGAAGAGTTTTACTGATGGAGGAATCTTTAAGGGAACCACCGAGAACAGTCAACTAATTGGACGACACTCCAAATTATAAACCCGACATGAAAACAAGGTTAGCAATGACCGCATGTATACCATCATCTCAACATGTTGAACGCCACCGTGCTCCCACTTGAGTGATTTTGATCTGGTGCATTGCCCAAGGTTTCAACGCAGACAGTTGAGATAAGAATTGAACCTACGACCTTTTTATCCAAGTTCAATTCGCGAACCAGTAAGCCACTGCGGTTCTACTTCTTTCAAGGCGCACACAAGCATCCATACACACACAGGCACATATACGCACATGTGTCGGCGCTACTTGGGGGAGGGGGTATGTGCCCCTATGCGTAGACTTTGACTCCCGAAAGTCCAGGAGAATTCACTGATTTCGAACCACTGAAAACTGAACACAACAGACCGTTGCAGAATTGTAGTGACGCGGTATTGAATTGTAAAAAGCCTCATTGTAGATTGCATGCTTTTATGCCTGATCAGAAAGAGAAATTTTCCTCCGAACAAACGAAAAATCATTATCAGATCCGTAACTCCCTCCATTGTGATTCACCAAATATTATTTACCTTATCACTTGTAAACGCTGTCGGAAGCAGTATGTTGGTCAAAGTCAAAATCCTTTCCGAGAACGTGCAACTAGACACAAACAGAATATAAACAAGATATAAAACATAATGCTGATGCCCCAGTAGCACAACAATTTAACCTTCCAGGCCATTCTTTGGATGATTTCGAAATCCATCCTATTGAACAATCACCATTTAAAGATACATTAGAAGAAACGGATGAATTTAGAAAAAAACATGAACCTTTTTGGATCAACACGCTTCAAACCCTCTGGCCATTTCGTATGAACATATCAGAGGGAGAATGCGAAAGGGGTCCATCATTCCTTTCACTTTAACATGCAACAGAATGACTATCGAAATAGCAAAAATATTAAAAGATGAATTCAATTTAACCAACTCTAAATTAAATTAACCTTTGAATCTTCGACCTGTCATCGCCTATAAGAAAAACAAAAGCTTGCGTAACATCCTTGTGAGGACTAAATTAGAGCCCATCGGTGAATAACATCAATTTTTGCCAGTCAGTTTAAAAAGGTTCCTAAGCTCATCACTTAGTTTAAATCAATTTTGTGTATTTTTTATCATGTCTGAAAGCCATCAAGGGTCAGTAAATGAAAACACTTTTTTGGCGGCATATTACAAAAAAACAAAAACGTTTGAGTTGGAAATGTCTGTGCTAGTGCGAAGTTTTAACCTTAACCCTTTACCCAACACAGACGATATCAAAATTTATTATTTTAAATATTATTTTTTCAAATTTTTCAAAAAAGATTCAACAAAACCATATCATGTGACCCCTCGTTGGAACGACCTCGACGAGCTCGTTCCAACGAGGGGTCACATGATATGGTTTTGTTGAAATTTTTTGAAAAATAATATTTTTTCAAATGCTGAATTTACATATTACGCGGGCGGATGCGGGCGATTCGTTGGGTAAAGGGTTAAACACACACACACATACTCTTTGTAAGACGTGGTTAATCGTGACTGCCATATAAAACCTACGAATCGAGACAGTGATAGTTTGTGCACCTTCAAAAACAAAACTTCATCTGCAAGATATGTATACTATCAGCAATAGTGTTAGCATGAAATGAAAACTCTAGTTATAGACACAAAAAATTGGGGTTTTTTTCATACTAGGTGCGGACGTTTCAGCAAAACTGTGTATACTAAAAGGGACCAATACATTGAAAATGTACTACGGCGACAGATTTCCAAGTGACATGGCCTGGCTGAACAGAAAAGTTGGGGTGGGGGGGGGGGGGGGGGGGGGCAAGTACGCTACACGGCTGATGTCGAGAGTAGGTAATTGTCAGATGACCAGATATGACGGATTCAGATAGATTGTTGGAAGTCGTGAGACCTAACGAAATTTGTAAGCTACACAACATGCTGTGTAAAATTAGGCGTTACATATTCCCAGTTCCTTATTCGACATTCGTTATCAACCGATTTTTTTTTTCACTTCACTTGGCATCCGTTGTCTGTTGTCTGTTAACTTTGCATATTAGTCATCTCCTCAAGAACCACTGAAACAAAGCCAACTAAACTTGGCATAAATTAAATTTGGGGATAACTTTCCAAGTTTGTTCAATAGAAGTAGCTAAGCACCAGTGGGCTGCGGACAGTGCCGGAAAACCTCCAAATTCTTTAAAAATCATCTCATGAACTACTAGTCATACATTTTGAAATTTGATATGCTGCTTTCTTATTTTCTGAAGATTCAAATTGTTGGGGTCATGCGAAGCTTCGAAATTCAATTCGATTCGAAATAGTCCCCATGAGTCCATTCGATTCGATTTCAATTTTTCGAATCGTCGGTATGTTCTCAAAATCCTACAAAATGTCTTCTCTTAACCCTTTACCCAACATAACGGCCAAAACCGGCCAGCGCTATTCTCAAAAATCGTCAATTAATTTTCATTATTTTTTCATTTTTTTTGTCTCAAAAACATAGGTTATGACCCCGCGTTGAAACGAGCTCGTCGAGCTCGTTCCAATGAGGGGTCATAATCTATGTTTTTTGAGACAAAAAATGAAAAAAAATAGTTATTCAAGAATCTTTTTTGCAAGGTGTCGTCTGCTTTTCATGTTAGGTAAAGGGTTAAATTCCTCTGATTTCATCGGGTCTCCAGTATGGGAGACTTGATGATAGAAAAAAAGTTCAACTTGGTTCCGCTTCCTAAATTACATTGATTTCATTCTGGAATATTCCACTTTTTTGCTTGACTAACAGCAGTCGTTGTTGCCCACAATACATGAGCGGAGACTGACAATATTACGGCTGTAAGAAGGTGCAATATCCACATCTTGAAAAGCGGTGAGATTTGATTCGCAATTCGATTCGAAATCTGATGCCTGATTCGATTCGATATTCGACTCTACCCGAAATGTGAGGTTCGTAGAGCTCTGCAAATTGCTTAAGGAATGTTTGTTGGGCAATATCTGAACCTGTTCTGGGAGGGGCAATATTTTTAGACCTGCCCTAAATTTTTATTTCCCAAGCCGGTGGGCCAATTGGGAGCAAATTTAGTATGCAGTAGTATTAGGGAACATGTCCTTGATGTATGCCCGTGTTCGTGTTCCAGCAGAAACCATAGGAGCTAAAAATAGAAAAAATAAAATGCCCTTATTTTCCAAACTGCACGGAACAAAGCGTTGTTATTTGGCATACACCATCCTTAAAACCAGTAGAATCTAGCGGACCAAAAATATTGCAATCGGTTGCGACGTTGGGTGCCATGGGTGTAATGAAAAATGCTTGGTCAGCACTATTCAAAAAGGAAAAAAAATCTTCAGACCTTCCCTTTCAATAATTAGTATCCAATATCCTTAATGGGATCCGATTCAGGTTTGCGTAAATCAAGTCCCTGGTACGTGGGAAATTCTTCAGCTCGACCAGTCAGAATCCTTTGATGTACAGCATTCTAATAGAGGTCAAATTTAAGTTTGTTCAAATTAATTCCCTGCGTTCATATTTGGGCTGCGTGTGGAAACCTAAATTTAACTTTTTTCCCAGACACACCCAGCAGATGAACATATCCAATAATGATTTACAAGCTCGGAAGCAGATAATTATGAGCCATGTAACCTTGTCTCCAAAATATGTTTTTCGCATTATGACAGACTGATATTGTCTCCCTCCATTTTGTATTGTGCTGGCGAATGAACCCTTCTGAAGGCTTGATTTTAAAACATAATTCAAATTTTTAGCTCATCTGATTGAAAGTCAGGAAGAGCTTTTTCCACCACCTGGCATCCGTCGTCTGTCGTCCGTTAACTTTGTATGTCAGTCATCTACTCCAGAACCACAGGACCAAACCCAACCAAACTTGGCATGTATTAAATTTGGGGATAACTTTCCAAGTTTGTTCAATAGAACTTGCTAAGCCCAATTAGCTGTGGGCAGTGCCCGAAAACCTCGAAATTCTTCAAAAATCTTCTCATAAACCACAAGTCACACGTTTTTAAGTTTGATATGCTGCTTCCTTATTATATGCTCAAGAATCTAATTGTTAGAGCCCTGCGAAGCTTCGAAATTCGATTCGATTCGAAATAGTCCCATAATTCAATTCGATTCGATCTCAATCGCGCCGATTCGAATTGTTTCGAATCGTCGAGATGTTCTCAAAGTCCTACAAAATCCTGCAAAGTGTCTTCTCTTGAATTCTTCTGATTTCAATATAAGTAGGTAAGCACCAATGGGCTACGGACAGTGCCCGAAAACCCCGAAATTCTTCAAAAATCATCTTCTCATGAACCACTAGTCACACATTTTGAAATTTGATATGCTGCTTTCTTATATGCTCAAGATTCAAATTGTTGGGGCCCTGCGAAGCTTCGAAATTCGATTCGATTCGAAATAGTCCCCATGATTCAATTCGATTTGATATATGCTTGAAAAAAATGTTCGTGTTCCTGCAAGAACCACAGGCATTAAAAAATAGAAAAAAATGGAATGCCACTATTTCCCAAACAGCACAAAACCAAGCAATGTTATTTGGAATACAGAATCCTTAGAACCAGTAGAATCGAACGGGACTAAAAAGCGCAATCGGTTGCGTCGTTGGGTGCCATATGGAGGTAATGAAAAATGTTTAGTTACCACTTTTCAAAAATTAAAAAAAAATCATCAGACTCTCCAATCAGAATCTTTCGATAGTTAGTATACAACATCTTTACGGGGATCCGATTCACGTTTGCGCAGATCAAGTCCCCTCACCCCCACATTGCCCGAATTTTAACTTTAAATTCTTTAAAAAAAATCTTCTCCAGATCTACCAGCCAGAATCATTTGATATACAGCATTTTTATGGAGGTCAAATTCAAGTTTGTTCATATTAATTCCCTGGGTTCATATTTGAGCTCTTATAGGAACCCAAATTTAACTTTGTGCAATATGCGGAAAATTCGGTAAAAATCTTCTTCAGATCCACTAGTCAGAATCTTCTCAGTTTTGGTATAGAACATATTTATGGGGGTCAGCTTTTAACTTTGTGAAACATGAGGAATATTCTTTCGAAATATTCTTCTTCGGATCCACCAGTCAGGATGTTTTCATGTTCGGTATAAAGCATCATTGGGGAGCTCAAATTTAAGTTTGTTCAAATCAAGTCCGTAGATTCATATTTGGATTCCCCACGTGAACTCAAATTTTAACTTGGTGTAACATGAGAAATGTTATTTATAAAAAAACTTCTTCAAATATACCACATAGAATCTATTGATATTTGGTATACACCATCCTTATAAGGGCCTAATGATGGTCAGATTCAAGTTTATTCAAATAAAGACCATGTGTTTATATTTGGGCTCCTTTGGGGAAACCAATTTTTAACTTAGTGCACCATTAGCAATTTGCAAACATTTTGTCCTTCAGATCCACCAGCCAGAGTCGACTCATATTTGGGATACAGCATCCATAAGGGATCAGATTTAAGTTTGTCAAATTAGGTCTATGAGTGTATATTTGGACTCCCCCATTAGAACCCAAAGTTCAACATAGTGCAATATGGGGTATGTTCTTTAAAAGTCTTCTTCTTCAGGTGGACCGGTCTGAACCTTATCCTGCTTGGTATGCAGCATCTGTAGAGGGTCAGATTGAAGTTTGTTCAAATTAAGTCCATAGGTCCATGTCCTCAATGCCATTGAATACCCAACACACAACATTTACCCCCACCCCCGCATGTTTTCATTTTACATTTCCTCAAAGAAGTTTTGATATCAAACTTGTACTCATCCTTTGTCTTCACACTTTATTCTGAGTCCGACCAGTCTCGCCTCTATCAAAGCAATGGGTATCCGATCAGTTTCTCGTTGTCGAGTTTTATGGAAATATTACGATCGCCGTTCCTTCCAACAAGCTTTATTATTTAAATATTATCAGTGAGGGATGGTGTACTTACTCGCCTTCAACGTAATCGTGAAAAACTCTGTGCCAGAGACCTTGTTCCAACAGTGTGTCGTCTTACATCACCATTCTTGAACACATTTCAACACATGAAAAACCATACAAGCCTATGTCATTATTTCTGAAGACATCATGCACGTGATATGACACAAACTGAATCAATAAGCATTCAAAGTACTAAAATCAACAGGATTTTGTTTCGCCCGCTAAGGGAATGAGGAACCCGTTAATTGAATTAGTGACGCACATTACATTACATTTACTATGGTAAAATTGTTCTGGGAATATTTGCCGACGGAAGCAATGCCAAGAGATTTTAAATCACTTTCGACAGAACAAGAGGATGATAAATCACATTCCTATTTGGAAATTAGTAACAAAAGAATGAGATGATCAAAAATGAATCCCTGATGCTCTTTCGTTCTTTGATTTATATTTAAATGACAAGAAGATTATCGCCTTCTTATTTGGTCAGTGCATAAATCTATCGACTCGATAAATAGAATACTTAACCTTTCAGCAAAAGTAACGGTCATATACAACCAGCGCTATTTACAAAAATCACCATTCAAATTTTATTATCTCTTCATTTTTTGTCTCAAAAACATAGCTTATGACCCCTCATTGGAACAAGCTCAACGAGCTCGTCCCAATGAGAGGGTCTTAAGCTATCACTTGGGGCAAAAAAGAAAATATTAAGTCATTCAAGAATTTTTCTTTGTTTTTTTGCGAGTGTCGTTAGCTGTTCGGGTTGGGTAAAGGGTTAATTATAGATGCCACCTTGTTTCACTCAAGGGACGATATTTATTTATTTTATTAGGGTTTAAAGACACTTTCGACGGCCAGGGTCACCTCGTGTGGGACAGTTTTCGGGTGGAGGAAGCCGAAGTACCCGGATAGAACCACCGAAAAACGGCGAGCAACTGTCAGGCTCCCCAATATACCAACTCCACACAAGCAGGCTTAGCATTGGTTGTTGAAGACAAGTGCACCATCGACGTGAAGTACGCCTTAGCACACAACACCACTGTGCCCCCACGTGGGCAGTGGGGTGAAGTGTCTTGCCCAAGAACACAACACGGTTGCCGCAGGTGGGATTCGAACCGAGGACATCTCGGTTTGCAGCCTGCGCCTCTACCTACTGGGCCACCGCGCCCCTTCAAAGGAGGATATAAAGCTTTAGAAATCACCCTGGCGAGCTTCTTTGTTTGGTGATCATCGACAAAAGTCGTTCATTGTACCCGGTGGACCCTCATTGGTATTGTCACACGTAAAATGCGTTAGAAACAAATACTCGAGAATTTCTCATTAATTCATTTATTGGTGTTTAGGGTCACATTTCTGCACAGTGGCTAATCATGACCGGACCATGGAGATAAAGTCAAGTTTAGTCAATCGTTCAAACACATGCTGCCCATTTTAGAGGACTTCCACACCAATCATTGGCGACTGGGTCCTATTTTACCAGTAAAACAGAGCTTCTTCACCAGAGTAAACAAACAGAGCTTCACTTCCCAGGGTTTCTAATTGGAATTCTTGACAAAAAGTATTTTCCACTAGTGCACTTATGACGAAAAAGGCACGCGCTGTCCCACCTGCCACACCTTGACTTATGGCGGGGGGGGGGGGGGGCAGCTGTCGTTCTTGGGAGTGCTAGGCGAAGAGGTGGTAACGTCGACACCAATGACAAAGAAAACGTATGAACAAGTCAATCTTCTTCACGTCATAACAAGAACCTTCTTGACAGCGAGACTAAGTTGAAATTAACAAATTGTCAAGTACTTTGCACTCAATAAAAACTTGTTACACCGATCGCATACTTCTGCTCCAGCGATATCCGAAAAAATAATTGCCATGAATTAAATTTAATTAAGCCGCTACTGCATTAGTCGTTTTCTCATTAGGGTAACTTAGTGTGGTCTTAATTTTAAATAGAAACTTCAGTGACCTTCCAAACCATCTTTATGACAGGGGCGAACTGGGCCAAGAAATGTTTCCGGGAAATGCAATGGCAGTCCACATAGAGGACATTTCGGTGGCATTTTGTATCGACTGCATCATTCGACAAAAATGGTCCTACTGGGGGTTGGGAGGACCCATCGGGAAGACCATAGTTCGGCCCAATCGGAGAAAATTTCGATTTTTTAAATTGAAGGAACGCTGTTTCCTTTCAACTGATCGATTAATGGCAGACCAGACTGCTGGTGTATCGAAATGTCCTTTATGTGGACTGCCAATGGCAGTCCACATAGAGAACATTTGGATTACCTGCAGTCTTTGCAATCAGATCCGTTTCGACTTTTGGCCATTTTCACTAAATTTCACGTTCCAACTGGCGTTGGGCTGCATCAATTTTGGGGACTCCAGGGAGAACCCAATAGGTTGCCCACCGGGATTTTTCCCGGTGGACCATACGGCCAGTCCGCCTCTGCTTTATGTATTTTAAAATTGCATACGTATAAAAAAAACAACGATTTTATTGGCGCATGCACAGATTTTGCAAGTCAAAGTAACTTTATATGTATTTTCCATTTATCTGGTGCAAAAAACATTCAAAATGTCATCAAGTTACTGCCAATTTAGAACACAGAATTTATGGACATGAACAAAATGTCCGATTTTCTGTCCACATTGACAAAATTGGCATGATATCGCTACGCGATACCCATCGTGGGTTGTACGGCGTGTTTAAAAATTTAGGACTTTTTAAAATCTCGAATAGAAAATGCTGGATCTGGCATACAAAATGTTAATGCATTTCTACAATAGAATAAATTAGTTTCTTAAAGACGTGGGCGGGCGAATACGCGGATAAGATGTATCCATCTGTCTTGCTGTTCGGTAGATTTGACCAGATTGATGCATAATCGGGAAGAAAATTGTGATATATTCGAACGTTGACATATCAATTCTCATTAAGGATCTTCTGGATCATGTGTCTCGCCCCGGGATGACAGTTCTGAAAATTGAATTTCCTGTATAAATGCGATATATAGGTCATTAGAAGTTAGGATGGTCAATAGCAGTTATTAATATAGCAGATTCATCAACAACATTAATAGCTGTGAGATGGTGCTGTTTAAACGGTTGACTGTATCGCCCCAGAGAAATCATATAAATTTACACAGTTGGGGAGATCAAACTCTTGGTGGAAGCAATGCCGCAGAGGTAAGGAACCAGAAACCCATTCATTACCTCACATTCACAGAGTGGAGAAATTACAGCTATAGTTAAATGAAATTAATGGCAACCAGCTGCCGGTACTGTCAGCCTAAGTAGTCATCTCTCACCAGTCTAATTTTGTTAGGAATTCAACGTTGTTATGGTGTGGAACTAGCCTAGTCCCGAAATAGTCCATCGCAATTCAGTCGACTGGAATGTTTCAGTTGGTCAGAAAAGCTATGGTTCGCTTTTCCGACCAACTGAAATATTTCAGCCAACTGAATGTGAAAAAAAATCGATTAGCATTCATTTTCTTTGAATCCAGATAAGAAATGTTTCTTAATCGAGACTTGATTCGACCTAACCTTTGATGATGTGTGTGTCTGTGTGTGTGTCTGTTTGTGCCTGTGTGTGTCCTTGTGTGTTTGTGTGTGTCTGTCTGTCTGTCTGTGTGTCTGTGTGAGTCTGGGCGCGCGTCTACGCGTGTGAGTGAATGCGCACCTATGTAAAATAAATATTTATATGTATCCACTCAACTGGTTTAGGCAAATGCTAACACAATATTTTACAAGTACAATGTGTTTGTCACCCTATATAACTTCTTTTGTGATAAAACCTGTGCCACGGAAACAGCCTTGTATAAGCTACACAGCTTGTTGCTGAATCCGTTTCCATCATCCAAACTCATATATATCAATTGTATCTATGTTTTCATTACTTGCTGTTGGAAATAAATACTGTTTAAACTAACCTTTGATGACGTTTACCAATGAATGAAAACTCACCACAGCTATAGTTTTATGATTAACGATGTGTAGTTCCACTAATTGTGTTAATATCTTGATGTTTTCAAGATTAATTAAATACTTATTAAATCGAACGTCTACAAATGGAGCACGAAAGGATATCTGTATATCTCTTCAAGTAGCGGGACATCACATTGCATCAACTGTGGCCTGGTCGCAAACTGTACGAAGACTAGGTAAATAAACAGCCCACAACAGCGCCGATTTTAAAAAAAATTAGTCTGATGACATGTGAACTTTGTCACACCGTAAGAAAATTGTTGTATTGTGCTTGGTTCCCTCGCCGGTCTACCTACAGCTATACAAGACCAAAGTTAATGACAGATAACACAAAAAATAATATAATTCGGCAGCTGAAACGTTTTATGAATATTCCAGTGACAAAAAGTTTAACACAGCAACTAAAGATATTCAAAAGCGCACCGCGACGAGGGTTGTTATTTATATTTTCAACAGGATGTAAGGAAGGAAGATTGGCCCAGATCAGAAAATCGTTGCACTCGGAACAATTTGAAATATTTTTTTGTTTTAATGCAATTACACTAGTTTCCAGTGGGACAAATTCGGTACAATGTCTTTGGAAGAGAACACAGCACATGTTGTCATAATTTCATGTACCATCGCCCGCGGCTCAGGGTACATAAAATTTGAACACGATGCACGAGGGTGTGTACCCTCCCAAACATTGTTTGTTTATTGGGCTTTAACGAAACTTCCGACAGCCAGAGTAATATTGTATAGGACAACAGTTCTAAAGGGTGGAGCAAGCTGGAAAGAACCACCGAGCAACGCCGAATGACTGTCGGACTCACCAACTTTGTAATCCGGTACGAACAGGGTTAGCAGCGATTTAAGGAAAATGTATCGTTGACGTACCCCATGCCTTACTATACAGCCATAGCTGTGTCTATTCAACGTTACCGGATACAATACAGACATTGAGAAATGTGCTAGATACACCGCACGTGGAATCCGGCCCACATGTAAGAACGCCGCTGATTGGTCGTTACGGATCTGTTGACGTTGTTACGTGAATGAAATGTTTCAACGCACAACAGCGTCAAGAATGTTAGAAGGCAGCGGAAGGTGATATTTTTCTTCATTCACTTAATCCAAGTTTAATCTGGACTTACCCTACACGAGGTGACCCTAGCTGTCGAAAGTGTCGTTAAACTCCAATAAATAAAACTCAAATAGATTGCGGGACAGGAATCGCGCCTTTGGCGCTCGTGAAATACAGAAATAACCCCCATCTCGGGTCGTTAATTCCAGTCTCCCAAACTCCACCCTCGTTATGTTCTGTCTTACTACAAGATGCCACTGTGCCTCCACGTAAGCAATGGGGATGAATTATATTACTTTTCATCATGTGATAATTTTCTTTGCAGTGAAACAATGTTTGGGGGGATATGGGCGTCGGTGTCAAATTCATAAGAGCATTAGGCTTGCGATCGAAAGGTCGATGGTTCCATCCTGACTCGAGTCATCTGCGTGTTCTCCTTTGACAAGACACCTGTGATTGGTTACCTTGCCTTGCCAGGCTACCGACAGCTATATTCGGGATTTTGCCAGGATACAGTTAGGCGGCGTTCTAGGAAGTCTGGGCTACGACCCTTGATACTCCTACGTAAAAATTGAACAGAGAAGATGACTACATCCAAAAATAAAGTTACGTGTGATTAGAAATGGACAGAATCAAGTAAACATGAAACGATTCCCGAACCATAGAGCCTGAAATTTGTTCTAGCAGCCACTTCGAATAAATTATAATTCGGATTCTGAAACGTTTCGTGAATAATTGAGTGACAAAAAAGCACACACCATCTTTGAAAGTTTTTCAAATGCGCGACGTGTCAAAGTACTTGCTTATTTTCATACCGGTGCCAGGAAGGAAGGTGGCTCAGATTAGAACATCACTGTACTCGGATCATATTGCGATAGCTTTTCAGTGACAAATTCGTTATACAGGTCTTTGGTAGGCTACAACGCCACGTGTACCCTGTCAGAATTGTATTACACTGAGCCTAATAATGTTGCGGTAAAAATCATTCTGCAGTTTTGTGGCAACGACAAAGGTTTTCGATTGATCTTGAGGCAGAACCTGGGAATCGATACCTGGTTGAGCTTTATTCCATTACAAGACGGTTCAGCGGTGGAAAAATGGATAGTTTAAACTTGCAGCCACGCCCCTTAGGGTTCAATGATTTATTTGTCTACCTCAAGAATGGACACTTTGGACACAAGACATTTTTCGACATAGATGATACCATTCTGAAAAAATGGAAATAAAGAGTGAGACAAGTTGCTTATACCGTTCTTAACCCTTGAACTCTGGTGGTATCTTCCATGCCAGTTCAATGGCAGTAATCAGAAGAGTCCATATTCATTATCTGGGGTAGACCAATCAATATTTTCAACGTGCAGCCAACTGACTACACGGTGAAAATATTGATTGGTCTACCCCACACATTTACTGTACAGCTATCCTATTTAATGACGTTATGAAGTATCATGTTCCTGGCCGGAAAAGCGATCGCTCGTGTCCAAAGGGTTAAATCTGAATTAAGTGAATAAGGCTTTGGCTTTAAAAGAAAAATATCGCCTTCGGCGCTGTCTGTTTACTTTCTTGCGTGACAATGTTGTTTTGCATCGAAGGATTTCATTTACGTCAAAACGTCAATTAGCTGCGTAACAACCAATCAGAAGCGTCTTTCCATGCCATTCTTATGTGCAGGTAGGATTTGTGGTTTTCCAAATACATTTTTCAATGCCTGTATTGTATCGGGTAACGTTGATTACACATTACAATTGTGGTATAAAGCGTCAGTAACGTCAATAAACGTATGAACATCGAAAGTCTGAAATTTTAAGGAGACGTAGAAAACGAGAAAATTAAAACAAACTTCAAATACCGTAGATGTGGCAGAATACATTTTTTATTTTCTCTAACAAAAAATTGAACGCAGGCGATAAGAGAAAGGTGGTTGGGTAAACGTCAGAACCGAAAAGGCGCACGGGAAATGAAAATTGAGTGTGCATGTACTATTGATGGTCACAAACAAGAATCTAAGAAAATATTTAATATTAAAGTTCAAATACTGCAGGAATTTGATAAAATCCGTGAAAGGATATTCCCTAATTTTTTGGTGATCCAGATCTCAATGACTGTGAAGGATAGAGCTAAGATATTTCAAAGTCAGTCACGTCGATAACGAGAGTGGTGTGACGTTAAACTCTGTTGTGATTGACTAACGACTTCAATAACATCAAAACAGAAAAATCAAATTTTTTTCTTCATCCACCTTATACACAGAACGACACTCGTGCGTGAATGGGTTAATCGATATGGCATGAGTGCCAATGCGGAGGGATAGAACGAGAGGCCGTAGGCCTCGAGTTTTATCCTTCAGCGATGGCACAAGTGCCATATCGATTAACCCATTCACACACGCATGTCGTTTTGTGTTTATTACATGCCTTCAAGTCTTTTAAAAAACACTTATTAGAAGGACCCTCCGCAATTTATTTAACAACTATCAACAAAAAGAACACAAGATTTGTGAGGGGAACCCGTGTTACTATTTCGTTCCCTGAGTTCCAATGTGATGTATGTTCCCACTGGCACATAGAACACATTGGATCTCATGGGACGACTTTTAGCTATCACTACAGATTCAAATCGTAATTGCGGTGCACGATTTGTAGAAAATTCTAGTGAAATTTGCTTCTATTTAAAAATAGTCCGTGAACGGTTTCTGTCCCACACATATGTGCGGAAAAGATTTTCATTTTCCACATGGTTTAGTGTTGCTGTAGATGGGGATTACATAGAACAGTGTAATAAAACCCATTACTTAACGGAACAGTAATAACCGACGACAGCTGTTAACACAATTTTCATTCGAATTTCTTTTTTTTTCAATTTTTCCTTAACCCTTTCAACCTACATGCCCGCAGTGGTATTGTCACACCACTGTATTCACCACTGTCGGCAGGGAAATGGATGAATTTATTTTGTATACGGAGAGAGGTTCTTTAATAATTTAATCCTACATCCCTACAGGGCTGTGGGATTAAATTATTACTGACTCTCCTTCCAAATTTGGTATTTACTTTATAGCTGACTCATAGGCAGCGCAGTGGCTCAGTGGTACGTCATTGGACTTCCAACCGAAAAGTTCACAGTGTGATCCCCGTAGGGGTAATTGCGTTGTGTCCTTGGGTAAGGCACTTCATCCCGATTGCCCACTTGGGACACTGTGGCGTTGTGTACTAAGGCGTTCTGCACGTTGATGATGCTCTTGTCTCTTGCTAACCCTGCTTGTGCGGAGTTTGGGCGTCTGACAGTTGACCGCCGTTGTCCGGTGGTTCTCTCCGGATACTCTGGCTTCCTCCACCCGTAAAACTGTCCGACATGAGGTGACCCTAGCTGTCAAAAGTGTCGTTAAACCCCAATAAATAAATAAATAGATACTCATAGGCGGCTGTCTTGTTCTGTTCGCAAAAAAACGTTATTTTTACTTGTTCAATTTTATGGCATTTGATGTTTTAAATACATGTTACGGATTCAGTGTTTTAATTCACGCCTTTCTATCCTCCAAATTTCGAACATTAGGTCCTGCTGTCTGAAAACACGATCACGTGTTAATTAGGGAGAGAAGTGGAAACGTTGGATATGGATAAACGCACTCTCGTCTCTTATAAACTCGTCTGTGCTACACTCGTTGACATACTTTGCAGCACTTTTTGCACGAGAGACCAACACACTTATCCACTTGGACCACACTACCAATCAAACTATAAATATTGCCTCATATAACGGGTTATATTTTAATTCAAAACACGCATCTCATTCATCCGTTTGATACATCATATGATTTTGTAAGGAAAGTGTCATGATTGATTCGGATGCGTTGTGATTATCTTCTAAAAATAATCAGTTCGTCTCGCGTCACCATCTATTGATTGTTCGGCATCTCAACAGATTTTTTAATTAATATACTGACGGAAAAAAGAAACGCAAGTTCAGTTTTGGTGATATAATTTTTTAATCCGTAGACCAAATGTAGTAAAATTTGACGCATATCTACCACAGTGTTCTGTCGAAAGAGTCTTCGGTTAAAATTCGGTCAACTGTGGCCACGTTCGACGCTGCATGCTTTCAACAGATTTTCAAAGCTTGTATTCGGGGCACTCCCACATGCTATGGGCTTGTCAACCATTCCAAATCAAAGTTTTGAACAGTACACATCGATTGCGCAACATTTCATTTCAATCAGATTGAAAAGCAAAATGCTGCGAATGTCCGAAATTGATAGTGGTAGGTCTATTGCTCTAATTATGCAGGGTCAGGCGCAACGTATCGTCGCCCAGCAACTCGGGGTCCATGAGTCAATGATAGCTCGTTTAGTTGGGCGTCTCAGAGCCACGGGGAGATTAACTGACCGTCCCAGAAGCGGACGTCAACGCGTTATGTCGCCACGTCAAGATTGAGGCAGACGTCTCTCACACTTCCGTAACCGATTTTAGACGGCGACGGAGACGCTGAGTCCGATTGTAGGCACTCATGGTCGCCGAACGTGTCCAAGAACAGCTAGGAATCGGTTGCGGGAGTTCAACGTCTCTACGTTAGTCCGCAACTTACACCCAGGCGACGACAACGTCGTTTGTAATGGCTGCGGGCACATGCACCAAATCGGTTTCACTTGGCCCACTGGAGACGCGTGTAATTCACTGACGAGTCTCGGGTCACGCTTTACGAGTCAGATGGATGACAACGTTGCTATCGACGTCGAGGTGAGCGATATTCTGACGCGCGCGTTAAGGAAAATGACAGATTCGGACGAGGGTTTGTTATGGTTTGTGGCGTGTGGGTGGTCTCGTGGCATGAAAACAAAACCTCTCGTGGTCATCTAGGGCAATCTTACAGCCGTAAGATACCGGGATCAATTCCTCATGCCTCACTCATCCATGCGTGAAATCGTACGTTGCAGGCAGGATAATGCGAGACCGCACGTTGCTAGGGTTTGTCGTGCCTTCCTCAACCAAAACAATGTCCCAGTTCCCGATTGGCCACCATACAGTCCTGATTGGTCCCCGATCGAACATTTGTGGGACGAGATGGACAGGAGAGTCAGGAAGCGCGTCAATGTCCCAAACAACGTCGCTCAGCTCACGCAGACCCTTCTTCGTGAGTGGAATAACATCCCACAAAGGATCATGAACAACTTGCTGGGGTCAATGGTAAGGCGAGTTAGAGCAGCGGTTGAAGCTCGGGGTGTGCATACCTGCTATTGATTTTGATCAGGAAATGGCGTAGGGTACCCACGTTTGAACGTTATCCATGCAAACGCCGCCTGTGTTAAGACAACAAAACTCGTCAAACTTTTTAATCAGTTATGAAGAAATAGCTTCCAAATCCAAACAATAAATAATCATCCATAACACATTTGAAATATTTACCACAGAAAAAAAGTTGCGTTTCTTTTTTCCGCTAGTATATATTAATCGCGTTGTAGTGGACGGAACAAGTTTTGTGAAAGGTTAATCGTGATTTTTTTTAACTGGTTGAGTACTTGACTATTCGACTTCTATTCTAGAGGTCCCGAGTTCGATCCCCGTCCGGGATGACCCGCGTTGTGTCCTTGGGCAAGGCACTTTATCCCGGCTACCCTCACGGGGGCACGTTGACGCCGTGTACTAAGGCGTACTGCACGTCGATGTGCACATGTTTTCAACCGCTGTAACCCTGCTTAAGCGGAGCTTGAACAAAGAACGTTGAGGAGCTGACAGTTCCTCGTCGATGCCCGGTGGTTCTCCGGCTTCCTCCACCCGTAAAACTGTCACGGTCACGAATAGCCATTGTGCATAAGTATGTGCCCTTAAACACCAATAAATAAATAATAAATAAATACTGGAAGCCCATATTTGGGCTCTGCTCTGAAGTGCAGGTTCCACAATTAGACGTCCTCGTACTCTCTGCTGGGGTCTTACACTAAACAGAAAACATGCCACACCTTTACCATAATTTTTGTCTTCTCATTTTTCATATCCATCCGAATACCTCAAATTGACGAATATTTCACCGTGGGACGATTTTTACGAAAAACAGTAAGTGAGACGAGGTATCCTAACTTTGTTTTCAAAATATTTTTCCTTTCTGTTAGAGGGTAATATGCGACCAGAATGTGTTCCTCGTCAATGTCCGTTGACAATCGAACACATTCTATTAATTTCTGCCGATTTTAATGACATCGGCGACACTATGGTGTACCGTCTCTATGAGAACTATTTTACACAACCACTTTTCACCAGATTCTCTCGTTTCTCTAAGAATTCAACGTTCTTAATAAGTTTTAGTTTTTAATCTTTTTTTTTTACATCTAATTTTCGAAAAGGATTCCCGTCATTGGGTTGATTTACACAGTAAATGTCATTATTAAGTACATGTTTCATGTTTTTTCCATCTAGTTTACTTTATGAAGGAAGCTTTCACTCTACATAACTTTTTATCGCCATGATATAGCCTTGATTGTTAATGTGGCGCTAAGCACCAATAATTAAATAAATTGAAAAAGATTTTTCAAGAATGCCATTTCTTCATACTCTTGTGGTTCAACACAGCTGCTTGTTCGAGTACAGACAACAACTATTAAATTACTTAGAATTTTAATGGTGGATTTGTTTTATTTCATTTGATTTAAATCTCTACTCATGTAGCAAATTTTTCCCATAATACAACTAGGAATTTAACCAATTCCGCTTTGTTTGACACAGCTCATTACAGAGAGGATTCAAGTTTGTTCAAAAAAATATTTTCCTTAGTTTTTAATCCCCACAAGGCTTGCTTGACAGACAGTTTTTCCGTAAGTTTCAAGATCTTTTCCACACTGACACAATTTTCCATACTATGTCAAGTATTTCAAAATGGCATAAGAACCCCGTGTGTCATGTTTTCTTAGAAGAGAACGTATTTAGTCTGTTAGGTGTTGTCTCGTGATAAATTATGGGAGAGTGCCTATGCATTCTCCCATAAATTGTACAAGACAGAGAATAGCAGCGCCGAATATTACTTACAGAATTACTGGTGGCCTGAGAGCTTGATATTAAGCTGGAGCTTACCTTCACAAACAATTTGTTAGCAGACGACATGACTGACGAGTGGTGAAAACCAGATTTGGTGATATTTGAACGGACGTATTGGATCACAGAGGGAGGTACATTACATTAGCAAGGGCGTATTCGAGTTTTCCAGTCCGCAAGCTTTTCTACTATCTTATCTGCTGGTGGTCTTGATCCAAAGTGTGTACAGTCAGGTGCATTTCAGTTGGAGGCCAATTTCACACGGCAATGTTAATAATAATAATAACAATTTATTTTCCAGAGTGTAAAACCACAAATAGTGCTCTAAAACACTTGACAGAAATAAATACACTTTTCTGAAATAAAGAGTCACATCTGTTTTGGTTGTCTTTTAGAGAGATTCAGGAGAATGCTTCAGTGAATAGGAAAGTTTTCAGATTTCTTTTGAAGACATCGAAAGTTTCTGAAATTCTGACACTAATTGGCAGGGCATTCCACAATCTGGGACCCACGATGGAGAACACACGACCATGAGCCTGTTAGATCTGCTAAAAGGTACAACTAGTTGAATTTGGTTTTTAGATCTGAGACTGTGTGATGGTTTATATTATTTATTTATTTATTTATTTATTTATTTATTTATTTATTGGTGTTTAAGGTCACATACTTATGCACAATGGCTAATCGTGACCGTGACAGTTTTACGGGTGGAGGAAGCCGGAGTACCCGGAGAGAACCACCGAGCAACGACGAGCAGCTGTCAGCTCTCCAACATCGTAACTCTGAACTCTGCACCGCAGCACATGCAGGGTTAGATTGGTTGAAGACATGCGCACCATCGACGTGCAGTACGCCTCAGTACACAGCGTCATCGTGCCCTCATGTAGGCAATCGGGGTGAAGTGACTTGCCCAAGGACACAACGCGGTTGCCGCAGGTGGGATTCGAACCGAGGACCTCTCGGCTTGCAGCCTGCACCTCTACCAACTGAGCCACCGCGCCCCCTTGATGGTTTACATACAGTGAGGAGCTCTTGCAGGTAATCTGGAGCCAGTTTGTGGATACATTTGAATACTAAGATCAATATTTTGAAATCAATTCTCTGTTTAACTGGAAGCCAATGTAGTTGTCTTAAAACAGGTGTTATGTGTTCAGAGCGTTTGGTACCAATAATTATCCTAGCAGCAGTATTCTGAACTTTTTGAAGCTTCTGAATCAGGCACTGGGACAGCCCCACTAACACTGAATCACAATAGTCTAGTTGTGAGGTGATGAAGGAGTGCACAAGTTTTTCAAGTGCTGACTGGTTAAGATAAGGTCGCAGTCTTCCAACATTACGAAGCTGCCAGTAGCATTTTTGGCATATTTTATTGATATGGATGTCTAGTTTTAAATTTGAGTCCATAATCAGTCCAATATTCCTGGCCGATTCACTTTTCACAGTGATGTTGTTTCCAACCAGAATTGATGTAACGGGGGTGTAGGCATACGAACCCCGGATATCACTAAGAATTCAGTTTTAGAGTCATTCATTTTCAGTTTAAAGTCTATCATCCATTCCCGCGCAAGATTTATGCAAGTTTCCATGTTATGGACTGCGGTGAATGAGTCACTTGGAACAGATGGGTTGAATGTGATGTACAGTTGGGTGTCGTCTGCGTACAGATGATATGATATGCCATGCTTTTTAAGAAGGCGATCCAGAGAAGAAGTGTACAGAGTAAACAAGAGCGGTCCAAGAACTGAGCCCTGACTAACACCACACTTAAATGACCAACCAGACCTGTTCGGGACATAACGTTTTGCAGGTGACAAATGAAACAATTTTGGTGAAAATATGATTTAGGAAATCCTTTTGAAAACAAGAGTAAGAAACCAGTATATTTTTCCATTGTCAAAATGTTCATCTTATGTTGTAAAATCCGCATTGGGGGAATTAAGCATTCCAATAACATAGTTTTATAGCAACGGAAACACGAACATTGGAAATTTATCATCAAAATGAGAAGATTTTGACCATTGTGCCCAATGTTTCCAGCAATCAACTATGTCATTCAGTTGAGTGTATTTTATTTTTACTTTATAGTAAGAATTGGAGTATGTGTTGTCTTCTGTGGGAAATGTCACATCGTGAGCTTTCAGAAAATGTATACATTTTGAGCGTTGTGAATAGGGAAGGTAATTTAAAAGCGAAATATCTTCGGCCGTTGGGCAGAGTGAAGTTGTGCATTACCTGAAAAACAGACACATTCAGCTGCATAACTGTGACGTGATCTTAAGTAGAAAACAGTAATTGTTTTCATTGCACTTTCTGACCTGTAATCTCCGTCGCAACCATCTGTATCTTTAGGAATAAGTTGCAGGAAGAAATATAGAAACATGTTTTTCCCTTTTACATTGATACCCTGATCAGATATAATTTCCTGGAAACTTGTCCTTTTGATGTCTTTTATATCCAGTTGTGGTATTATCAAGAGAATTATGTAGGGTATTTTTTCTTTTACACTTTTTCTTTGACAATGCTGTTAACTAAAATAGATATCTTGAGAAGTCTTTGTACGAGCTTTTCGGGGAATTGTGTCAGGATCTGATCCAATTAGTTTAGTTAATTTGGGAATAAATATTCCCAATAGTTACACTAGTACAGTTCCTATCAAATGGCATACACTTCATATATCAGCCTCTTGGATCGTGTCAGAAATTGACATTGTCTATTCTTTAACCCGTAGAAACCGTGGGGCCGCTTTTCCGGCCCAGGAACATTACACCTCATAATTTCATTAAATAGGATGGTTGCTAAGTGAAGATATGGGGTAGGCCAATCTATAATTACAACGTCCACCTGAAATGATGAATAATAACTCAATAATGCTTGGTCGAATGAGGTATTAAGCTGAGGTGGTTGTTGGGGCAGTGGTTGAAATATGGGTTTTTGAGGGAGAATGTAGTTTACAAATGCATATAATTTCCTTGTGTTTTCAGATCATCGTGCAGTTCTCTGGGGAGGGAACAGGCGTATCGGGGCATTATTTGTATGGGACATTGCCTAAATTTTGTTTTCTTGGGGGATATGCCAATTTCCTGCTGTGAATTATATAGGTCGCGACTAACATCGAAATAATAAAATTATCGAAATGAAATCACCGATCAGGGGCCAATAGTATAAAGCTTTTACAATTGTATTTTTCACAATTGTATTTTCTATTTATGGAAATAACGAAGTGAAATGAACCATTAGCATTTTCAAAGATGTGGCAATTGGCCATTTGGCAAATTGCCATATCTTTTAAAATGCTAATGATTCATTTCCGTCATTTATATTCACTTGCACAAAATACATTTCAGGAAATACAATTATAAATGTTTTATACTATTGGTCCCAGCTGTGATAAAGGGTTCATTAAATCCCCGCTTGAAACTTGACCATGGACGGAAAGACAAGTGAAAAGTTTGGAAATTACACATACCTGGAAGAAACGCGTAAAGGTGGCGTCATATCCCTCTCCCTGCCCCTAAAATGGAATAACCCCACTGAGTGGATTAACTCCAGAGTCACAAGTGCTTCACCGCTCTAAAGTGGCGTGATTTCTGCTTTGTAATTAGATCTGTTGAATAATTATTTGAGATACATGTATTATTGTTGGGGAGCTGATGGCACACACTATGTATGCTGATAGCACATTTTTTTTTGTCTTCCCAGAAGTGACCTTCACCCTCTGCAAATTGATGCCTGAATATTAAAATTTCAAGCTGCAAATTTTTTCCATAATGCAACTAGAATTTTAACCAATTAAATCGTGTTTGACAGAGAGCATTGAGATCTGTCAAACATTGGTTAAATTCCTAGTTGCATCATCGGAAAAATGTACTGCTTGAAAGTCCAGATTTTGACATCAGTGTGTAGAAACTTAAACACATTTAGGATGCTAACAGCATGAACAAGTGACTATTCTATAAAGACCCAGTGCTATCGAAAACGGAAGGATTGTTTTTAAATAAAAGAGCTATATATTAATTTGTTATGCTCAATTTTTTTTTAAATAGTCATCTATATGTATATCTGGGTTTAAGACTGATTTCTGACATTACATTACACATATTTTACTGGAGAGTCTGTATACTTACAATCAAAGTGTATTCAAAACTGTCCTAAAAAAGCCGACATAAAATTATCTCTAGACCTTACCGGGACACTCTTTTGTGTCATAAAATTACTATTTTCGACTTACGACAGCCATATTGCTAGCTATTTTGGATTTTGAGAACCCATTTCAACATAAAAATGCCAGAAATCAGCCTCAGTAAAATGTTATGTTCCAATAAGACTAAAATTCTCCCCTCTGATTGGACGAGAGCTCGCTTAGTTTATTCTATGTTTATGGTTCAAGTGGCAAATGTTACCGTCTGACGCCACAACGCGAAATATTTGAAATGTCGTCGCCCGTTTCGTAACTTCTTCATCAACGGAGTGACTAACGAGCCGCTTCATTTTTCTGGATGTTTCACGTGTGTAGCAGAGGGTGTTTCGGATGAAGTGCTGTTTAAATTACAAAACCGGATTTACCATTTGAACTAAGATGGAATGAGTTTATCTGGTTTATTGATTAGTTATCCAGTGCCGTCGTGGATACACGAGAGGTTTATTTACTAAACATGTGATCGTTAAAGGTGCCTTGAACAAGGCAACTTTTAATGATCACAAGTTTAATAAATAAGCCTCTCGTGTTTCACGATGTAGGTTTTGGGCTATGGGTAGTGTCTGTTGGAACATATACGTTATTGTGATAAATTGACGGTAACATGGTCTGAGGTTTGAATATAAGCTTCGAGCCGCAAAACTCAGACCATGTTACCGTCAATTCATCACAATAACTTATAACGTGGATAAAACAAAAATGTGTGTCCCCAATGATGATGATTTTGATGACTTTATTCAGCAGTATACAATACAATGACAGAGGACAAGAAGATACTAAATATAAACTGAACGAAAAAAGAAAATGCAAATGTACGAAACATTCAGTTGGATTGAGCAGCGTACTGCTAGGAGAAGTGTATAGTCAAATTGGCAGTCTACCTGACTTCCCCCTTATGAATG
Organism: Pictodentalium vernedei; assembly: GCA_031216915.1. Taxonomy (NCBI): domain Eukaryota; kingdom Metazoa; phylum Mollusca; class Scaphopoda; order Dentaliida; family Dentaliidae; genus Pictodentalium; species Pictodentalium vernedei. The sequence continues at coordinate 548,432,581 of CM062295.1, read as the reverse complement.
AGTATAAATAGTTGTGTATGTTGATTGGTGAGCACGAACAGCTACGGTGTCATAAGCTAGTGAGTTCACTTCAGGACTAATTTGAGGTGCAATGTTAAAGTAAAACGTCAGTTTTCGATAGCCATGTTGGCAATCATCTTAGATATTCCTAGAAGGGCCCCTTTTTATTCTCTTAACTTAGAAAGATGGTTTCTTTTAGTCCTGAGTGTACTTAGTAGATGCCATTAGCCCCCAACTATTAGTACCCAATTTTACGCTTTGGGCAAAATTGAAGTCTTGTACTCGATTACCTGGGTTTGATCATAGTTAATAAATGTATGGATTTTGGGCAATGCAGGTTATGAGCAATTTGAAACACATCCATTAATTTCAACATAATTATGTTTTCTGTCCACCTTACACTCGCCATAACAAATCAAAAGAGTTCACGACTCGCGAATTGTTTGTCAAGTCATGGGAAGAATGCAAACTTCCTTTGATGATGTTCTGTTAGACATGACGTCAATGAAGAAAAAGTGTTAGCCCCCACAATTGATTTTTGCCATCGGCCTACACAGAATTACAATAATTATTTCGGATCACTGAACACGTAATAAAAAGGACTTCTGATTCAATGGGCAAGAAAATGTTCCGAACTAGACTAATATACTTATGTATTTATTAAATGTTGGTATTTGTGGTAGAGTTATCGCAAAATCCAGATAACTTTCAGGAACAATGTACAATGAAGAAATGTTCATGCTAAGAGGTCTTTACTTGGTTCGTTCCATATCGACCGAGACATCAGTCCCAGGTATCTTCAGATCAGCCTGAGACCAAAGGTCGAAGGCTGATGCGAAATTACCGAGGGTGTTCGCGACATTCGGTAGTAGCTTAACCCTTTGCACTCTAGTGGTATCTTCCATGCCATTTCAATGGCAGCAATTAGAAGAGTCCATATTCATTATTTGGGGTAGACCAATCAATATTTTCAACGTGCAGCCTTCGGGCTGCACGTTGAAAATATTGATTGGTCGACTCCACACATTTACTGAACAGTCACCCTATATAATGACGTTATGGCGTATCATGTTCCTAGCCGAAAAAGCGGCCGCTAGGTTTCAAAGGGTTAACTATCTCTTCTCGAATTTCCTCGAATCTCCGCTTACGGATTTGTGATGCATTTTCTGCACAGCTCTCTTCATTCTTCGTTTCACCCACATAATCATTACTCACGACCATCATTAATCCCCCTCCATACAAAACTCTGCTTCAAACCACTCCACATCTCCCAGTAACGCCTATTTTCCAGATTGCGTTCGACGAATAGCTGTGAGCATATCGATATAAACAAATTGGCTGCACCAAGTAAAGCATCAATGGGACAACTCTAGCTTGGTTCATATCAGCCGATATTGGCGTCATATTAAACATGTTTGAAGCCATATCAGCCAAATTTTATAGGGGCAAATTCTGGGAAAGAAAATCATATTTAATACATATAGAATGATTTGATTTACTCACTTCCCATCCATCCATCCATCCATCCATATGTGTTGGATTTGCACTTACCAATCCATCTATATCAGCACATCTTAAGTTTTTGTGTACAGTAATCAAATAAACTTTCACTTCAGATACAACGATTTTCTCGCAAAATCAACATTGGTGTCCCTATCAATACCTTAAACACATTTTATTTACTTTAAAAGTAGATTGGGATTGATGAAGAGACTGGAGCCTATATTAGCATCTTTCCCCTACAAAACAATTTACAGAAAATTTGTACACGTGTGCAAGATCAGGTGTTTTATGGTTTGGTTTAAGTGTTTTCTGCCTTCATAATATGGTCTTACATTCACTGTCCTGGGGAGTTCTCAAATTTGGGTTATCACCCCATACGGGGTGCAGCCAATCCTTTTCCCTTTCCTGGGTTACCATGAAAATTTGAGAAGCAGGAAGAATAAGTAGCATCGGTGATGGTATAGTACTTGATGGTATGTCTCGTTCACATTAAATTGTTGTTATTTCCTGTGTACAGCCATACAAATGAGTAGCAACCCAGTGCCCCACACTGATAATGCAGTCCAGCACCATTCGCAAAGATCGCTCATAGGCGAACTATGTTGGGTAGTACTCCACATCGTTCGCCCGTACACAAACCACCGAATTCTCGGCAAGTACTCAGGTCGGTAACCCGATGTGAATCGAATGACCCGCCAACCAATTCAGCAGTAGCGTTCACTTGATTACAATTATGCATTGTGATCTTCATTCCACACGCGAAATGGTTTGTAAGTGGCGGTTAGGAGATTAATTATGGTACTTGCCATATAGTGGGGAAACCAAGCAAGTGTGATCACCACGATTGGTACGTGCTTCCTTTTTCGAAAGAGTCGAAAGGTTAGACAATAATAGAATGGGTTTATTTACTGAGATTTGAAAAGAGAAAAACAAAGGAAACACTGTAAGAGTATCACGGTTTTGTCGTTTGGTTGCACACACTACGTATGACAGCTTCTACTTTTGTCAAGAAATGACGAGTCATCCGGATGCCCCTTGTCTGGTACGTATCAAGATAGCTCGCGTTATCCGTCATTATTGAATCTGGCAGCTAGAGTATTCCAGAACGTGCTTCCCGAAAATATGCTGTCAAAGGAGGATGCATACTTTAACCAGGCTTAATGTCCGTAGCGGGATGGATGGACTAAACAGTAGCAACCAATCACTAATCAGACGTTGAAAAACCTACTCAAAGCAGGTAGGATTATCAACAACCATATTGGCTCTAAAATATATAGTTTATTGTAATAACAGTGCAAAAGTTACCCAAATCCATACTGACGTCGAGTGTTTCAAAAGTAGTGAATTAACACTTAGGGCCCTACGTATCTGAGATGTTGGGTCAAAACGAAGCTGAAGGCACAGAATGCCGAAACGAATCGAATCTTGAATCGAATCTTAGGCCTGTTATATACGTCGCACTTCCGTCGACTCGAATTCAATTGACGCACGACTTCAACTCACAATGTTCAAGTCTACACACAAATCTTATGTGATAGTTATACATATATTTTAACTGCATACATGTACAGGAATACATTAAAATACGTCTGAATTTATTTATACAGACACTCCATCGTTGCTCTGAATTCATTTGGAGATTGTCTTTCATATGATAAGGCTTATGTAGTTTGACCTGCATATACAGGCATATTTGTTTGCAATTTATAGTGCTTTAATGGGGTAACAAGACGCATGATGTTTTAATAAAAAAGATTGCCGAGTAGTGTCTGTAAAGCTCAGCTGGCTGCCTCCCTTCCTCCAACCGAAACCAAGGAAGAAAAACAATTCCCAAATTCAGATTAGATCCGTTTTGGTTATAGAATTTTATTGAAAATTGTAAATTAAGTCACGACATTAGGTGTTTTCCTGATTAGCATATCATTATCATTGCATTTGCATTTAATTCGAGTCGACGGTGATGCGATAACTTTGACCAACACGGATCTAATTAAAGTTTGGGAATTAGATTCGTCTGGCTGACACGAAGATTCGTCGCATTTAATGGTTACAAACGTCGCACTACTGTCTTCTCGAATTCAATTAATTGGAATTAATTGAATTCGACGTGACGGTAGTGCGACATATATAACAGGCATTGCGGCTCTTCAAACCGTAAATATTGCTCCTTCTGACAACCTTAAACATTGCAATCTTCCCACCAGTATTGTATTCAACAGCGACTCGTCGGTTTGGGCTAGTCGGTATCAAAAAAGCGGAATATTTTTGGACGGAATCAGAGTAATTTCGAAGGAGGAACTTCCTTGTACTCTTCTTCGATAATCAGGTCTCATGTACAGGAGACCTGATAATAGAAGAAGAGATCAAGAGAAGACATTTGGTAGGACTTTGAGAACATATCGACAATTCGAAAATTTTCGAATCAGTGCTATCGAATCATCTGGACCGTTTCGAATTAAACTGAATGGAATTTCGAAGCTTTGGAGAGGCCAGTCATCACTCGTACAGTCGCCGTGGAATGGTCGTAATCCACGCGTGGGCAGTGATGTCCTCGCATGCGTTTACCAGGTAATAAAATCGTCATCAGCAACGCTTCCTTTAATGAAGCACGGGCTTGTACCCGATGTTTCATTAATTAAATTAGGTAAATAAGGAGTTTTCCCATCTGCAAAAAAATGTGTCGCCGGCATGGAAACAAACAAGACTTGATTGTTTTTACCAATGTCACTTCATCATCAGAAGAAACATTAGTGATTTGACGCCTATAAACATACAACGAGCAAAATCGGAACTCGCCATAAACATATATATCATATTTAACCCCTTACCTAACATGAAAAGCAGACGACACTTTTAAAAAAATATTCTTGAATAACTAATTTCTTTCATTTTTCATTTTTTGTCTCAAAAACATAGGTTATGACCCCTCATTGGAACGAGCTCGACGAGCTCGTTCCAATGAGGGGTCATAACCTATGTTTTTGAGACAAAAAATGAAAACATAATGAAAATTAATTGGTTAACCCTTTCTGTAGACAATATGGGTACTATTCTTCTCCAAAAACTCAAAAAGCTCAGTATATCGGACTCTTCTAGCTCCCTCCAATATGGAATCAAACATTCTAAATTCAAAAAAGATGTATAAAATTATGATTTTTGTGTACAGTGTATATTCGTTGTGGAAAGTGTTGTCCATGCAAAATAGAATAAGCCGCCGCGAAGGACCGTTGACTCAGTAGCAATGAATTTGATACTTCAGACCTCTGTGCCAGCGAGTCACCTTATAACACCTAACCCAGAAGTCATATTTTGAGGCTTTGGGGTCCAGCCTAGCACCAAGAACGATCTTCTTTAACTTTTCACATAATGTAACGACCAATATCTCCACCCTGTGCTATTCACACAAAAACGCCATTCAAATTGTTTTTTGAAATGTTGCAGCAAAACATATTTTAGAACGCGTCAATGGAATGACCTCATTAAGTCTTTTTCCAATGAAAGTTTATAAGCTATACTTTGAGGCCAAAAATGAAAATATTTATTTTTTCAAAAAACATTGCGTGCAAGTGTCGTTTCTTTTCGTACCTGTGTGTTTATTGGGTTTATCGGCACTTTCAACAACCACGGCAACATCGTGTTGTTTATATTCGTGTTAGATAAAGGGTTATTCATTTATTGGAGTTTAACGATACTTTCGACAGTCAGGGTCATCCCGTGTTGAAAGGTAAAGGATTAACTGTACTCACGATTGTTTGCGTTCGTATTTGTTCTTACTCTAAACAATATTTATTTCAGTCGAGTATAAATAGATATACACATGTAAGAGATACAAAAATGAGAGATACATACATGTCGCAGAATACAAAATCCGAAATAGGATTCAGCAGCAAGCATTATGCTTATGTTCGCTGTCTCCGTAAATGCATTGAAACTAGAAATTATATACTCTGGTACTTTTCCAAATATTTCATTGTTCATTTCGGGGCTATAAATAACGCCTCCATTCGGTAAAATATCTACATTAATGAAATCAGCCAGCGTACTTAGGGTCTCGTTTCGTTTACATGTGGAATAAAGACAGTGTTGGGCAGTTTTGTGTGAACGACTTCTGCAGAGATGGATAGCCGAGAGATGATTTTTGAAAGTTAGAACATGACAAACGCACTCTTGGCTTTTCGCGATTTATTGTGAATGATCGTTGCTCCAGAATTTTATCTCGATTCAGGTAATTAATGAGCTGTCGAAGTGAGTTACTTTCGCGTATAATTATGGGGAGTCATTCCATCATTTAGTAGTACTTGGCAAAAAATGCCTCTAATGAGAGGAATGGATAGGTCTGCATTACTCCGAAGATTGTATCGGTGGGACCCAGATGACGGTTGGGGTATTAAAATGGTCAGTAATTTGTGCTTGCTTTCATCACACTGATCTCTATACAACTGACCTGCTGTAACGTCAGCGCAGAACGTCGTCACTCAAACCGCCTCCACCTTTCCCAAGGTGGCGTCAAATCAATTAACGTACGGTAAGGTTCCGCTCTACAGTTTCTCACTATTGCACAGGAGGGGAATTTTAAGCATTGGGAATATGTTGAAATTAAGGCCACGTGAAATAGAGATACATTTTTTTTGTATCAGATATATGATTACATTAGGCTTTTTGTTGGACAAGAGAATTTGAAGTTTTGATCCCAAAGTTGGAGTCTGATACATAGGGCTAAATTACCAGATGAATTATGGGAAACAGTGGCTTCGAAAAATTTGCAATTTTTTAAAATGTAATTTTTACACGGGTTTTTTTACCAGACATGTAAACTAAAAAATGAAATGGAAACATACAAATTTGTTGGGACATTTTAGAAACGGGATGCTATGCTCCAAAGGGTAGGTAGGTTGGGGTAGTGGGAAAATTCTGCTTTTGGGGCTGCTGGGTGGCTGAAAATGACTGATTTCGGCATTTTGTCATGCAATTTTGCAGGTTGAAGTCTTGCCTTTGACAATAAATTATTCCACCCACATTCAGATTGTTTATTTCTATTCAGATAGTGTTATATGTCTATTGTGCATTTGGGAAGTGTAATACATATTATGGGTTAGATAACTAAGTTACAGAATATTTGCATTTGAAGAGAGTATATGGCTTGTCATTTTTAGAAATGCGTGAAAATATGTGGTGCGGAACCTTAAAGAGCATTTTGCCGTCGCTGTCAACTCTTGAATCAGGAAGTTTCTTATTTGTGTTTGAGTTATAAACACGCCATTTTTAAAAAAAAAAATTCATTATTTCTGGTTTGTGTGCAATTGTTAGTGATAGTTAACATTCATCAAGTGATATCTCAGCACAACTGGAAAGAAATCAGTGGAAATTTCGAGAAATTTGTTGATGTAGCCTAATTTCGCAACTTTTTTGAATTTATGTCAAGATTTCGAAACACATTAAGGTTGAGTACTGCCTTTCCTGAACACCGAGCTTTCCATTCATTGCAGATATATGCAATTATGAACGGCCTGGTTGTTATTATTCACCACAGATTTTCAGTCATGGTGTCTACTTTTTCATTTTGGTTATTGATATCATGTCTGTGTGTCATACGTCCGTTAAGCTGTTTGCACTTTCATTTCTAGAGAGCAATACCCCAACCTCCAAAGCAGTGGTTATTACTACTTACTGTTTCACATTTTGATTGTCTTTAACAGTGCTATTGACAGTACCTGGGTAGTCAATGTGGCTGGTGGTAATAACAAAAATGCTCTCTCAAGTGCCTCAGAGAAATGTGAGGGTTGAGGAGGTGTGGTGTGGTTGTGAAAATCAGGCAAAAACTCGCCGCAAAAAATATTCGGCAGTCAGGAAGGCCATGCTATATCTTTTTATTGGTTGAAAACAGAGACTTGTGGTTTTTGTTCATTCAACTCAGGTAAACTTCCAGATTCTTTTGCTTGAGTGAAATCCAAGGGGAGATCAGTCTTGTTTTCTGTTAAGGTTCCGCTCTGCAGTTTCGCGCTATTGCACAGGAGGGAAATTCTAAACAATAGGTATATGTTGAAACTAAGGCCACGTAAAATAGAGTTATATATTTAGTATCAGATATATGATTACATTAGGCTTTTTGTTGGACAAGAGAATTTGAAGATTTGGTCCCAAAGTTGGAGTCTGATACATAAGGGTAAATTACCAGATGAATTATGGAAAACAGTGGCTTCGCAAAATTAGCTATTTTTTAAAAAGTAATTTTTACACGGGTTTGTTACCAGACATGTAACTAAAAAATGAAATGGAAACATACAAATTTGGGGGGGGGGGGGCATTTTAGAAACAGGGGACGCTATGCTCCAAGGGTAGGTAGGTTGGGGTGGTGGGAAAATTCTGCTTCTGAGACTGCTGGGTGGCTGAAAATGACTGGTTTTGGCATTTTTTTCATGCAATTTTGCAAGTTGAAGTCTTGCATTTAACAATAAAGTATTCCACCCACATTCAGATTGTTTATTTCTACTTAGTCCGATAGTGTTATATGTTTATTGTGGATTTTGGAAATGTAATACACGTTATGGGTTAGATAACTAAGCTACAGAATATTTGCATTTGAAGAGAGAGTATTGCATGTCATTTTTGGAAATGCCTTTAAAACTGTGGAACGGAACCTAATAACTTCTCCCATTCCTTTACATTTGATGACGTGAAAGCTGTTACGCTGTAGCGTAACAGCTTCACTTCATCAAACGCCGTGGTGTTCTTCCTTGCCTGAAAACTTCTATACAACTTTCCAATCTCTAAACTTGTTTTTATTAATAATCACTGAAATATGTTGTTAATATACAATTTGCATTGCCTTAGAGTAGGATGTACACACGCTATGTGAAAATCGTTAACGTATTTTTTATTAGCAGACATCAAAGTATATTTTTAAAAGGCGATCGAAGATTGCGTGAGGTCTCGAAAATAAAAAAACCTTAGACAGTTTTTTGTTGTCGAGCATTGTTTATTCCTAGCAACTTCCACCGCCCTCCCCCTCCCTCTCCCAACGATGGCGGCGGTGGAGATATTTTTCTGTGTGCGACCAATAAGCGACCCAGCAATCCAGTTATAAAGAGATTAGAGGTTCGACCGAACATGGTACCACCATGTTTTCAACAACAAAAAACTGTCATACCCTACTTCTGTTTCTGATGGCTAAGGCTTCTTCTCTAAAATAATGCTTGTTTTTCCCTCTTCATGTTGACAAGTACTAATCGACAGCATGTTTCGAGGTACTTCCCCATCCCATCGGACGCGGGCGAGACAAGCTCTGCTGTAAAGACTGTATCAGTTACATTCTTCAGCTTGCAGTTTAGACAGACTTCGAAATGGGCAGTTCATGCCTTTCTGGGACTCAAAAACAGACACTGAATACACCCAAAGCAATGTACAAGGCTGAAAACTGAAAATGAGAAGTTGTACTGCGTCTGCCGAAAATGCCATGGTCTAGAACGCATATATCAAGAGGTGGTGACCACCCGCATAACTTTGATTTATTCGAAGTGGAATCCTAATGTTAATAGTCCGTTGTGTAGAACAATCCAACTGAATTCTAACTTTTCGATAAAATACTTGATGAGCAGTGGCCGCCCCTCCAGGCAGGTCTTCATCTATAAACCTGGACATAGTTAGCAGCAAAAAATTTCAAGTATTAACGTGATCAACGAACTTGTGTTTTTCGCTACTGTGAACACTAAGAAAACAAATATTGTAAGATGATGTGATTACTATAATGCTTGATATTTGCAGTTGATTTTATGAAATATGTTTGAGCTGATCTCTGTATTTATTGTTGTATATACGGAAACGAAACAACATCGATATCCTGATCAAAATTTTATTGCTGATTTTTTTTCAAAGAGTTCGATTTTTGCTTCTGGAGATATCTTCCTATTTGTATGGAAATCTTAGTTTGTTTGTACACTCTCTGTAAATAGTGGATTTCTATTTGGAAACCACTTGTTCCACTGACTCACTTAAATCCTGATGAAAACAAATACAATTTCAAGTTGCCCTGGTTCCTGGATGTAAAGACTGATACTAAAAGCAATGCGATCCATTTATGTGTAAGGTTCATGCGTGTGCATGCAAGCGCGTAGTTAAGATTCTATAATAGAGGGTGCCCTAGCGATTTTTTTTTTTTGGGGGGGGGGGTAAGGGAGGGGGGGCAAGATAATAACTGAAAAGCCGTTTGTGGGATGTCGGGGAGCCCCCCATAGTCCTTACTGGGTCCCTCCGGTTGTTGTCCTCTACACCCACTTCCCTGAAAGCCTCGTTGTAGATTGCATACTTTTATGCCTGATCAGAAAGAGGAATTTTCCTCCTAACAAACAAAAAATCATTATCAGATCCGTAACCCCCTCCATTGTGATTCACCAAACATTATTTACCTTATCACATGTAAGCGCTGTCGGGAACAGTATGTTGGTCAAAGTCAAAATCCTTTCCGAGAACGTGCTACTAAACACAAACAGGATATAAAACATCATGCTGATGCCCCAGTAGCACAACATTTTAACCTTCCTGGACATTCTTTGGACGATTTCGAAATCCATCTTATTGAACAACCACCAATTAAAGACACATTAGAAGAAACGGATGAATTTAGAAAAAATGTAAAACTTTTTGGATCAATACGCTTCAAACCCTCTGGCCATTTGGTATGAACATATCAGAGGGAGAATGCGAGAGGAGGTCCATCATTCCTTTCACTTTAACATACAACAGAATGAATATCGAAATAGCAAAAATGTTAAAAGATGAATTCAATTTGACCAACTCTAAATTAAATGGACCTTTGAATCTTCGACCTGTCATCGCCTATAAGAAAGACAAAAGCTTGCGTAACATCCTTGTAAGGACTAAATTAGAGCCCATCAATGAATAACATCAATTATTGCCAGTCAGTTTAACCAGTTCCTAAGCTCATCACTTAGATTAAATCAACTGTATGTAAGTCGTTCTTTTACGGTGTGCAATGGTCTAGTGGTTTAGACGCTGGACTCCTGATTGCCAGGCGGTGTTGCCGAGGGTTCGAATCCCGGCGGGGGGATCAGAAACCAACATTCAAAATTCCTCTAAAATATGATTGTGTCATTTGAAAAAACACACACAAGCCCGTGCCAGTCTTCATCTGAGGCCATCCACAGCACTTTCGTCGTACTGTAGCCAGCGCGTTCCACACTTTCATGCTGCTGCCGAAAGGAAGATGAACCAAGTAATCATGAGGACTTCATCTGAAAAACTAGATTCCAGCCATCGTTTTTTTTACGGTGTGCAATGGTCTAGTGGTTTAGACGCTGGACTCCTGATTGCCAGGCGATGTTGCCGAGGGTTCGAATCCCGGCGGGGGGATCAGAAACCCACATTCAAATTCCTCTAAAACATGATTGTGTCATTTGAAAAAGCACACACAAGCCCGTTACGTGCCAGTCTTCGTCTGAGGCCATCCACAGCACTTTCATCGTACTGTAGCCAGCGCGTTCCACACTTTCATGCTGCTGCCGAAAGGAAGATGAACCAAGCAATCATGAGGACTTCATCTAAAAAGCTAGATTCCAGCCTTCGTTTTTTTGACGGTGTGCAATGGTCTAGTGGTTTAGACGCTGGACTCCTGATTGCCAGGCGGTGTTGCCGAGGGTTCGAATCCCGGCAGGGGATCAGAAATCAACATTCAAAATTCCTCTAAAACATGATTGTATCATTTGAAAACACACACACAAGCCCGTGCCAGTCTTCGTCTGAGGCCATCCACAGCACTTTCGTCGTACTGTAGCCAGCGCGTTCCACACTTTCATGCTGCTACCGAAAGGAAGATGAACCAAGTAATCATGAGGACTTCATCTAAAAAGCTAGATTCCAGCCATCGTTTTTTTTTTACGGTGTGCAGTGGTCTGGTGGTTTAGACGCTGGACTCCTGATTGCCAGGCGGTGTTGCCGAGGGTTCGAATCCCGGCGGGGTATCAGAAACCAACATTCAAAATTCCTCTAAAACATGATTGTGTCATTTGAGAAAAACACACACACACACACTCACACCCTCGAGAAAATTTTGCAAAATGTAGTACAATCGGAGTATCCAGTTATACTTGTCTAATATTATTTTATTATTAAATCATTGTTTGTAACGAGTCCCTGTGGGTAGTGCGAAATGTAATGAATTGTCTGTGACATGCAAGCGAATTGAAGCAGGCAAGTGAAGTAATTGCCAAACATTATTATAGCCCTACTACAAGTATATGATAACCTTTTAGTGGGATTGGCCGAAAGGTACGTGTTGGCTGCAACTGAACAAATTAATTAGATTCATTTTATTAAAAATAGTTTTATTTAGGAGAATTCAATGGTTTAAAGTAACAGCCTACGTCTGGCATTCGTGAGATCATACCCAGTACGAGGTCCTTCCTGTGTTTCGTGAACAACAATTATTTTATTATATACCTTTCGCTACCTCTCTCACACACTACGGAGTTGATATTTACTTCATTGTCATGCCATTTCCATTGATTTAATTAATATGACTCAAAATATTAAATAGCACTCTCTTCAGTGTAATAATATTTTTGTCCGGTCATTAACTTGCCAGCTTGTGGAGTCGATTAAAATGTGATTATTATTCATGGTCCATGAGCTGAAAGTTTGTTAGATCTTTCCATTTTTGTTTGTTTCTTTCTTTCTTGGAAATCATAAATATTCATCTGGGGCAAAACTTTCCTGCAGTGTTTCCCTGGAAAACTCCCTGCGGAGTGCGGATTCCTATAATTGAACTAATTCCGATTAGCTGAGTGAAGAGGTAGTGCATAAGATAAAAAATAAATACGAATCATTTATTATATGCTAAACAATAGATTACCGAAGAAATTGCGGAAAGATTGAAATCGTATTCCTCACTGTGAAGAAATAGAAATTTTCACTTTCACGGTATCAATCAAAATGGCGGCTTTCAAAGCATCACTTCAAGGTGAGTACGAGTCAAATTATTACTGGAAATGATCAATTTGTTCTAAAAAAATGTATAATGAAAAGTATATCTAGTGTTTTTGAGTGGATACCGATCATCTCCAGCAATAATTCAACACATATTCACCTTGAATTGTGCATGAAACCGCTAGTCCAAACATGGCCTGAAAGTCCGTAATATAAGGTTTTGGTTTGGTACGTCCTTTCAAAGGATGTATCAAACCAAAAACTAATATTACGGACTTTCAGGTCATGTTTGGACCAGAAACCCGCCAACTGAATCAATTCACTTCCGCGTATCAATGATTCAACGCTCTGTTTACTTTCATGCATCAATTCAAGGTTGAAATGAGTGGAATTATCAGATTCTTATAAAAACAGTATAAGAAAAAAAAAATCTAGTGTTTTTGAGTGGATACCGAAAATTATCTCATTTGTGACCGAGAGAAAGTGCTATTTTCGCTCGCGCAAGCGCTCGCGAAAATTATATACACTCATCTCTGTCACTCATGAGATAATTTTCGGTATCCACTCAAAAACACTAGATATCCTCTATGAATCTGAAAAAGAGTTGAATTAGAACAGTCTGATAGTATATCGGAAAACGAGGATGAAAAAAATTGATACAGCTGTTGAAGTTTTAGACACATGTGTTTCTTTGCCATGCACTCAGGGGAATTCTGCTGGAAAGGTCTCTTGATCTGTTTTGTCAGTCAGTCTAATAAAAGCAATATTAAATTAATGTCTCCACCTCGTCCTCTTCAGAATCGTCAATATATGCCCAGTGTGAGGTCTCGACTTCATGGTGGTAATAACTTATGTGTATGCTTTAAATGGGGCCCGGCGAAGCACGATGTTTCTCTCGAATCGAATCGAGAAAAAGTTCGAAACTGAATGGAATCTAAAATCGAAACCACTTTTTTATTACAATACTACGGTCTACTGGTCTCTCCGTCGTGAATCCAATATCAATAGACATACTGGACAATTAGAAAATGGACAGGTATCACAAAGGTGGTCGAAGAAAAAGCCATTTATCGTCCTTTGACTGCACAAGGCGCCGTCTGCAACGCCAAAGAATTACAGATGGCGCCTTGGTGCACTTAAGGGATGATATATTGTGCAAACGAGTCCTCTCCACTATCGTTTCAAACATCATTTTTACGAATTTTCTTGCTCAATTTATGCTACCAAGTTAGACTTATTCATCAGAAACCTGCATGGTGAGTTATAATCTTCAGTAAGTCGACAATAAAGAATTGTATGAAATCCAAATCTCTCCAGGTTTCGAATTTATCGAATAATCGAGATGGTTTCGAATCGAATCAGTGACAAGATTCGAAATCGAAACGAATCTCCATCGTTCGACGAACTGCAGCATCACAGTTCTACTTCTGTTTCTAAGGGCTGTCATAGTGAGTCTAATGCCTTTAAAACAATAACTCACGTTTCATTATATATTTACTCTTGTAAGTGGAGAAGGGCATGTTTACTGTGGTAAAAACGTCTCCTTTACTTGTATAATATCATCCGGTTACTAACATCTGGGGTGAAAGTTCTCCAAAGTGAGTATCGTAATTACAGACGTCTGGAAAAACTTTATTTTATGTTTGCCTTGTACGCGTGATATAACCATATCAGTCGCAGAAAATCGAAAACTCCAATAATTAAATAATAAAGAAATATAGATTTAGGAGCAACGGGGACCCTGGAACATTTCATTTTAGAATGCACCAAATATTTGCGCAGTAGAACAAGACTCCTTAGAAAACTAATGGAAAAAACGGGATGAAAACGTGAATGATAAGTGGATGGGGAATGACGTGAGGGAAAGTGTCAGTTTCATAGTTAGGGAGATCTAGAAAGCGCCGATGGGAGGAATTATGGAAGACTGAATGCTGGGAGATTAGGAGGAAGAGTGGGGCAGTATTAGCTCAACAGGGGACTGAGTAAATGAAGGCCTCCTCGTTAGAGGACCGCTACAAATCAGCGGAAGGCCAAATAACTATTATTATTACCACTTTTGCGGGAGTTCCTAGCACATTAACAATGTTTTACCGGGTGTTGAAACCTCGAAATGCTCAACAAGTACAAGTCATGTGACGTGTTGGGCCGTTATTGACTATAACAGCCCAACACGTCAATAACAGCCCGACACGTCTAAATATAGACAATGACGTCACATCTCTCAGCCGATCAACAACATTTTTCCCAGATTTCCATTGGGACCGAAATTCAATTCGGATTTTTTTAATTTGTAAACACAATTAACACATTTGTTTCAAGTGTTTCCCTTTGTGTCACGGATAGATAATGTATCAAATATTGGAAGCGATACGCACAAAGTAAGTGATGACATCTTTGATGAATAAACTCCGTGCCTAAAGTTCGCATTTCGAAGATATATTTCATCATCTAACTTCCCAAATTTCGCCGTAGACTGATCAGACGATAGTCATGTTACCCGGTTTGTTTGTCAACAAATCAGGCGATAGTATCGCTGTTTTTTAATTCTAAAATGTTAAACTTCATTTATTTATCTTATTTCCCATATAATTTAATTGTAATGTACCCGATGTACGAAAGTGGCAACAATAGAAATAACATGACTTTGTCGGGCATTACAGTGTATTAACGGCTCAACAGTAATGGTTAACAGCCCTTGAGCTTATTAGCGGCCCTCGACTTCGTCGCGGGCCGCTAATAAGCTCTTGGGCTGTTAACCATTTCTGTCGAGCCGTTAATACACTGTAAAGCCCTTCAAAATCATGTTATTGTTATATTAATATTATTATTCTATTAGGAGTCTTGTTTTGGCCAAACTTCAGTTCAAGACTCGCTTTTATTCGAATCAGGTTTCTATTTTTAATTCCTGCTATTACTAAATCATCACTTCAGTCCATCAAATGTTCCACTTTTTGTGGGAAACCAAATTGTAACATTTTACACTCAGCGGTATGAAATATGAATTGAACGTTTTTGTCAAAAACGAACTCGCAGTTGTCAATTGTGCGAAACTGGGTTTTTGCCTCTCCGAAAAAATTCTAATAGCTGTGCATATCCTTATTAGCAATCGGCCATTATGCGAAATATTATCCTTCCGTTTGTTAACCATTTTAACAATGGAATCCCCAATTGCAACGAGTTCAATGGTCTCGCTCCAATGAGGGGTCACATGATATGATGTTGTTAAATTTTTTTGAATTACTTTTTAAATGTCTAACTTGTAAATTGCGCGGGTGGGTGTGGTCGATTCGCTAGGTGAAGGCTTAATGTCAGGAACATTTTGCCCAGAAAAAATATTTTGATGACTGGCGCAGAGAAAGGATATAGTCATCTATAATCGGTAGTGTTTCACTGACCCAGTTCTTGTGTAGCCAGATTTAAATACAATAATGCACAGAGTCTGTGGGAGTCGGCATAGGGATGTTTCTGTATACACAATGAAGTAAAAAGTCGAGTTCATTTCCTTCTGATGCTGTATGGTAGATGATTTCACATGGCGATTCGTATTATGGTAAGGACGAAAGGTCGTATAATCTAAACGATTACTAACCATGTATATATATCGTCTCCGAGTTCGCAGACGACACTAGATTGCAAACATCCTCCGGACCATAAACACTGAAAATGATTTACGTTTAATAAATCCACTAACGGTGTTTGAGGCGTATATGAGTTAAGGTTATACAAATGTTTTGTATTTTCCAGGTGCGTTCCTAATTCCATACGCCGTTATGTTAGCACTGGAAGGAATTCCACTCTTCTATCTGGAACTCGCTATCGGTCAACGCCTGCGGAAAGGATCAGTTGGATCATGGAATCAGATTTCACCGTACCTTTCTGGAATTGGATTTGCTTCGGTTGTGGTGTCAATTTGTGTCGGATTATACTACAATACTATTATGGCGTGGTGTTTTGTATACTTGTTACAAAGTTTTCAAGATCCCTTACCATGGTCACATTGTCCAACAGTGACAGAAGGAAATGAAACTAAACCGGTCCCCGAATGCGAGGTATGTCTTCAGATTTTTTTAAAATCAGCTCATGGAATAACATGCGATGATCACAAACTCCCAAAGTCCAAAAACAATATATGAAGATTTGATTTTGACACACGTGTTTAATGTAAACTGAAATCGTGCATACACACTAAAAACTAAAGTGTTAAAACTGACACTTTCAAGGTGTTAAACCCATTCTAACTCTTAGGGTTTGATTTTAACACTCAAAGTGCAATGCTTTAAGCACTTAGACATTACAATCGTCAGACATCTGAAACTTGAATGGATGGCACTTCCCATGTGTCTAGCATTGGTGGTTCTTCCAGAATCGTCCATAATTTGATTTGCGCTTGGTGGGTACATAATTAAAAGGACACAACGCAGATGACGCGGATCAGGCTCGAGAGTTCGAGCCTGATCCGTGTCATCTGAGTTGTTTCCTTTTAAGTGTCGCGACATTACACTTGTCAAGTGGTATTATTGTAACACCTGTCAAGTTCTGGGATATCTACACTTGAACAAAGTGCTAGTTCAACGCTTAGTAAGTGTTAAATATAGCTCTTCAAGTGTAGTTTTTAACACTTTAGTTTTTAGCGTGTAGAAACGTGAGTGGAAAATACTGAAAACACATCACATAACGTCACTGCACATTTTGGTATCACAATTATGCTCTTGAGCAGATGTTCACCAACACGGGGCAAAAACGGCGAACGTTTGAGATTCGATTCGATTTCGAATCGTATCCCTGATTCGATTTGGGGCATTCTAAAATGAAACGTTCCAGGATATGCGTTACTCCTTAATCTATAATATTTCTTTATTATTTGTTTATTGGGGTTTTCGATTATCTGTAGCTGATATGGCTATATCGTGCACACAATGCAATCATAAAATTAATAAAATAAGGTTTTGCCAGTCGTTTGTAATTACGATACTCACTTTGGAGAACCCTTCACCCCAGATGTTGGTCACCGGATGATATTATACAAGTAAAGCAGACACAGTAAACATGTCCTTCTCCACTTGCCAGAGAGAATATATAATCAAATGCGATTTCTTGTTTTAGAGACATTAGACTGGCCATCACGCCCCTCAGAAACAGTAGTAGACCTCTGATGCTAGAGTCCGACGAACATTCGAGATTCGATTCGATTTCGAATCTTGTCACTGATTTGCTTCGAAACCATCTCGATCATTCGTAAAAAACGAATCTTGGGGAGATTTGGATTTCATCAATTCTTTATTGTCGACTTTCTGAAGATTACAACTCACCCTGCAGTTTACTGATGAATAAGACTAAAAGTATCCAGTCTGACAAGATAGCACAAATCAGGTCGGAAAATTCATAAAAATGATATTTGAAGCGAAAGTGGCAATTGCGTTATGGTTCGTTTGCACATTATATCGTCCATTAAGCGCACCAAGGCGCCGTCTGTAATGCTTGGGCATTGCAGATGGCGCCTTGTTGCACGCAAGCGACGATAAATGGCTTTTTCTTAGACCACCTTTGTGATATATGTCAATTTTCTAATAGTCTAGTATACCTATTGATATTGGGTTCACGGTGGAGACAGACAGCACCAGTAGACCGTAGTATCGTAACAATTAAAAAGTGGATTCGATTCGATTCGGTTTCGACCCTTTTGCTTGATTCGATTCAAGATTCGATTCGAGAGAAACATCGTTATTCGCCGGGCCCTATATCACATGGTAAATGTTTTTTAACTAATTTCTTTATATATATTTCAACCATGAAATTCTCCCAACAAATCACGAAAAAAAAAATTGGAATTGTCATTGTAAAACCTTCTCTACAAATTGTTTTTGGTAATAATCAACATTTTACATCATGATCCCTCTAGCGATTTCATGTTTTCATTTTTGAATAAGTATATTTGTCTACGTGTAAGATTTTGAATTTCTAAATAGGGTATCACACATCACCCCAAAATGGGACAACCAAAACAAATATGGCGTTTCCCTTGAATAAAACCAAATTATTTTGAATATTAATTCAAACATAAATGCTGTTACAAACTCAACTTGTCTGATGCCCTGGCCTGTCCTTGGATATTCTTTGCAACCTTATCCATAAGTTAAAAGTTGCCTTCGTTTACAACTCTCGCCGAAATGCGGAAGCAAACTGCCTGGAATATCACTCTGAATGGACCCACTTCTACCAGTTCAGTTGCAGATACACACCTTCGCCCTGGTTCTATGTAACACATCATTTATTTATTTTGAAGTATGACATGCCCGTGTTATTCAGAGACCAGTTGAATTTCATAATCATTAAGTTTGTCCAAAATACGTTAGTTTTACCTTGATACAGCCTTAAATGGTACATTACTTTGGGATTATTTTGATTAATCTCAGGTTAGTTAATCACGAAACATGAAATATGCACAGGCATGCGTATGTTCGATTTTCTCTTATTCAGTGTTACATTTCTTCAGCTATACGATTTCAGAAAATATTCGAATAGTATTCGAATATTCGCTTGATAGATCGCCCGAATATTCAAATATCAAAATTGATTGAATACCGAACAATATCGGTCTGAAACCAAGCACGAACTCGCAAGAAACAGACAAATGGTGATCAATGCCAGTATAACGTTTTATGTTCTTCCACAATCCATTAGGAAACTAAACTAACTACTCATGTATGATGCCAGCTATTGTACTAATCAACAATTGCATAGCCTTATCAAACTAGGAACCAGACTGAGTAAGAGTTCAAGGACAGGGGCATCCGACTTCCCAAGAAACCAACGTGCATCTAGCATACTTGGCTGTTTTGGCCGAAAGTTTAGATGGGATCGTACAGTTCACAAAAACCGGATTTAGAACTCTGTTACGATAACTTTGAAGCTCACTAGCAACCAGAGTGCTCCCTAGGCAACCAGAGGCTTATTAAATTTGTCGTCAAAAGAATAGGTCACAAAACAAAGCGCGTCTCTTTCTGTAAGAATACCCATAAACACGTGGCACCTTGATGAGGAAGGATATTTTTCTGACGGCTTGATTGGGATTGGTTTAAGGATGCCGTGTTTTCCTTCGCTCAGCCTGGATAGTATCAACCCGAGGCTCTATGTAACTCAAACCTTGGTTGTGTAAACAGACACAAAGCAGTGATTCCGAGCAGTCTCTGACTATCGATTTGAATGGACCATCCTTTGATTGAAGTGGCCGCGGTCAGTATTCTCGAAAAAGTATTTCCGAGCGCCTTTTTTCACAGACGATATTAACAAAACATTTATATTTTTTATAAGGAGTCATTTCCCACCTCTGTCCTCTTATTTCAGATATTTGGTGGTACACACTGCTCGATGTGAGTTAACAAAATTTCATTAACCCTTTGAACTGAAATTGTTATCCGGCCCAGGAACATGATACTTCATAATTCCATTAAGTAAGATAGCTGCAAAGTGAATGTGTGGGGAAGACCAATCAATATTTTCAGTGTGCAGCCCCAAGACTGCCCGTTGAAAATATTAATTCATCTACCCCAATATAATGAACATGTCCCCTTCCAATTGCTGCCATTAAACTAACATGGAAGATATCAGAAGAGTTATAAGGGTTAAACAACCCGTTTCTTTATAAAAGTAAGGGCTAATTTTCAGAATAAAGTAGAAATGCATCCAAAGGACACTGTTTAATCTGCAAACACCCAATAACTGAACGACATTCCCCCAATTTCCATCAAAATGCAGGTCCACAAAGAAGAAAGAAAACTTTGTGAGACGACTGGGAATCAAAGGAATGATTGGCCTGCTCCCAGCCTTGAGATAGAAAATATTGCAATGGAAAAGTTAATGGGGTGAAAATTTCTCTGTGGCTAAAGATAAAAGTCCAATTAAATTACGAACCACTATGTTCAAGTCAGACATAAATCAATACACCACATTGTAAGTCATAGTTTTATTGAGTGGGGAATTATGGAGTTGGATTCATTACAAACGTAAGATCGATTAAATGAAAGAAATTATCAATCGTGTGTGAATAAAATAACCCACAAAGTGCGAAGCAATTTGTGTGTATAACACAGTTGCCCTTGCGCAGATGAGATATGATGATTTGTTGTTCCATGCGCTCAACCTGTCATTTTCTCCCGATAGCTTCAGTTCTAAAAGAGGATGACACGTCGAGAGGGTGGAATAAATCGCAAATCTCAAAATGTCGACAATTGTTTTATTCGGATAATATTAGTTACATTGTGTTTCAGCAGGGTGTACGGGACTGTACTACCCTTTTGAGGCCTCAGAAGGGTAGTACAGTCCCGTACACCCTGCTGAAACACGGTGTGTCGAATTTATTACCCTTCCCTTTCAGTGTGTCGAGTTTTGTTTCAAGTCAGCATTGCAAGTAATCATTAACTCTTTACCTAACATGAAAAGCAGACGACACTTGCAAAAATAATTGTTGAATAACTATTTTTTTTCATTTTTTGTCTCAAAAACATAGGTTATGACCCCTCGTTGGAACGAGCTCGACGAGCTCGTTCCAACGAGGGGTCATAACCTATGTTTTTGAGACAAAAAATGAAAAAATAATGAAAATTAATTGGCGATTTTTGAGAATAGCGCTGGCCGGTTTTGGCCGTTACGTTAGGTAAAGGGTTAATTTCTTGAACGATCAGGTTAGCTCTTTTCAACGCGCATTTTCGTTCATCGCTTTTGGCTTCGATTCACTGTTATGCACACGACAGCACTGTATACCCTATAGTGGTAAACAAATTGCAAGTCATTGAATCCCCCCCCCCCCCCCCCCCGCCACACACACACCGCTGCTTGGAACTGTACTAGTCTAAACAGAACTAAGGTTCAGTGACTTATTATACTTTTAATAGCTGGCTTTCAGCACACGTACGATCATCTCCTCTGGCTGAGCTGCACGCAAGGGAACCTTTCTGGCATCAATGTGCCTCCTTTTGTTTTCCTTTTCCTCCCCCTCTTCCTTGATAAAATTATACCCGAAAAATGTATCCGGTAAACCCGGTTAGTGTATTTCAGTATCCAATGTTTCCGTTAGGAATCTTGTTTTCCTTTTTGTTTTCCAGAAAAATAAAATTCAGATATTTTCAATCCAAGGTATACTGTTGTAAAATATTAAGACTAGAGTTATCTTTGTTTAATTTTCTGTCTCTTTACTCGATATCTCTCTATCTCTACCTATATTTAAAACTTTATACACTGAATTGTTGCAAGCACACGGGGAACCCCCTAAAATACTTAATGAATGAATAATATCGTGATCGGAAGCCTTAATTGCCGAGGTCTGTTCTCAGAAACAACTAAGCGCAGGAACATATTCTCTCGTTGCAGGGATAAACTCTATATATCTCTCCTGGTTGATACTCACTCATCCAAAGAAATCGAGAATACGTGGAAATGCGAATGGGGTTATGAAGGTATCTTCTGCTCTCACTCACGCTCAAGTTGGGGGAACAGGTGGCCTGTTCAAAAAATACATTTACGTTTCAGATCCATAATACAATAAAAGATCCAGGAGGCAACTTCGTCATTCTTGATATGACGATTCAGGACCAAAAAGTAACCCGTTCTACTTTGTATGCCCCCAAAGAAGACAACCTGAAATTCTTCGCCAATCTGTTTAACAAAATTGAGAGAATTGGAAACTACCCGATGTACGAAAGTGGCAACAATAGAAATAACATGACTTTGTCGGGCATTACAGTGTATTAACGGCTCAACAGTAATGGTTAACAGCCCTTGAGCTTATTAGCGGCCCTCGACTTCGTCGCGGGCCGCTAATAAGCTCTTGGGCTGTTAACCATTTCTGTCGAGCCGTTAATACACTGTAAAGCCCTTCAAAATCATGTTATTGTTATATTAATATTATTATTCTATTAGGAGTCTTGTTTTGGCCAAACTTCAGTTCAAGACTCGCTTTTATTCGAATCAGGTTTCTATTTTTAATTCCTGCTATTACTAAATCATCACTTCAGTCCATCAAATGTTCCACTTTTTGTGGGAACCAAATTGTAACATTTTACACTCAGCGGTATGAAATATGAATTGAACGTTTTTGTCAAAAACGAACTCGCAGTTGTCACTTGTGCGAAACTGGGTTTTTGCCTGTCCGAAAAAATTCTAATAGTTGTGCATATCCTTATTAGCAATCGGCCATTATGCGAAATATTATCCTACCGTTTGTTAACCATTTTAACAATGGAATCCCTAATTGCAACGAGTTCAATGGTTGGAGGAGATTGTAATGTACCACAAAATTATGCCATTGACACTATAAACTACCTTCACAAAAATAACGTTAGGGCAAATGAGAAATGGAAATATTTGACCTATGCAATGTCGGGGGGATTGGGGGTAAGAAAACAAAAAATTAAGGCGTTATACATGGAAAGGCCCCGGTAATAAAATGGCGAGGTTAGACTACTTTCTCATGTCCACTGATCTGCACATTTTTCACAAATCGCCTGACATTCACACACGCTACAAATCCGACCACAACCTTGTGGCCGTAACCCTCTCTTTTATTAGTCACCTGAGGGGAAGGGGCTTTTGGAAGTTCAATAACAGCCTACTGAACGATCCGGAATACATTACGTTAGTAAAATCTACAATTGCAGAGAGTGTTCTTCAGTAGGGAGCCCCAAATAACAGAAGCAACAGCAGTAGCAGCAATAATAATAATAATAATAATAAATAATAATAATAATAATAATAATAATAATAATAATAATAATAATAATAATAATAATAATAATAATAATTGGCAGCCATTTACTATGAACGACCAACTATTTTTGGAAACTTTAAAGCTAATGATTAGATGAAAACAACATTTCTTACTCTTCGAAGATAAAACGTACAACGAATAATCGCGTGGTAGAAGTTTAGGAAAGACTTAAAAACTTGAACCCCCTGCTCGATAGCGGCGATTTGTCAGCAAGTGCTGAAATTGAAACCCTTGAAAATGAACTCTAAACCAGCAGAAACAAAAAGAAGTTAAAGGCACGATTCTAAAAGCAAAATCGAGATGGAAAGTAGAAGGGGAATAATCAATCAAGTACTTATGTAATCTAGAAAAGCGCCATTACACGGAAAACACAAAGCCCAAACTTGTAACTTCCTCGGGCAGGATTACTGAAAACATATCCGAAATACTAAATGAACAAAATCTATTCTACGAAGATTTATACAACTCCAAACACAATCCGTCAAACGCCTCCAAAGAAGATGATCCCTTCATTGACAAGTCTAACCCCTTTTTACTGTTTTTTAGACGACGAAGGTAGAAACTCATTGGAAGGCCTTTTAATATATTCTGAATGTTTAAGCACCTTAAAATCAATGAAAAATAACAAAACGCCCGGATCAGAAGGATTTACCGTGGAGTTCTATAAATTCTTTTGGAAAGATATTGGCATCTTTCTGGTCAAGAGTCCCTAAATCACGGATACAATGTTAAGGAATTATCCAACCCGCAACAAACTGGCATCATTACTTGCATCCCAAACCAAAACAAACCAAAAGAATTCATAAAAGACTGGCGTTCTATTTCACTAATTAATGTGGATACAAAAATTGCCTCGGTGGCTATAGCAAATCTTGTCAAGACGGTACTACCAAAACTCATATCAGAAACTCAGCTTGGGTTCATGAAAGGGAGATACATCGGCGAGATAGAAAAGTGTGAGAAACTAAATATCGCCGGAATTCTTGTTCTACTAGATTTTGAAAAAGCTTTTGATTCCCTTGAATGGCCGTTCATAGAAAAAAACGTTACAGTTCTTCATCTTCGGTCCCTCTGTAATAAACTGGTTTCGTACTCTCTACTGAAATATCTTCAGTTATGTCCTTAATAATGGGCACTGCTCGGAAAAAAATAACTTGGAGAGAGGAGTAAGGGTGGGTGAGCCCCTCTCCCCTTATTTATTTATTTTAAGTGCTGAGATATTGAGTGCAGCATTATTATTTATTATTTATTTATTTATTGGTGTTATCGTGACATCGTGACAGTTTTACGGGTGGAGGAAGCCGGAGTACCCGGAGAGAACCACCGAGCAACGACGAGCAACTGTTTGCTCCTCAACACTCTAACTCTGTTGAAGCTTCGCTCAAGCAAGGTTACAGCAGTTGAAGACATGTGCACCATCGACCTGTAGTTCGCCTTAGTACACGGCGTCATCGGACCCCCCTCCCCCCCCCCCCCACAGTGCAGCACTGAAATACAATCCTGATATCAACGGTATTAAAATAAACCACTCCGAAAACCTCATAAGTCAATACGCCGACGACTCGACTTTATTTTTGATTGATTATTCTCAGTCTTTAAACTCAGCTCTAGGGGACGTGATCTCTTTTGCAGGGGGTTCTAGCCTTAAAGTCAATTTCGAAAAGACAGAGACTGTATGATTTGGATCTGAAAAATGGTCGAGTAAAAAAATTGCCACGAAACGTAATGTTCAGTGGAACAAAAACGGGAAATTCACCATATTAGGTATAATGTATGATCTATTTAGTGAAAATTGTATAATTCAAAACTACATCGAAATATCTAGAAAGAGAGGAAAGCTTCTGAACGACTGGTCGTCTAGAAATCTCAGCCTAATTGGGAAAACTACCGTCGTAAAAACACTGGCTTTACCAATATTGATACACTGTCTGTAAGTTCCTCCCAAACCACCTGATAACATGTTAGATGCATACAATCCACACTATTTCATTATTTTATTTTATTTTTTTTTTTGTATGTAAAGCCAAAGAGCACATTTTGTGGATTTTAGGCTGAAAATTATTATTATTATTATTATTATTATTATTATTATTATTATTATTATTATTATTATTATTATTATTATTTATGAGCAGGTAAAAGTGAAAAGATTAAGTGTAAGGTTCTTATGAATCAAGTTGACAATGGGGGCTTACGTTTCCGGACATTCGGTCATACAGTCATTCTCTACAAATGTTTTGGATTGAGAAACTGATGGATCCCAACATAATATCACACTGAAAAACACTTTTTTAGATGACTTTGAACAACACGGCAATGACAAACTTCGGTATCTAAACAAAGAAGAGTTAACAAAAGTCGGGGAGTATGCAAATAGCTTTTGGAAAAACGCCCTTACATCATGGTCGTTATTAGATAACAAATTACCTACAGACTCCGAAGAAATTCGTTCTCAGCCAATCTTCTACAACAGAAGTCTCAAAATCAATAATAAACTTTTCTTCAATCAGAATTGGTGTGATAAAGGTGTTTTTTTTTTCTAAATGACCTCTTGAGCGAGAGCGTTAGCTTCCTTATGTTTGAGGCGTTTCCACAAAATATATCATAACACCGTTCACTTAGTTCCAGGGGATAAACGAGGCGAATCCAAGACTGTGGGGGAAAAATTGAAAGGGAAAACAAAATTCTATTTTGCTCTGAATCCACTAATTGAGAAATTAAAGAAATGAAAACGGTCAACAAAAGATTTTATCTACTATTCGTGTGAAAGACGATTTCGGATCCAGTTCATTCTCAAAGGAAATGGGAGGAGCGTTTGCAAACTGATCTCAAATTGGAGGATTGGAGATTGATATACAAAAGCACTTTCGTAACCAAAGACGACACTTATCTCCAAACCCTACAATGCAAAATTTTAAATGGCGCTCTATTTACTAAGTCCCTCCTTTTTAAAAGTAAATTGTCTGAGACTGAACTGCATACGTTTTGTTTTTGTTTGAACACCAAAGAAACGATGTCACATTTATTCTTTGAATGTCCCGTGGCAAAGTCAGTCTTGTTACAGTTTGGTTTAATTGATGTTATGCATCCATACTGTGAATTAGAACTCTACTCCTTTCACATAAATTCCGAAAAATCCCGTTTAATTCACACATGATGGGAACTTCTTAAAGCACTGCTTTATCCTCCTACTTCAGATAATCTGTCAGCTAATGGACAATGGACCTCGACTTCTTGTTCTTTTTTCTTTTCATTTTTGTAATCTCCGTAAACTCCCTAAAACGAAGCTTCAGTCTCTCTCGCGACAATAATCTTTCAATGTGTTACTACATGTAACAGTTGCTGTTGTTAGGTTGTTGTTTCTGTTTCACAAATACCACAAATGAAAGCATGTTTAGATCCTAGAAATATTATGGAAACACAGCTTAACGCATGTAGACTTTTATATCCGTATGTAATTGTATAATTATCCATTTAGTTTTGTTTTATTATATAATCCCCAAACGGTATTCAAATGACGAAAACCTTGATAAAAGTGCTAATTAGAGAAACTGAAAGAAACATATCTTTCTTTATTATTGAACAAGAACGATTTGGAGTTATGCTTGATCTCAAACATTTGGGAGACTTCAATTCAAGGGCATTTGGACTTGACCCATCGTTATAATTGCAGGACACAAGTCGACTTTATAAGTGTTTTTATTCGATACAAGTGGTGGGCTGTGTGTCTTGGAGAATCGGGGGCACTATATTCAAACTTGCACAAGCGCTGTAATAAGTTTCATTGAAAAGACAATGTATAGAATGAGATAGGCTGTATTTTTCTCGAAACCACAACGGATTTGTAATGTAGAAACACCACAACAGAATCCCCATTGTCGCTAGTCAATCGGACATTGGGGTATGTACACATGTTTTATTTCCAGTTTTCGGAATATTCTCATCAAAACAAATATTGTTCTCATTTTATTTCTGAGTCTGAATGTTTATTATTACTGACGAAAACGTTTCAGACGATGGGTGAAAGTGAAATCGGCAAAGTGTACCATATAATATCTGTACACCCCGTTTAGCTGCCACGTGATATTCTCATACACCCCGTTGAACTTCGCACACCCTGTTGGGGTTAAAGGTACCGTGCTGGGTGCATTGGTTACTGACCAATCAGGAAGCTTGTATAATTTTAAAAGGGTAATAATGTGGTGTGCAGCATTGAGTAACGTTTAGAGAAAGTCACATGCAGGATACTGCCACTAATGCATTTCTTGTAACAAAGTTGTAACAGTTCGCAAATTGCAGCTCCTGTCAATGAGAAAGTTGTTGTCAAATTGTGGTCGAGTACGCTGATTATATTATGTCGATTGATGGTTATTGTGTTTTCCTGCAGTGATGAGCTTAGAGACATTGATGATCGTCACATCCAATGTGATATGCACTTCACCAATCAGTGACCATCATTCACTTCGGTTCATGTACATTGTATAATGATGGTGAGAGTTTCCCTCTGTTATCACCGATTTCCAGTTTTTCTGTCTACAGATGCCATGAACGCAAGGCGGTATCCTTCTCAGTCAGATCGCTATCTGGTCGCGACACATGTATACAGAAGGACCTTGACTTTCTGAATATAATTTTGCGAAATCAAGGCCGATTCAAGAAAAACAAAACGAGAATTGCATCTGAGATTGAGGTGGTGCACTAATCTTTGCCCTCTTTTGAATTTAACTACTGAGTGAAGGTCCAGCTCTGGTATCGTACTTTTACACCTCTGATGGGCGACCGTTCAACTTCCTCATCGCCCAGGCGCTAATATTATAAAAACTTTCACATTTGTATTTCCTAGAGTTGTATTTTCAATTTATGACTTAAAATGGGTTATAATGAACCATTAGCATTTTTTCAAAGACCTGACAACTTGCCAGTTGGCAAATCGCCATATCTTTTAAAATGCTGACGATTCATTTTAGTTAGTTATATTAATAGGAAGAAAATATAATTCTGGAAAGTACAGTTGTAGAAGTTTTATAGTATTGGCTCCCGTGTTCGATTCTTGATCGGTAATGAATCCGAAGAGTTCAATCCATCTCTGGCAGAATCATTTGTGTTGATAGAGTGTTCCGTTATATTGTGGGGGCTTAGACTGAACCTTTACCTAACGTTACAGCCATATACGCCAGCGCTGTTATCAAAAATCAGGAAGCGCGGTCGATCATTAGTTAGAGTATTGAACTTGAGATGGTAAGGTCGGCGGTCCGATGCTGACCCGCGTCATTTGCCTTGTATCCTTGGGAAAGATACTTCAACCCGATTGTGTGTGTGTGAGTACAGTGGCGCTGTGTACCAAGGCGTAGAGCGCGATGAGGGTGCAATAGCCTTCGACTGATGCAGGCCGCACCAATCATGATGTTCTGTGGAGTGGTTTACAGTTATAATAATAATAACTCTTTGGCCAGCCGCTGATTCGTCGCGGTCCTCATAAGAGAAGGCCATCATTCCCCCTGCACCCCACCCCCTCTTCCCCTCCTCTCCTCCCAGCATTCAGATATAAACTGCTTAATAGTGTCCCTCACTTCCTCTTTTTCAATTTCTTCAATAAGCATTCCTACCCTCCCCCTCGTGTCCCCCTTCAGCCATCTATCCTTTGTTTCTTCACCCCACGTCTGCATTATTCTTCCAGTAAATTTTATTCTATGAGGTATATACTGTGGGCATTCCAAGAGAAAATGTTCCAGGGTCTCCACTACTCCAGAGTGGCACATTTGGCATCCCTTTTCCCCATCTCTCCCAATTTTTCCCCGAAGCTCCAGTGATCTTGATCTCAGTTTGAACAGCAGTGACCTTCCAAAGGTGCCATCTAGGTACTTCTCAAAAGCTGGCTTTTCTTTATATTGTAACCCCTGCAGTGATCTTTTCACGCTAACCCCTGCTCGCCAGTTTCGATTGCAGTCTTCCATGACTCTCTCTTTGACAAACCTTTTGCCTTCTTTCATTCCTACTTCTATGTTTGTGACCTCTATAGAGTAATTGTCCATTAGTTCCCTCACATGTTTTGACCACCCCGTTTCTATATTAGAATTCCAAATGGTATCGAGCATCAATTTACACCACCGGTTGTCAGGCAGGTTTCTCAAGTAGTTAAAGTAACACAGTTTTCCCAAATCTACCCTGTCCTTGATTTTCATCCACCCAAGCTCCCCCCTTACTGCTTCCAAAGCTGCAGCATTACTCGACCCTGTTATCCATCTGCCGGCATCATTCTGAGTACTTTCCAACTTCTTAATAACGGTTTGGTTTAATGGAATCACGTCCGTGCCATACGTTATACTTGGTAAACCCACCCTCTCCCACAGTGTTTTCCCCACAAAGACCTTATTGAAACTATTTTTCCCTAAAAGTTTTAGTTGGTTCAGAATTCTTTTCCCCTTCAGAATCAGTTTGGCTGAGTAATTTCTGTACACCCCTCTTCCCGTTATATTTATGCTTACCCCTAGATACTCATACTCTCCCGTTTCTCCTACAGTGATTTGTTTGCTTTCCCCTTCGGGGATTGAGAACTCCCCCACTCTCCATCTCTTCGTCATATCTACCTTGCGTCCAACGGGTATTACCTTGCTTTTATTTTCATTTAGTTCGAGCCGCCAAGTGTTCCCATATCTACCAACAATTTCCAGCAGTTTCTCTAGCCCCTGTTCAGTTCTAGACATTAACACCATGTCGTCCGCAAAGAATAAGCCTGGTATCTTTATGTCTCCAACATTTACCCCCTCCGCACTCTGAAATAGTTCGTCCCCTAAATCTTTAACATACAATGAAAACAAAATCGGTGAAAAGATACACCCCTGCTTGAGGCCTATATCCATAGGGACTCGTTTTGTAGTGATACTCCCTAGACTGAGTTGGCTTTGCACATCTGTATACAGTGCTTTCATGATTCCCACAAAGTTACCCCCCAGTCCGATGCCCTCGAGCTTTCGCCACATACCTTCCCTCCACACTCGGTCGTACGCTTTTTTCACATCTAGAAATGCCAGAAACATCTTTTTCTTTTCAGCCTTTGTTGATTCTATCAGTTGGGTGAGTGTAAATAGGTGATCAGTGACTCTTCGTCCTTTCCTGAAACCATTTTGAATTTCTCCTAAAAAACCTTTCTCTTCTATAACTTCCTCTAGTCTACCGTATATGACCTTACAGAATACTTTTCCGATGTTACTACTAACTGATATCCCCCTATAGTTATCTAGAACTTCCTTATCCCCCTTTTTGTGTATGAACGACACCTTACTTTCCCTCCACTCTCTGGGGACCTCTTGCTTTCGCAGAGCCAGGTTGAAAAGGTTTTTCAGGACTTCAATAAGTGCCTCCCCTCCATTTTTGAGGAATTCGTTCGGAATTTCATCAGTCCCTCCCGCTTTACCATTTTTTAATTTCGAGACCACGTTCCGCACTTCTTCTGCCGTTATTTCGCTACATACACGATTGGATAGGTTCTCCTCCACCAGTGTATTTCTTTTTGGTGGGGACCCACTGCCCCATCGCCTATCGTTTATCTTTTCCCAGTGCTTGACTAACTCTGAAGCGATACGGCCTTTATCTTCTGTACTTTCCCCATCCACTTTGATACTCTGCACACTACTTTTCCCCCGTTTATTTACCCAGTTCCAAAATACGTTTGAGCTCGAACCCCCCGTTTTCTTTATTGTTCTGGCAAGACTGCAATTGCGCTCCTTCCTATTATTATCCTTTATCTCATTCACCTTTTTCCGTGCCAGTTCATATTCTCCTTTCATTAGTCTCGTGTCATTGTTATCCACCCCTTTAAGCTTCCTACTTCTTCTGTAAGCAGCGCATTTTACCTTCCTTTCTTTTATAGCCTTTTTCAGTCCCTCGTTAACCCTGTATCCAAGCTCTCTCGTTGGGACCCTCACCCTTCCTATACACTCCTTCCCTGCCTCTGTTAGGCTATTTACTATGCCATCTGAAATACTCTGGACATTTGCATCCCTAGGTATACATTCAAGATTTGGTTTTAGTTTTTCCCGAAACTGCTTCCAGTCGACTCCTTGTTTTAGTCCCCAAACTTCCTTGAAGGTATTTCTGTCTCTATTCGTCTTTTTGCCCATAATCTTAACTGTTATCAGGTTGTGATCACTACCCAAGTCATTTTTTCCCTCGTCATCTATTTCTACATCTATAACCTCCCTCCATATGCTAATGTCAGTGAGTATATAATGAATTATTGTTTTCTTATCGTTCCTCTCCCAGGTCCATTTACCCTTACATTTCGCATCCCTGTTCAGGATCTTTAAACCAAGCTCTTTTGATAGGTCCAACATCTTCCTCCCATTCGTGTTAATTTTCCCATCACCTCCCTGTATGCCCTCCTCCTTATCCCCGATGTGCCCATTGAAGTCCCCCATTAGGACAATACTGAACCCTCTGCTCCCAAGCTCTGTGATATTCGATCTAAGAGTTGTACATATTGAATCATTCCACTCGGGCTTACTTCCCTCCACTGCTAAGTATACAACACCAACGGCAACACTCCTGCTTCCTAACTTGATTTTTGCCCAGACTATTTCGTTGGATACTGGAATCTGAGTCCTTGCTTCTGTGAGATCTGTAATCAATGAGGGCTGTAATTCCTCTTTAGCGTAGATGCCAACACCCCCACCCCGTTTCTGACCCTCAGTTCGCCCAGCTCCTATCCACACGCAACCCTTCATCTGATCAACCCGCTCATCCCGTCGTATCCACGTCTCACTTAGACCCATTATATCAAAGTCTCCTTCGTCCATCATTGTTGATATTTCGCTTACTTTCTTGTGCAGACCCTGGATGTTGCAGTACCCAAACTTAATGAATCTTTGTTTTTTTGTCATCACTGGCACATTATTATAACCCTGGTATGTCCCTGTATTGTGCATGTTTGTTGTTCTTCCTATGTTCCCAGCATTTGTGCCACTCTGGGTTACCGGCTGTGGTCCCCTACCCCCCTTTTCTCCAAAAAAGGCCCAGCCACCTGTAAGATTTTTTGGCCCAACAGGTCTGTACCCATCCTACTTAAATGCAATCCGTCTCGCCCATACAACTCTCCTTGTCCCCAGAATGAATCCCAGTGGTCAATGAAATGTACTCCCAAGTCTTTGCAGTGCTCTCCCAGCTCCTCGTTTAGTGCCATAATCCGCGAGTTCCTCTCATTCCCACCACCCATAACGGGGAGCACCCCTGAAACGATGATCCGAGCATTCCTGCTAAGTAGCTTACTAATTAGGTCCTTGTATGTGTCCACCAAACGAACTGATTTCCTCTCCCTGATGTTATTGGACCCCACATGTAATACCACTACCGGATCAGGCCCCGACCCAGCTACAATACCGTCCACTCTATCCCTCAGGTCCTCCACTTTAGCCCCCGGAAAGCACAGAACTGTTCTATTTTTACTCTCCGGACCACAGACAACCTTGTCGATCCCCCGAACTATGCTACTTCCCGCAACCACCAACTTACTTTTGGACCTCGCCCTATTTATCTCCTCTAGTCTCCTATTGTTTACAGCGTCCTCTTCCTCTCCAACAGCCCCACTCGGAATCAATATCGGTATCGGTATCTTTGACCTAGGATTACTCCTATCCTTGTCCCTCCGTCTCTTTCCAGGCCCTGAGCTACCTGGACTACTCCCCTGGTCTTCCCCCGGATCCCTCCTCCTTTTTCCTGGCCTAGACCCCAAGCTACTATCTGTTGCAACTACCTCCATCTCCCCCTCTGTCTCTTCCGAATCGAGCACATCAAATCTGTTTCTGGTGCTGCACTCCCCACTGCCTTTGGACTTTACACCCCTATCTACCTGCTTCTCTGGCCCCCCTTTCCTACCACTTTTGATAGTCCACGCCAAACGCTTTACAGCATTGCTCCGGCCTGGGCCCCCCCTCATCTGTCCTACGTACTTTTCTAGCAGCCCCCACCTCATCACCTACCTCATTCACATCAAAGGTTCTACCCCCATGTTTCCTCTTGGAACCACCGACAACCTTCCATCCTTCTCGGAAAGCCACTTTCACAGGCGTAACTCCAGACAGCCCCGCCCTACCAAGTTTTCCCTTCAGCTCAGCAATCTCCCCCTCAAACTTAACAATTGTCTCAAGTAGGCGGAGGATTTCCTGACAGTTTGCACATACCTCTCCACATCCCACCGAGCGACAGTCCCCATACATCATAGAACACTGTTTACAAACTTCAAGCCCAATATCGCCATCGGTGGCCCCACCAACCCGGCTCCGACCGACACCCCCAGTGACCTCTGTCTGCACACCAATACTTACCCCGTTGGCACCGTTGACCTGGACCGCGATATTACACGAATTAACCTCCATACTTACCTCCGTCTGAACAGACTTGCTCGCCATCATCAAGACAAAATTACGCGATCGGACAGGGAAAACTGTACACACGCGACAAAAGGCAACACGACGAACCGTTCGACAACTTAGCGCTCACGGTTTTATTTAAGACCTCCTAACTTTGTCCCAGTTACTATACTAAACTAACTCCCCACAAATTTGAATAAAATAACCTGAAAATGAAATATATATGATTAGTAAACAATAAAAATACTTAATTTCGATTCGTAACCAAGGAGACTTCTTCTGTGTACTTATGACCACATTAACAATAAAAGTGCCAAGTACAGTTTATAGAACTTTTCTCTGGCGAACTAAATACTTACAACATTTCTATTTGTTTGCAACTGGGGCAATCCAAATGAAATTGATGGACATATTCGAGTCACACTGTTTTCTAAATCAAGTTTATTCAGATCACATTCCCCTAGGATTATATTTGTGTGTTACTGGGATTCTGCAGTTGTCTGTAGTTTTCAGCACACTGGTACTTGGACTGAACAAAAGCACTTTCTCAGCAAACATGACAGAAATGACTCACCATAATTTTGAGGCCAAATCTGCTCACCACGCCAACATGGAAGTTTTTTGTTTAAATCAGCTTAATAAGCATATTTTCCAAACTTTCACACTGTGTTTCTTTTTTGGTGCAATGTAAAACTATTTTCAGGCCTCAGCCCATAAACACCAACAAAAACAAACCTGGTGACATTGATTTCGTAGGGGTTTGATCTCATAACAGGAAAAAGTGTATAGAAAAAAATAATCATTGAAACTGAGTTTATTAAATAATTAAATTATTAAAAAGAATTGCAGGTCTTCAGTGGCATATGTTATTTTTGGTATAAAATGCATAGGAATTGAAAATGCGTCATAAAATTGAATTAATAGCCCCGTTTGCACAATGTGATGTTTGGTCATTTTCTTCGCATTGCTTCTGTTTACATTTACGCTAATGTTTTTTACTTCGATTTAAATAATAACTACTTCATAAAAAAGTATAACTATTTACAATTAACAAGAGATGTTACAATAATTTTCAATAAATGGATAACTTGAGTAACGTTGATGTTAATATAGTTTCCAAGTCGTAATCTTTTTTATTTTAGTTTCATGTGAACAGTTCATAGTTCTTGTGTGCATCAACTTCAAGACCGATCAGTTTTTTGACGCTAAAATTATTGTTATCACATGACGGACACTTTGACGATTGAGGTAGTTTAACGCTGTGCTTCACGATCAATCAATAACATTCCGGAAGTAACCCACGGTATATTCTTGCGGAAAATATGAAACCCCATCTCTGGTCGCCTGTTCATAATTGCTACATTATGTATTAAGAAGATGTCTTTTTAGTTTTGAACGTTTTTTCTAATAAAAAACTGCTGTTTAACCTCTAGCAATCTGGTAGTGCAACAGAATTTTCTCCAATCACTGTGTTTTTCTCTTGTTTAACTATGAATTTAACCAATTATATCTTGTTTGACTGAGCTCACTGTATTATGGGACATATTTGCTGCTGAAAGCTTTGCCATTTTGACATCAGCGTGTAGAAGGATAAGTTTTTAACGTTTTTCCTAATAAAACACTGCTGTTGAACGCGTCAAAATAACCACTTTATTGGATACTATTTTCGGAGTGGACGCGACGCCAAAAAACGTATTTTATGGGCAGTGCTGTCTGTTTCTCGTCCCATTTTGTCTTCTTTTATCGGATTTTGGATCAAGTTATAAACAGAATCAGAAACTCGTCCCCAGTTTACAGTGACGTTTGCAAAACTTGTCTAGTGAATTAGGCCTGTTCCTCGCAAAAGTCTGGGTCTTGACCTTGATTCCCGAATTCGTGTCGTGAATTTCAATAATAACTGGGAACTCGTTGAAGATTCTCCATACATATACATGTCCGATTGGTTAACTGTCGTATATGATGCATGTCCTGAGGCTACGTAAGCATGCATTATTGACACCACTGTGATGAGTAAGAGTACAATTCAGCATGTCATTGTGGCTTGTTCACACGGTTAATTGTTGAGGTTGAAATAGACAATTGGCGCACCAAGTTCTCAACCCACCAGTCAAATTATGTTAAGAATTTGACGATGCTGTAGCCTGGAACCAGACTATCCCTTATATATTTCACCGCCTGTATTTAGATTTAACCTTACATTTCGTTTTTCCGACCAACTGAAATATTCCATCCGACTGAATCTAAAATGACCATTTTCTTTGAATCAGCGCGAGAAATGTTTTTCAATCGACATTTGATTTGACCGAATCTTCAATGACTTTACAGATACTACTGGACTTGTTTGTTTACTAATTTACCTATGAATGAAAACACGCCACGACTGTAGTTTTATGGCTACGCTATTTTATTCCAGCAACTGTGTTAATGTCTTCATGTTTCCAAGGTGAATATAACAGAGGCGGACTGGCCATATGGTTCACCGAAAAAATTCACGGTGGGTCCCCTATTGGATGGCCTCTTGGTGCCCCCAAAACTGATGCAGCCCAATACCTGTTGGTGCCTGAATTTTTGTGAAAACGCCCAACGGGCGAAATGGATCTGATTGCATAGAATGCCGGTATACTGAAATGTTCTCTATGTAGACTGCCAATGGCAGTCCACACAGAGAACACTTCGATATACCAGCAGTCTAGTCTGCCACTGATCGCTCAGATGAAAGGAAAAAGCGTTCTTTTAATTTGGAAAAATTAAAATTTTCTCTCACTGGGCCGACCTATGGTCGGCCCGATGGGTCCGCGCATCCTACCCCTTTTTGAGACTATTCTTGCAGAATGAGTGAAAAAAATGCCATCGGGATGTCCTCTGTGTGAATTTCTATAGATCACTCAGATTCAAGGAAGAAGCGTTCGTTCAGTTCGAAAAATCATAATGTTCTCCGGGTCCGGTTCATTTTCCGGTAACTTTTCTTGGCCCAGTTCGCTCCTGGAATAAAACAGTTATTGATTGGAATATCTATAACTGGAGCAAGAAAGAATATCTAAAAATCATTTGGGGTAAAGAGGCGTCATAGTAAATCAACGGTAGTCTGCGCGCAATGTGGGTAAACAAACAATTCATAACAACGTCGGAATTTGACAAGTGGTCTGAATACTTGTCGACGCACATGCAGAAGTTTACCCCAAAAAGTGAGCATGAGCAGGGGATTAATTTGCAAATTTAAATACGTTTGTCAAAATGCTTTAGCAGCATGCATATTAAAAAAGAGCTTTATCTGGAACCATTTGCGGATCCCACAATTATTTTTGAAAAACATATTATTATCAAGATTATACGTTTCACGTGTTATCTATTGAACTAGTTGTTCCATTACCACCATTTGATGTTGGAGGGTATGTTTTTGAATCACAATTTCTTGCAGTAATTACACTCTCTTTGAGACTGTATATTATATTTCACAAATGAAAATTAACATCAGAATTATTCTGTTTTCTATATAAGGAAGCAATTACTTCACACACACAAAGGGTGGTTATATCGATTGTCTCAACTAAAAGCTTCCTGTCAAATTCACGTTTTCTGTAGTTGATGTGTCTGCTTGCGAACACAATCGACTGAAATTACAAATTTATATGAGAAAAAGAGAGGTATAGGAATGGATAACGATAAAACTGACATGATAACCGTTACTTATTCCCAGTTTCTTATAACGAATGCCGAATAAGGAACTGGGAATAAGTAACGAAAAACGGTTGATAACGAATGTCGAATAAGGAACTGGGAATAAGTAACGGCTGTCGCGTCCACAAGGATAAACTAGAGGGTGTCATTTGTGTGCAAAGCACACTATAGTGTATCTCCGCATTTGCATTTTTGATTATTGGTTAATACTTCATACAGACAGAAATGAAAAGATATTATATAAAATCTGAAACCTTTATGCACACCTAAAGACCCTACCTGAACATATGAACACACTTTCAATATTTTGAATTAAACCCCCAGGGAGTCATTTGCAGGAAACTGATTCTCTAATACCAAATGTGTCGCTACGGGTGCCACATGGTTCCGAATCAAAAATCCAAACCTTAATGCACATCTGGAGACACTACCTGAACATATGAACACACTTTCAACATTTTAAATTAAAACTTCCCAGGAGCCTTTTGCCGCAAAGCGATTCTCTAACGACAAAAGTGGCACTTCGAGCGCCACATGAGGCCGATTAAAAAAATTCGAAACCTTTATGTACATCTAGACATCCTACCGGAACATATGAACAGACTTTCAACGTTTCGAATTAAAACCCCTTGGAGCCTTTCTTCGGAAAACGATTCTCTAACGACAAAAGTGACGCTACGGGCGCCATATGGGGCCGAATCAAAAATTCAAACCTTTATGCACATCTGCCTGAACAAATGGACACTCTTCAAAATTACATATCGTAGGTGCCTTTCGTCTGAAAGCAGTATTTTAGCTGAGTCTTCAAGTGGCACCACTTGGCGGCAAAAATTCAAACTGAACCTATTTTTGTCATCTCTATACCATACAAAAGAATTATGGTAAGTTTCAAAATTATAGCTAAAAAACTCGGACGTACGGATGTACAGACGTAAGACAAACGTACGGAGATCATCACTATGTCCCCGCATTTTGAAAATGTGGGGATAATAACGCGCCGCATCGTGACAAATAAGTTACGGAAGTATAATAGTGGCGGATTCAGGATTCTGAGTCAGGGTGGGATGGGTTAGGGTGGGGTGGGGTACACTTCAATCATGCATCATGATGCGATATATCATCCGATGCGCATAGCGTCAAGTCCGGGCGTGTTCATGAAGGGGTATCCCACTCCCGTCGGTGCAGCCCAGGCCTCTCCGGTAAAAAAACATGGGAAATGGAAGATCAGTGCGGCCTTCTGTTGGCTTCTTTACACAAGACCACGTATTGCAGAGTTATGAGGCAATATCAAATTTTGTCCATATTTCTGTCCTCGCGACCAGGCTCTTCATACATATAATATAATTGGACTAATCGTGGTTTTAACTCATAACTAAGCCCATGAGTTCTACCAACCGAAGGCAGGTAGTGGCCAATCCATTATCATTCTCACGTCTTTTTGATAGCGTAAATAGCAGAAATCTCTCACAAATGCGTGTGTTTTTGCCATGTTTATAATCTCAGTGCGGCAATACTTGGGCGACTTATAGCGTGTACCCCATGTGTGAATGATAACGATTTATCACTTTGAATTACAGTGGAAAAAACTATCTAACCTGATTCCAACGAAAAAAAACAATGCCTCCTGATTCCTGTACCTCAATTCGAAGTAAGTCCTGTAACAATTTCAAACTATACTCGCCCAAAAAAGAAAGTGTGCATTGCAGAAATTGAGCAAACTCCAAAAAAATAATTTCGTAGGTGTAAAGAGTGTTAACTTGTTCATGAATAAGTTATATTGAACACAAAAACAGCTTTCCCCGTTAAAATTGCATTAACGTTAAATGACGTGCTACACGTTTGTGAAAAGGCATGTTTTGCACGTGGGGAGTCTGAAAATTCATGCAGCAGTGTGAATCCTTGGGTATTTAAACACTAAAGTAAGGCCTTCCTATCTTTCACATTCAAACTTGCGCTGCTGTTAAAACGACTCCACATTAGCATGCCAAGATTGACAATGAATCAACGTCTCCTTGCCCTGGGTATGATTAGAGCTGGCAGAACACACAGAGAGGTTGCCCAGCATTTGAACTGCCACCGTAACACTGTAGACAGGCTAATCCATCGACATGCACAACATGATGACATTCGAGACCGACCCCGCTCTGGGAGACCCCGAGTTACCACCCCTGCACAAGATCGGTATATCCGCGTCGTCCATCTCCGGAACCGGCAACAAACGGCAACGACGCCAGGAACATCCCTAACCTGAGACGGATACATCCTCAAACAGTAATCAACCGGCTGAGAGAATACGCTTACCTCCTCTAAGACCTGCAATTCGTCCGATTTTGACGTTATGTCATCGTCGTGCTCGACTGCAGTGGTGTAGGGTAGGGTTAGGGTTAGCCTAACCTAACCCTAACCCTAACCCTACCCTACCCTAACCTAACCCTAACCCTACCTAACCTAACCCTAACCCTAACCCTAACCCTACCTAACCCTAACCTAACTCTACCCTAAACCAATTCCATGCTAACTTGTTCGCTTCCATGAGGCGTAGATGCACAACAGTAGTCGATGCAGACGGAGGTCATACCAGATATTGAGTGTGTGACTTTTGTGTTTGACCCTTAGTGTCTTTGACTCTCCATGGCACCAAGAGTATTGGTCATAGCGTAATGAACTTAATTTCTCGTGTTGATCACAAATTGATTCATCTGTGATTGAATAAAATTTCCATGAATGAAAATGATATATATCTTTTTTTAGTGTTATTTTTTAGCATGCACACTTTCTTTTTTGGGAGAGTATATTAAAGAATACTGAACTTTCCCCATTGATCAGACACTTGGTCACATCATGTTTACAAAACTATTAATAGCACGAAGTTGACTAAAGGTGCCAGAGAAAAAAAAATGTCCTTACCGCAGTCGATATTTTGACATTCAGGTGAGTACACCTTCTAGCGTATATTTTGGGAATGTATTTAGTGTAACGCCATTTACATCAACTTGAACAAAAAACATAATGTACCCATATTGGTTTTTGAAGCTTCATTTGTGTTCTCCCCATATTCGCGTACGATTTGCGCGGGAGGGAGAACTCATTTAACTACTAGTACTCACCTCATGTAACGGTCTCATCTTGTAACGATTGAAAATATTACAAGAACTGCCTCTTCTGTTACAGAATAGTTAAAAAACATTCAACTCAAGGCGAATATTGTTCTAGATGTTGATTTTGTTTTGCAGTTGAACAAAGTGTGTTCATTGCTGTACTGGAATGAGCTATCTGTGGGAATGGGCATCATAATTTAATAAAAACACAAGGCAGAGTCATCACATCACAAAATATGTTACAGGAAATACCAGTTCTTGTTACATTATAAACGTTCTCGACAAACATTGTTTTTTTTTCTATAAATATTTTCTAATGTTGATATCTTTGTCTTTAAAGTAGCATTTTCTC
Organism: Pictodentalium vernedei; assembly: GCA_031216915.1. Taxonomy (NCBI): domain Eukaryota; kingdom Metazoa; phylum Mollusca; class Scaphopoda; order Dentaliida; family Dentaliidae; genus Pictodentalium; species Pictodentalium vernedei. Next base: position 548,391,886 of record CM062295.1, on the reverse strand, counting down.
GTACAGAAATTGAAAAAAAGGTGTAATGTTGACAAGGTGTTGCGTGTGCGTGAAATGTTATTTTTGTTACATGATATACAACATCTCTTACAGGACTAACAGGATTATGATGCATATTTATTTTGGGTGTGGAGGGGGGTGGGGGTGAGCGCGGTGACATATATTCTATTATATTATATTACTACGAGGATATCCTTGCTGTCATTCTAGAGCCCAAGTTTTTTTTCTTGGTGCATTAGACACTTAGTTTCTTTTTGCACATTTCAAAGAATTATTTTTAAATTGTTAAAACGAGCGATTCTCGAAATTATTGTTTCAAGTGTTTAACTTGTTATCTTGAAAATGAAAATATGAAAGAAACTGAGCCCACGGTACAGCCACCGTTGATTGTATGTAACAAATCCAAGGGAGGACAAAATTTCCAGATACATTAAAATTTGAATCCTAACATAAGACATCGGAATCAACAGCAGACGTTGAATTTATGAAGCACTGGCTGTAACCCGGTGCCTCATAAATTCAATGTTTGATGTGATTTACTGTCAATAGTCTTTAAGTTTCATGTGTGGACTATTTTGATCCCCGATGAGTCTGGAGGTGGGATGAGGAAATCTCACCCGAAGGCAAGATATTTGAACCAAACCCGAGGCTTGCCGAGGGTCTGGTTCAAATATGTTGCCCCGAGGGTGAAATTTCCCCATTCCCACCTTCAGACTGATCGAGGATGATTTTTCTCCCCACACACGAGAATTACGTCATTATAGATAATTGGCGGTCACGTGCTGACATACCCAATTTATCAAGTCGTAGTCCTTTCGAAAAACGAACAATTTCATCGAAAAGATCGTACAAACGTTAGGCATATACCATAGGTATATACTAAAAATTGATTTGTAACACTCTCCGTTAGGGGGTTAATGAATTTGCGCGTGTCAAACTCTAATGTAAAGGGCATTGTGAGATTATTGATCGATCGATAAATTCGTGCAGTGATATTATTAAATCTGCAGAGAAACATGGGGTTGAAACAAATCAAGTTTAATATTTGAATAATAATTAAATATTGAGTCTATATCAACAAGGAACAGATAAATAGGTAATAAACGAACACAATCGTGAAGCCATTTTGTTTATTTACAATTGTGCAGACGATGATGAAATAGGTCAGGCGACCTAATAAAATATGCAAATGAGTATGTCACGTGGGGTGGGTGGGATAGAAATATCCCACCCTGCTGTCTCACCCAGGACACGCGTATGTTTCACGTATAGTGGGGGAGAAAATATTGCCCACCCATGGATTTGTGCCTGTCCATGATGACTGTACTGTGCATTCACTTAATCCTCTGCACTCTGAAATCAAAATGGCAAAGTTTTCAGCAGAAAATATTTCCCATAATGCAGTTTGATATTTAACCAAATATATCTGGTTTGACAGAGCTCAGCGAGCTCTGTCAAACAAGATATAATTGGTTAAATTCATAGTTAAACAAGAGAAAAACAGAGTGATAGGAGAAAATTCTGTTGCTCTACCAGAGTGATAGGGTTTAACTTCCGAGCTATAGTTTAATCAGCCGATATGCATCAAAACAGTCGTCCGTCAATCTACGTAATGTTTACAAATAAATGTATGCTTAATAAAAAACAACATAGATTATAGTAATTTAGAAGAGCAGACTTTTGCGTGTTGGTTTTCCCGAGAAGGCTGTTGATTATGATATATTTTTGGGAAGTCTGTTACATAGTTTCCGAATGTCTCTCCAATAACAAAACAGTTTGTTCACGAATGTCCTAATGTTGGAGGAGAAAACATCTTTATTTAGCTGTAAAAGTATTGCTTCAGTGTAAGAATTAATTTCATTCACATTTGTTTAATTTTCATCTCGCGAATAAAAAAGACGTACCCTATGAGTTCCACTAACTTCACCCTCTTCGGCTTTACCCGATTTCCAATGTCTTTTGTTAGCTAACATACAGTATATTGGTCCCAATCATTCGATGTCTAAATCTTCTTATAAATATCTGGTCCCTCTCTTTTCTTCCTACCTGATATAATTATTATTCGTGCCTATGTGTAAAACATACCTAAATATGTCTGCAATGTAACAAGGATATCCCTGATGTCACGTGTTACGTATACAGACATTTGTTAATTCTGATAACTTCTCCATAATTTTTTAATATACATTCTCTTTGATTTGTAAAAAACTATCGGGAACTTCTTTGTGTACAAGGTAGGCCCTCATAAAATAGCAAACAAATATGTAATGAAAAGATTTTTTTTTCAGTTTTCACCCCCCTGAAATATGTACAAAATTTGATATCGCCAATATTTTGATACATTAAAATTTAAAAAAAAAACCAATTAATGACGCCACGCGAGACCCACGCAGGAATAAAGCTGTATGCATGGGGTACGGTATTATCCTAATTACACAATAATAAATAGGGTGCCCCGCCCTTGGTCCGCTCGTGCACAGATAGGCGGTGCGTGCATTTATGGTATCAAGAAATTTAAACCGGATTTCCAAAGTAGCGGAATATATGGAAATCTCTCTCTCTCTCTCTCTCTCTCTCTCTCTCTCTCTCTCTCTGACATTTTCTTTAAAAGTAGTGATGCGACCTTATCACTAAATCTTTGGTTTTGGTGAACTTTTTCAGTTTTCAGGCAGATGTTTGTGTCGCGTAACAAGGTGTTCCGAGGGAAATTATGATAAAATATGCATCTTTTGGTGTGACGAACTTTTAAACGTGGTCGACTGTCATCTTCCACCTTGTTGCAATCAAAAATATCGTTCTTTGATTGCAACAAGGTGTCACCTGCAATGGCGCCTTGTTGCACGCAAGGAACGATATGTCAAATTTAGGATATATACTTATTTGTCCCGGAATGTTCTTATATCCAAAATAAACAAAACAATTGATGCAAACATAATCGGTGCCAATGACAACATAACGTGGTCAAAAGGACACATGGGTATACTACTTCAGAGGTAGAAATATTGGGAATTTAATCAATAATATTCGGTTTTAACCCTTTACCCAACGAATCGACCGCATCCGCCCGCGTAATATGCAAATTCAGCAGTTGAAAAAATATTATATTTCAAAAAATTTCAACAAAGCCATATCATGTGACCCCTCGTTGGAACGAGCTCGTCGAGCTCGTTCCAACGAGGGGTCACATGATATGGTTTTGTTGATTTTTTTTTTAAAAATTTAAATAATATTTAAAATAATAAATTTTGAAGTCGTCTGCGTTGGGTAAAGGGTTAAACCATTTTAAGACCACACAATGATAATGCGTACGGCGATTTTGTTCAAATAATTGAAATGGTACTTATTTTTTATTTCAAGAGAAGTGGACCTACCTCGTATTTCTGGTACAGAGAGACACTCAATACAGCAGAAACGGTGGCATCACCCAGTTACTTAAATTGGCAGCTTGCCGTGGCGCTGCTTGCCGCCTGGGTGTTGATATTTTTATGCATGATCAAAGGGATTAAATCATCAGGAAAGGTATGTATGTAGAGTACATTGTTTATTAGATATTTTTTTCTTTCCCAGAATTTCCCACTGTCAAGCTCGGCTGATATGATTTCATACTCGGATGATATGACACCGATCTCGGCCTATATGAACCAAGCTAATGTTGTCATCCTTGATGAGTTGCTAGACGCAGTCAATTTGTTTATATCGAAATCACAGTTATTCGTCAAACGCAATCAGAAAAATTCGCCTTATTAGGCATGGTGGGGTGGTTCGAAGCAGAGTTTTGTATGATGGGGAAATTAATGATTTTTTTATTTTTAAGGATTTAACGACACTTTCGACAGCCAGGGTCACCTCGTGTCGGACAGCTTTACGGATGGGGGATGCTGGAGTACCCGGAAAGAATCACCGAGCAACGACTTCCCAGTGTACTAACTCCACAAGAGTATGGTTAGCATTGGTTGGAGACAAGTGCACCATCGACGAGCAGTACGCCTTAGTACACATCGTCACCATGCCCCCACGTGGGCAATCGGGATGATGTGCATTGACTAATGGTCCTTGCAGTTACTCCTGATCGAACCGTGGACCTTTCGTTTTGAAGTGCGCTGCCCTCCCAGGGGGAAGTAATGATGCCAATAAGTAATGATTAGATGGATGAAGAGAAGAAAGAATAGTGTTGTACACAAAATTCATCGCAAACTAAAATTCAGAGTCGTAAGCGGAGATTCGAGATTCGTCGAAGTGGGAAAAGAGGTAGTTTAGCTATCCGAACTCCGAGGCTTCCCAAGTGAGGAAGCCGAGACGTTCGGATAGCTGAACTAGTAGTAGAGGAAACTTCGGACCTTGTGCAAAGAATGAGAAACAACAACACTGTAAGAAACTGCAACAGATCTGAAAATTTTTGTAATTATTTGTTTTCGTTTAATAAATAAAGAGGTTTCGACCTCAGGCTGATGTGAATTACCTCGGACTGATATCTTGGCCGATATGAAACTAACCAAGTAATAACCTATAAATATTAAGTCCTTTCACACAAATACGATGTGAGTGTTCCGATCATTGCGATAAATAATAGATAGAGATACCTACGGTTTTTGATTAAGTACCAGAATTATCTCACGAGTTACTTAAAAAATATAAACTCTCACTAATGCCTTTCATCCGCTCCTGAAAACTTATATTTCATTGCAGTCACGAGTGGGATAATTCTGGCACCTACTCAGGAACAGTAGGTTTTCTTTTCATTATATAACTTGCGAGTTGTAATAATAATAACACTTTGGTCGGCCGCTGATTTCTAGCGGTTTTCAGGTGCGAAGGCCTTGGTTACTGCCTCACTATCCCCACGCCTCTTCTCACCTCCCAACACTTGGAGACGAACTGCTTGATGACATTCCACGCCCCATTCTTCCCAACCTCTCCGATAAGCATACTCAACTTCTCCTTTGTATCACCCACTAACCACATGTCCGTCATTCTCTTATCCCACTTCCCCATTATACTACCAGTGACTCTTATTCTGTTAGACTGGTATATTGGACATTCTAGTAGAAAGTGTTCCAGGGTCTCCATCACGCTTATATTACACATCTGGCACTCCTTTTTTCCCACTTTTCCCGTAAGCTCCATGGACCGCGACCTCAGCTTGAACAGTGAACCCCAAAGGTGACATCAAGGTACTCTTCAAAGCATGGCTACTCTTTATCACCCAGGACACACAAAGACCTCTTTCATTTGACACCCTCTCTCCAATTAAGATTACCAATTGCAATTAAAACACCCAAACGTTGAGAACACGCGGTTATATCTCGTCGGCTGAGTGCTAGAATGTTCTATGTCCCATAGGGGACATAGAACATTCAAGCACTCAGGCGACGATCTGTCTAGACTTATTGTGCAACGCGCCTCACTTCCAGGGGGATATTATCTTATACGTGCATTGTCTTGTGTCTATCGCGACAATACATGCAGATATCGAAAAAATCTAAGATGTTTTCCTCTACTGTGTGGGGTAACATATAGTAAATAACGATTTTTATTCTCATTTTTCAATTTCGACACATTGTGTGGGTGTGAGTTTTGATTTGCTACAAAAACAAAACAACAGTGATATGAATGAACTTCGCCCACTGTCAGATATGGAATATAATAACCGAATGTACTTTTGACGCAATGATTAATTGATTTTGTACTTCAGTCTGCACCTTGTAGATAGTTTCTGTGTTTGTTGCACAGCGAGGCTGACATTAGAGGCATCACACCATGTAGACACCCTTTACCCAACACAGGCGATATCATCACTTATCATTTCAAATATATTTTTTCAAAGTTTTCAAAAAAATTCGACAAAACTGTCATGTGGCCACTCAGTGGAACGATTACAATGAGCTCGTTCCAATAAGGGGTCACATGATTTAGTTTTGTTGATTTTTTTAAAAATATTTTTTTCAACTGCTGCATTTGTATATTACAGGGGTGGGTGGATCGGGTGATTCGTTAGGTAAAGAGTTAATGTGTAAACGTTTTTAGAGTGAACGATATGGTGATTGTACAGTGAAATATTTTCATTATTTTTAGTTATTTTTTAACCGTTTGCCTAACACATCAATCCACCCGGCCAATGCTGCCCATTCAAAGTTAATTAATTTTACCTTTTGTCTCAACCAAATAGCTCAAGGAATGGACTCGTCCTAATGAGAGTTTGTAAGCACCTGTCTATGTAAGTCTCTGAAGGGAAAAGTGAAAATATTCATTTACTCGCAAATTTGTTTTTGTAAATGTCGTCTACTAGTCGTATTTGATAATGAGTCAACCCTTTACCTAACATAAAAAACAGACAACACTTGCAAAAAATTCTTAAATAACTATTTGTTTTCATTTTGTTGTCTCAAAAACATAGGTTATGACCCCTCATTGGAACGAGCTCGTTCCAATGAGGGATTTCATAACCTATGTTTTTGAGACAAAAATGAAAAACTAATGAAAAACTAATGAAAATTAATTGGCGATTTTTGAGAATAGCGCTGGCAGGTTTTGGCCATTACGTTGGGTAAAGGGTTAAGAGAAGACATCAATAGTTCAGAATATTTATTCATTCGCAAGTCCTCATTGGAGATGGAGGACGATTATAATCCCCGACAAAAACTTTCGGACATTCAAACGTCTGGACTCCCAATATTTAGAGGGGTGTCCCTAAACACTTTACTCCTGTTTAAACACTACTAAAGCATTACTGGTGTCATCAAACGATGAAAATAGCTGGGCATGCGTGATGCGTGAAAATGTGTCATTTTCTGTCCTTACAACCATAATACTATTCATCTTCAGTCAGAATTTGTATCTGATATTTTCGTCATAAAACTTGCCATTTGTTTTCTTTTTTTCTGACAGCCTTTGGAAAGAAATCTTGCAAATAGGGGAAACAGCAGATAAAATATAGGTCTCACAAACAGTGTTCAGGTGTCAGTGGTGCCAATTGCACTAACAACAAAATTCATTTGGTTCAAAAATACAGCATTTGGTATCAAAATTTGGCATCAAAAATATACTTTTGGTGGGTCGCCAATACTTTGTGGCTCATTGTTTCAGTGCGTCGTTTTCGATAAAATCTCAGTCTGACGACAAAGGTGAAGCGAGGGTCAAGTAATCTCTAGGTCTCATTGTCACGGGTTAACTGAATTAACAACAGTTTATCCATTTAAACTTATTCTTATCAAAACATTTCAATGTTACTTAAGTATTTTTATCTTGCTCAATCTTTTTTATAATCCTTCAACGGCACTAAACCGCTCCCATCACAGATCGAACACACTCCGGAGTTGTTTTCTGTTAATTCAATCATGGAAAATAGACTGAGATTAAAGATGACATTATGTTGATTGTTTTTCTTCAAATAAAATGGGTTTGGAGAATTTTTTCCCTTCTCTCGGTGACAGGAATTACAATGGAGATAAACGTCACTTGTTTCGTTAGACATTTGGAAATTTGAGTATGGAAAACCCTTGGTTTTCCATACTCAAATTTCCAAATGTCTAACGCACAAGGTATATCATACTTTGAAAGCATCAGGGAGTCATCTGCAAAGTTTACATTGCAGATTGTGCATCTTTGCACTTAAAAGACGGTACACGGAAAATATGTTCTCATTTGCAATCAGATTCCACTTTGCACTAAAATCTTCCTTTTTGACACCAAAAAATCACTTGGCACCTTACAAAAATTGCACCTAAAACACAAAAACAAACATTGCACCAAACATTTCGGGCCAGCGTGAACACTGCTCCTAAAATAAACTAAACGATGTTTTTCCTGTTGAATTCAGAATATCAATAAAATAGGCTTTCAAGACAATGTGAAACTCTGAAATTCAAATGAATGCATGTAAGCCGGATCAGGAGCCAATACTCTCAAAATTTTACAATTGTATTTTCTGGAATCGTATTTGTATTTTCTACCTATTAATATAACTGACTAAAATGAATCATTAGCATTTTAAAAGATACGGCAATTTGCGCTGATGCCGAAATATCCAAATTTCAATCCCTCAGAAATGTGGCGGACACTTTTGTTGGCGGAAGAAGCTTGAGTGCTTCGGGACAATCCTGTCTAGCGGAGAGTAACTGTCAGACTCATAAACTTACTACAAACACAAATTATACTGCACAAACAAAGTTATAATTGGTGAAGGACACGTGTACTATCAAAATGCCATTCACCATAGTACATTTCGCCACCTTGCTCCTATTTAGGTATTGGCATTAGGTGTCTTGTCCATGCAACCTACTACCCTTCACTACGAAGCCCGACGCGCATCGAGACATCTGGATACTATAGTTAGGAAACAGAATTCAAACCCGTCCATAACTGTCCAGAAAACGAACACACAGAGAATAATAACCCTTTTAACCCTTTGAACCCTGGTGGTATATTCCATTTCATTTAAAAGGCTACAATTGAAAGAGTCCATATTCATTATTTGGGGGTAAATCAATGAATATTTTCAACGTGCAGCCTCGAGGCTGCACGTCGAAAATATTGATTGGCCTATCTCACACATTCACTTAGCAGACATCCTAGTTAATTAAATTTCGAAGTATCATGTTCCTGGGCAGTAAAATCGGCCCCTCGTGTTCAAAGGGTTAACACGGTATACATATTTTTTGCGTGAAGAGAAAAGTTCGTAATGGACGATGAAGTGACGTAAAAGACAATTTATTTATTGGTGTTTAATGTCACTTTCAGAATCTCTGACTATCTCATGACCGCAACATAGGTATAGAGTCAAGTGTAGCCAATCGTTTAAACCTATGCTCTCCACTTTAGAGGACTTCCACCTCCAGGCATTGGTTTGTGTGGGTCCTATTTTACCAGTCAGTGAATCAGAACTATTTAACCGTAGTAAAAAAGCACTGTCCCACTTCCAGTAGTTCACACGGGGGGATGTAAAATACAATAAACTGTTTGCAGGATTTGTAATAATTTCATCCTACAGCTCTGTAGAGCCCCCCCCCCCCCTCCCCCCCCCCACACACAACCCTCCCCGCCCCCACACACACACAAATGCACCATAGACAGTATTGCACGAGACGATGCCATCCAGGTCGCCAGACGGTTGACAAAGTTAATACTATTTTTTTCTGTGCGCGCGTTTCTTGTTTACAAGAAATCTATAAACCTTGTACAGATCAACCTTTACAAAATATCCTCTTTGCATTGACGTCAATTTATCTTCATTGATTTATTTTTGATTAAATTAAGATGCTTTATTTGACTGTTGGTTCTGATAAATCAGATTATAGGCAGAGTGCGAATGAACCTGGAACCACGTTTTGTCGTAAAGTAAATTCTTTAGAAATAAAAAACTATATAAAATGTGAAGACGTGTTAAGACAGCAACTGAGGAAAGATTACATGGTTCATATGGGTTTTTCTTCATGAACGAAAATTATTTGTTCAGTCCAAATGGTGGGCGTATCAGAAGAAATAAAAGGACAAAAACAAGTGAAAAATCTGACCGACCTTATTTAGTCTCTCAATAAAAAGGGGCAATTTACACACTGAACACGATGCAAGCGTTGCTCGTGATGCGTTGAGATAATAATCAATATTTGTCTTCTTCCTCTGAACTTTCGACACAAGATTATTCCCAGGGCCATGCGAATCTTTGAATTTCGATTGGATTCGAAATGGCCCCAATGATTCGAATCAGTTCGGTCGCGTCGATTCGAAAATGTTTGACTCGTTGAGATGTTCTTAAAAGTACCAAAAATCTGTCATTTCCACCCTCATCGGAGTGACAAATCTGCTCTGCTACAATGACGTGTGATCCGTGTAACAGTTTTCCCGGTAACCTCCCAAAACTTCTACAGCCAAAACTTCTACAGCCTAAAACAACACATTTCAGGGTTCAAGGCATGATTAATATTGTGCATGCTACCTTAACTTATGAATGGGATTGTCCAATTAAATAAAAACACAGTAAGAGAAAAATGGGTTGTTTATTATTAATTTTATGATAAGGCGCATATAAATTAAAGGTTGTTTTGATTTTTGATACAAAATTAAATTCAAGTAGTTCATAATGAATAGAAGTAGTTTTGATTTTTGACATATGTCATAATTAGGCGCATATAATTAAACATAACAAACTCTACTTATCTCAAACAAGCCATTCTGATATTTTTGATGACATGAATGAATGAAAGGTAAAACCTTTCATTCATTCATGTCATCAAAAATATCAGAATGGCTGGTTTGAGAAAAGTAGAGTTTGTTATGTTTAATTGATGACATGAAATGAAGAGATACTTCATTACATACCTTTTTTTAAACTCACCACAATTATATTCACTGACTAAAATTCACTTTATTTAATATTATTTTGTGATTTGTTGTTACTAAATACACATACAACTCATCAAATTTTATTATTAAGATGAGCAGTTATTTTAGGTGATTTCCTAATCACTGTTTGGTTTGTTCCATTACAAAAATAGGTGTGAACAATTAACTATAATAACTCTTTGGCCAGCCGCTGATTTGTCGCGGTCCTCATAAGAGAAGGCCATCATTCCCCCTGCACCCCACTCCCCCTTCCCCTCCTCTCCTCCCAGCATTCAGATATAAACTGCTTAATAGTGTCCCTCACTTCCTCTTTTTCAATTTCTTCAATAAGCATTCCTACCCTCTCCCTCGTGTCCCCCTTCAGCCATCTATCCTTTGTTTCTTCACCCCACTTCTGCATTATTCTTCCAGTAAATTTTATTCTATGAGGTATATACTGTGGGCATTCCAAGAGAAAATGTTCCAGGGTCTCCACTACTCCAGAGTGGCACATTTGGCATCCCTTTTCCCCATCTCTCCCAATTTTTCCCCGAAGCTCCAGTGATCTTGATCTCAGTTTGAACAGCAGTGACCCTCCAAAGGTGCCATCTAGGTACTTCTCAAAAGCTGGCTTTTCTTTATATTGTAACCCCTGCAGTGATCTTTTCACGCTAACCCCTGCTCGCCAGTTTCGATTGCAATCTTCCATGACTCTCTCTTTGACAAACCTTTTGCCTTCTTTCATTCCTACTTCTATGTTTGTGACCTCTATAGAGTAATTGTCCATTAGTTCCCTCACATGTTTTGACCACCCCGTTTCTATATTAGAATTCCAAATGGTATCGAGCATCAATTTGCACCACCGGTTGTCAGGCAGGTTTCTCAAGTAGTTAAAGTAACACAGTTTTCCCAAATCTACCCTGTCCTTGATTTTCATCCACCCAAGCTCCCCCCTTACTGCTTCCAAAGCTGCAGCATTACTCGACCCTGTTATCCATCTGCCGGCATCATTTTGAGTATTTTCCAACTTCTTAATAACGGTTTGGTTTAATGGAATCACGTCCGTGCCATACGTTATACTTGGTAAACCCACCCTCTCCCACAGTGTTTTCCCCACAAAGACCTTGTTGAAACTATTTTTCCCTAAAAGTTTTAGTTGGTTCAGAATTCTTTTCCCCTTCAGAATCAGTTTGGCTGAGTAATTTCTGTACACCCCTCTTCCCGTTATATTTATGCTTACCCCAAGATACTCATACTCTCCCGTTTCTCCTACAGTGAGATCAATCACAGTGTAGAAGTTCTGGGTTGTAGAAGTTTTGGCTGTAGAAGTTTTGGGAGATAACCGTTTTCCCTCTTCCCCAGTGACATCGTCGCTTGAGTTCTCGAATGTCCTATGTCTCATAGGGGACACAGAAGATTCTAGCACTCAGGTGACGACATGTCTGCTGTATCATTTTTTTCATGTGCCCGTTTTGTTACTCTTTTGTGGTATTTTTTCTCTGTATCTAAATAGTGACATATTAGCTGTTTCCAATTTTCATCTGTCATTTGACCTGTGTGGGATAGGAACCAAGTGACGGAATGCCGCATTTCACAAACTGTGTTTTCTCTTTCCTTTTATCAAAATAAATGGTTTCATTCTTTGTCATGTTTTGTTGAGTTTTGTTTTCGAATATATTGTATTCACTTTGCTGTGACGGTTCTCGTTGCTGTTATTCGCGTGTTTGTGTATCGACATTAAATTGTCACCGTAAATGTAAAACTCATGCGTTCTGTAAATTACTTGCCGTCAAAGTAAGTATAACACTTTGTCAACCCGCTGATTTGTCTCAGTTCAACTGTAAAAGCCTCCATTATCCCCTGTGCATATGACACTTCTCCCTCCTCTCTGACTCTTTTCTCTCTCAGCACAAAGAGACGAGCTGTTTGATTACACCCCGTAACTCGTTCTGCTCAATTTTATTAATAAGCATACTAACTCTCCCCTTTGTGTCATCGAATACCCACATTTCTTTTATTCTCCTATTTACTCTCTTCATGATAGTGAATCTTATTCTGCAAGACTGATATTTCGGTTATTTTAAGGCGCCTTACATGTAAGTAAAAGAAATTTGTTTACTTTGAAATTCCCATCTCTGATATTCTATAAATTCAAATTAAATATACACAGATTATACATCCACATGAAGGTTGTGATGTATCGAACACGAAAAATATATGCAATCAACTCACAGAGTTGACAATAGGCACCAGTGATTCCTGGAAGTCTTCTACCGTATTCGTACCAAACTTGATAATAAAATAACATTTCCGGAGAACAACTCGTGGCTAAATGTGCTTCAGATATCCAAGAACAAAGCTAGGCATTCAAAACACTTTAAGATGCAACGACAGGACTGCATTTGGGAAAAGGACAACACTGTCGTCATTTTTTTTATTGGAAACTTGGTTCCATGGCCGAGGAACATGCATGCGCATATCGCGCGATACCACGAATTTTCATCGAAAAATAACCGCGTAATTCAAGGAAATTCAAGCTGGTGTCATGATATTTTGCAAATGGCGTGGCAGTTTGCCCATTTTAAGGGGTCGCTCAACAAAACTTTTGGATTTTTTTTTTTAATTTTCAGCAGTGCCCAAAATCCTGATAAAAGATTTAAATAATTAATTATATATCAAAATAATGACTAAAATACAAGGAAGTGGAATATATAAACTTTCTCAGGGAAAAAATGAGTTTGATGATAGACAAGCTTCCAATTGCATAAGTAACCAACTACAAAAATCACGAATTGTTCGGTAATTGCAGTGACTGTTTTTCAAATACAAGCCATCAAATTCCAGACTCAGAGAAAGCATATGTTACCATTTCGTCCCTGATGTGTTACAAAAACTCCGAAATAAATGCTTTAACCCTTTACCTAACATGAAAAGCAGACGACACTTGCAAAAAAATTCTTGAATAACTAATTTTTTTCATTTTTTGTCTCAAAAACATAGGTTATGACCCCTCGTTGGAACGAGCTCGACGAGCTCGTTCCAACGAGGGGTCATAGCCTATGTTTTTGAGACAAAAAAAAAAAATGAAAAAATAATGAAAATTAATTGGCGATTTTTGAGAACAGCGCTGACTGGTTTTGGCCGTTACGTTGGGTAAAGGATTAAAAAAAAATAAGCTTCTATTTGAACTCACCATGGTGAAATCGGTCACATGACGATTTGTAACCATATAAGGCAAATCGTCAACTTGGGCAAAATAGTGTTTTCAAAGATCTAAAAACTGCAGAAACCAATCACACTCTTCTCAAATCTGCACGGCGATTGAATTGAAAATGCTCAATACATTCACAGAAGAAAGTTGCACCAACAATACCATTATTACGAGATCAAGTCAAAATTGTAGGACACCTTTTCAATTTCCTTATTCAGGGATGACATTTTTAGAAATGGACCACACCGCCTCTGTTTCGTAATGTTATAATTTTGTTGTTGTCGATACGTAAAATATAATACTAGATAATTAGGTCTGACAAAAAACATCTCTTCAGAAACATTAATGGTTGATACAAATTTTTTCAATGTTGGGCTGTTAGTTTTGATGTTGTTTCCAATCGTTGTGGCCATAGTTCACTTTAGTTGAGCATTCAAATGGCAGTTGTCAAAACTAAACGCCAGAAATGACCCACATGATACCAAATAAATACATTAGAATATTGTTTTTTCCTAGTTTATCAATGAAATACTTTTAGTGATTTGGCGAGAATATTGAACCATCTTCGACAGAATTACGAGATATAATTCCAACAAAATGTTCTCAATGCACATTTATCATTTTTAATTGATGAAGTTACTTGTGCCTCCGTACCTGTTGCTCTGAACTGAACGGAGTTGACCCCTGCTTAACGTTCTTCTTCGAAACAAAGACAAAACAAAATGGCAGCATTTGGAAATTACAGATAGCATGGAATGGAATTAGTCTTACTGCTCATACTTCTCAAGAATGACAAAAATATGTCTCCCAGTCTGTACTAGAAGGATTACAAAATACATTTATTCAGTCATTTTAAGGTATTCTGTTGTCAAAATTTTAATCCCTTGCTCATACCATAGCAGACTTTCGGACAGTGTTCCCAGCCACATGGCATCAGTTGCACGGCAAATTTCAGTTTCCGCATACTCTATGTTTCTTTCCAAACATGTTGGTATTCAATTTAATGGGGTAATTTCTTTCTGGCCATTTTGGTACTTTCGAGAAAGTTTCCTGAGATATGACATATGTTAGGCTAGGCGAACATTTATGGTATTTTTAAATACTTTTTTTCAGTAAAGTGCCTTAGAAAGATGCATTATTATAATTTTTTGTTCATTTGTTTTCGGGATTTTATAATCGGGTATTATTATAGCTTGTTTGCAAGAATTCCAATTTAAAAATCATATTTCGTCTTGAAAACTATAAATTTAATGGCACATTTTCGACAAAGATATATACTATTCAAAAAGTAGGGGATATCCAAACCCATGTTGATATTTTCGGAAAATGGTATTGGATACGCGTGATTGGACACATCAATATGTTACCAAGTTTAGTGTGGATCATGAATGTCACCGGTCCACGAAAACTTCGTGCAGGTTTTTCGCACGAGCGCCGCGTTAATGTCTGTGGGGTACGTTTTGAAATTTTCATTTGTACTGGACGGGCTTTTTCGGAGGTCTCGTCGTTCTTTTCTTGGTATAAACTCGTTCTTCAATAGTTTCTGGTCGAAACGTAACTTTTGAGGTATGCGAAGACTGACACGTTTACGTGCCGTTGGCATGCTGGAAGCTGGCAACAGACAGACTGCAGTGGCTCAAATTCTCAAGTTACTCAATCGGTGATTAGCAGGTTGTGGTCACGCTACGTTAGACAGGCAATGTTGATGACAGACGTCCAAGGGCGACAACTGCTAACCAGAATAGTTTCATCCGAACTACAGCATTACGTAACCGCCATCAAAGTGCCTCAGAAAATAAAATGGACAGCAGCTGCACCGAGCGACAGACGTGCGAGTCAGTGGTCAGACTACCCGAATTCGTCTACACAGCTGGAATTTGTTCGCTCGACGACCTCGAATAATTCCACGTTTGACTGAACGTCATATCGCAACAAGGCGTAATTGGTGTGGAGTACGACAGCGCTGGGACAATCGTCGGAGGAGCAACGTCAAGTTTTCCGATGAATCGAGGTTCACTCTCGACTTCCACAACAGGCGAAACAGAGTGTGGCGGCGGCGGAACGAATGATACCACGACGTAAGCGTTAGGCATCAGGATCGTTTTGGTGGTGGATTGGTTATGGTGTGGGGAGGCATAACCATGACAGGCAGAACAACATCACATGTCATCCAAGGGCAATACTGCGTGACAACATGTTAGCAGCTCATGTGGTGACATTTGCGCGACGCCACGGTCGTCGATTCATTTCCCAAGATGACAATGCAAGAGCACACAGAGCTTGTGTCGCTACAGAGATCCCCCAGGAGCAGAACATCACTACAATGCCTTGGCCAGCACTAATTCCAGACCTTTCACCAATCGAGCACGTCTGGGATATGCTTGGCAGGTGCCTACGACAACGCCAACAGCCCCCTACCAATGTCCAGGAACTCGCCGCTTCACTGCAGGAAGAATGGAATAACATCAGTCAAGCTGATATTGGACGTTTGGTGAGGAGTATGCCACGTCGGATCCGCGCTTGTCTCGCGAACCGAGGAGAATTTGCAAGGTATTGAGGTCTTGGACTGAATGTGGTAAATTCTCTGACTGACCGGCCATGTCTTCTACAGCTGAGTGCGTGGAATGTGTGCTTGTCAAACACTCCACTGTCGCTGAAATCATACACCCGATGTCACAGTGCAATGCCTCAACTTTCTCTCTCTCTCTCTCTCTCTCTCTCTCTCTCTCTCGAACCGTACCTTCACTTCCAGGCCCAGCTCCCCACTTGCCCTAAAATATTACTCCCAGGTATTTTGGAAAAGCAGTTTACATCACCGCCTCTCCAAGAGATTTATCAGACATACTGTGAGGTCTACAACCAGCGATAGAAAGGGAAACCGTTGGCAGAGACTAACGATGTTCGAAGTTGGCGTTGACATCAAACATACTGTTTTGAATAATTTATTTTTATATGGGCAATCGTTAGAAAAAGAAAGACGAGTGCCGATTAAATTAAATTGTGGAATGGTGTGATTTTCATTAAAGCTCGATGCTGTTTTGATAGTTGCAATCAAATACAGAGAAAGGTGAAGCGCATCAATCAATAAAATTGTCGTGACCTAGAATTAATTTCATCTCACCGGGAGTCTGGATGTGTTATTGTAAAATCAGTCAGGAAATGTTTTAACACCCCAGACCTGAATATGAGAGTACTCATTTTCGACGTTGTGTGACAGTGAATGTACTTCAATATTTTCAGATTATGTGAGTTTTGCCAGTGTGAAAAGTCCTTTGCCTGAAGTTTCTAATTGTGATTCACTCTCAGTGAACTGAAACGCACGGGAAAAAAGATAATTGAAACAGCCAGTTGGCCCTGTTCGTTGTATAATGTCGAGCTTTCGAGACCAAATGAGTCAGATCAGAGAAGACACAATAGGCGTCAAGGTTTGTCTCACTGATCTGGAGCCAATACTATAAAACTTATACAATTGTATTTTCTAGAATTGTATTTTCTACCTAATAATATAACTGGCTAAAATTAATCATTAGCATTTTACTGGCAAATTGCCACATCTTTGAAAATGCTAATGGTTCATTTCAACCCATTTAATGTCATAACTAGAAAATACAATTCTAGAAATGCAACTGTAAAAGTTTTATAATATTGCCTCCAGATCAGTGAGACAAACCTCGACACCTGTGGTGTCGTGTTTGACCTGACTCATTAGTATTGGCCCCTGGTCTCGAAGAAAGAGACATAAATATGAGTATGACTGCTTAGATTGATTGACTGTTCTAATAATTGCTTTATTATATCATTTTTATGCCATGGCCAGTCGTCCGTCTGGCCGTCTGTCCGTCAACAATTCAATACGGCTCGGGCTAGAGGCCGTATTTATGAACCGATCTTTACGAAACTTCTTGGGTACCTTTGTTATGACCGTGGGACGAGAAGGAGTGTTTTGGGGTCCGGTCCGAAATTCAAGTTGGCCGCTGGCGGCCATTTTGTACAGACTTAGGTGCAATCAGATTTTTGCACAGAACTTCCATATGAAAGCGATGATTTGAATAATTTTTTGTATGAATGTTTAGTACCATGGGATACATCACATATAATACGGGTTTTTTTCTCGTACGTAAATTATGCAAATTAGACTAACTTTGGTGTATTTAGTGTTACTTTCAGCACTGTAAGTGCAAATGCCACTACGGATCGGGCTAGAGGCCATATTTATAAACCGATCTTTACGGAACTTCTTGGGTACCTTTGGTATCACCGTGGGACGAGAACGAGTGTTTTGGGTGCGGTCCGAAATTCAAGATGGCCGATGGTAGCCATTTTGTACAAAATTAGTTGCAATCAGATTTTTGCACAGAACTTCCATATGAAAGCGCTGATTTGAAAAATTTTGTGTATGAATGTTTAGTGCCATGGGATACATCACATATAATACGGGTTTTTTTCTCGTGCAGAAATTATGCAAATTAGATGAACTTTGATTTTTTCAGTGCTACTTACACACAGTAAGTACACATGTCAATTCGGCTCGGGCCAGAGGCTGTATTTATCAACCGATCTTCACGAAACTTCTTGAGTACCTCTGTTGTCACCTTGGGACGAGAACGAGTGTTTCTGAGTGTGGTCCAAAATTCAAGATGGCTGCCAGTGGCCATTTTGTACCGAAATTAGGTCTAATCAGTTTTTTGTACACAACTTCTATACGGCTCAGGCTAGAGGCCGTATTTATGAACCGATCTTTACAAAACTTCTTGGGTACCTTTGTTATCACCGTGGGATGAGAAGGAATGTTTTTGGCTGTGGTCCGAAATTCAAGATGGCCACCAACAGCTAATTAGTGCAATCAGTCTTTTGTACAGAACTTCTGTATGAAAGTTCTGATTTGAATAAATTTTTGTATGAATGTTTAGTAAAATGAAATACATCACATACAGTACGGGTTTTTTTCTCGTGCAGAAATTATGCAAATTAGATGAATTTTGATTTATTTAGTGCTACTTATACACTGTAAGTGCACATGTCAATACGGCTCGGGCTAGAGGCTGTATTTATCAACCGATCTTCACGGAACTTCTTGGGTACCTTTGTTATCACCTTGGGACGAGAACGAGTGTTTCTGAGTGCGGTTCAAAATTCAAGATGGCTGCCAGTGGCTATTTTGTACCGAAATTAGGTCCAATCAGTTTTTTGTCACAACTTCTATACAGCTCGTATTTATGAACTGATCTTCACGAAACTTTTTGGGTACCTTTGTTTTCACTTTGGAACAGGAGTGAGTGTGTTTTGGGGTGCCTTTGTTATCACTGTGCTATGGGAACAAATATTTTGGGGTTCAGTCAGACCCACTCTGGGACTCAAAGCTTTCTTTTCTAGTTTAGCATCTGACTGTCACCCACCTTTACAATACTTTACCTATATATTTGTTACAGGTTACAGTCAGTATTTATGTACAGACCGTTACAATACTTTATATGTACCTTTGTTATCAGGTCATTACCTAGATGTTTGTCATTGCTGTGTCACATACTATACATGTACATATCTTGACAAGTTGAGCTACAGTGTTATTGACACTTTCATTTTATATGACAGTAGATATTTAGTAATTGAACGCAACAAACGAAAAGTAAACAAAAAAATAAATTATGGAATGCTTGTCCTGAGTGTTTAGCGCAAGGCCACTGGAGTTTTTATTCTGTATCTCTAAAATTGTCCCTTCGAGAATCTCGTGCACATCAATGACGTCAAGGGAACCTCGTTTGAGACTGGCATGACATGGATTTGGAAAAGTAGAAACTCTCGTTTCCTGAAATCCGAAAAGCAATCTACAACGGCATTAAAGAAGTATTTGTGGCAGTCATATAATGAGTGTAGGTTACTAGTACAACGTGACGAGAATATCCCCTGCGAGCCAAAAAGCAATCTACAACGGTGTTGACAAAGTATTTGTGGCAGTCATATATGAGTGTGGGTTACTACTATATGGCGCGTGTATCCCCAGTCGATGAAAAATGATAACTTTCTATGCTATGCGATGGTTCGGGTGGCGCGGTGGCTCAGTTGGTAGAGGTGCGGGCTGTTAGCCGAGAGGTCCTCGGTTCGAATCCCACCAGCGGCAACCGCGTTGTGTCCTTGGGCAAGACACTTCACCTCCATTGCCCACGTGGGGGCACGGTGACGCTGTATAAGAGCTTTATTTGCATCACATGTATTTACATAAGGCTAAGTTCTACACAAATGTACTAATCATTTTATGAAGTATTTATAAATTATAAGAAGATATTCAGCATACATGTTCTGCAGGGAATGGCCTAGCCAGATTGGCTGTCTTCCTGTCATTCCCTGTGGTGAGTTTGTGGATTGCATGAATTGATACAAGTAAATATAAGAAATTGGTATTGATGAACGACTTATATGCACATTGGTGATGAGGGCGTGGCGAGGTAGAATGGACGTTTCACACTTGTGCTATCGATAATGGATGAAAAGATAATATATATACATCGTCCTTCCACCCAGCATCGGCCACAAAAGTGTATATGCAAACATACATAGACACACATATACATATATTTTTGCATATACACGAGTGTGCACAAGTGGGCAAGTATATATATGTAATGGCCTATGGTTCACCTATAAAACACGGGAATATCAATTAATGGAAGATCCGTGAAGATGCAACTGCTTGAATTTAATTTATGTATACACACACACACATGTAACCGTGCTGCTCACATACACACAATGCATTAGCATCGAGGTATACGGAATGAACCTATATGTGGGGCTCCACAAAGTAGGATGTGGTTTAGTAATGGCGTTTACAGTCCTTGCAGTTATTATCAATACAGTTTACTTCACTGGGATATTCTTCCAACATTTGTCTTATTATAGTTTTTTTAAATTCATTTCTGTTTGATAAATTAGTTATACGTTTGTCCATACTGTTCCATGTTTTGGGAAAGAGGCTAACGGGGAGTAGATCTAAAGATTTATTTCTTGTGTTCTTTACTTGGAGGCCACCAGAATGTCTAGTGGCTAGTCCAGGCGTGGCCCTTTCACTGAAATAGTGATCAAATGTTGCCGGAAGGTGCTTGTGTTTCCAGTCGTGTACGAATAGCATAATATGCAAAATGTGGAGGTCCTTGAGTTTTAGAATTTTATCCTTTCGAAATAAAGGATCGGTATGGGCTCTGTTTTTTTTTTTTTTTTTTTTTTTTTTTTGTTGTTTATAATTCGGAGTGCACGTTTCTGAAAGAGATATAATTTATTGATAGCTTTTGAGTGCCCCCATATCTGTATTCCGTATAGGAAATAACTATGTACAAGAGCATAGTATAAAGAAAGTAATGCGCGGTGGGGCAATACGTTTTTAACTCTGCTAATTACATTAAGAGATCTGGAAACTTTAGAGCAGAGTTGTGAAATATGTAATTTGTATGTCAGTTTGTCGTCGATATGTATTCCAAGAAATTTTACTGCGTTCTCATTTTCTGTTGATCCCACCCTTCCTACTTGGTCGTTATTAAGGAAAATTCTTAAGTTGATACTTTTACGTTGTGGGGAGGTTAATCAGTATAAACTTACTTTTGTTTGCGTTTAACTTTAATTTGTTTGTGGAGCACCATATGTGGACGTTCTCTAGTTCGACGTTAATTGTTTCAGACAGACCATCAATGTCATGACCTGATGAGTACACTGTCGTGTCATCAGCAAATGACAATAGATTAAGGGAAGTTGAGATGGATATATCATTAATACATAATAAGAACAGTATTGGGCCTGAAATCGAGCCTTGTGGGACGCCACAACTAATGGAGGATGGGTTTGATTTATATCCTGAGCATTGTACTAACTGTGTTCGCTCGCTGAGGTAGTCCCGGAACCAACTATTGCTGAGACCCCTGATGCAGTAGTGGTTCAATTTTCCCAGGAGGTTTTCGTGATTGATTGTATCGAACGCTTTGGATAAGTCGAGGAAGACGGCCAAGGTACTGTCTTTAGTTATTTTATTATTTTCGTATGCTATGTGTTCAAGCATTTTCAGAATGGGCTGAATGGTTGCGTGACCTTTCCTAAAGCCAAATTGTTTGGAATATAAGATCTTATTACTTTCTACAAAACATATAAGTCTTTTTAACATAATTTTTTCCAAAATGTTTGAAAATACGGGAAGTAAGCTAATGGGCCTATAATTGTGTAGTATGTGCCTGTCGCCTGATCTAAAGATTGGGGTTACCTTTGCTATTTTCATTCTTTTAAGGACTATATATATACCTGTCTGAAAGGATAGGTTGATGATATCTGAAATTGGAAGGACTATTTCTTTAGCAACATGTTTTAGAAGAAATATCGAAATCTCGTCGCAATCCTTGCTCTTTTTGGGCTTAAAACCTTTGATTATATCTATTACTTCGTCTGGACATGTCGGGTATATGAAAAAACTATTCGAGAAATTTCCTTTTAAATAATCCGTGTAGATCGTGGAAGTGTCAGGTATTTCCGGGCTAGTTAATCGTCCTATACTGGAAAAAAAGTTATTGAATTCTGCACCTATATCCTGAGGGTGGGAGTATTCCGTGTTGTCAGTTTTGATGTACGTTACTGAATGGAGGTTTGTATTAGATTTCTGAATAGCCTCGTTTAGTATTGACTTTGTTTGCGCTGTGTACTAAAGCGTACTGCACGTCGATGGAGCACCTGTCTTTAACCAGTGCTAACCCTGCTTGTGTGGAGTTAGTATGTTGGGGAGCTGACAGTTGCTTGCCCTTGCTCTGTGGTTCTCTCCGGGTTACCCCGGCTTCCTCCACCAGTAAAACTATCGTGGTCATGATTAGCCATTGTGCAGAAATATGTGACCTTAAACACCAGTAAATAAATAAATAAATAAATAAATAAATAAATAAATAAATAAATAAATAAATAAATAATATGCGATGGTTCTTGAGTACGGCTCTGCGAAGCTTCGAAATTCTATTCGATTCGAAATAGTCCCCATGATTTGATTCGATTCGATTTCAATCACGCCGATTCGATTTTTTTCGAATCGTCGAGATGCTCTCAAAGTCCCAGAAAATCCTAAAAAGTGTCTACCCTTGAACTCTTCTTTTATCATCAGGTCTCCTGTACAGGAAACCTGATGATAGAAGAAGCGTTTAAGCAGGTTCCGCTTCCGCTTGCGTTCTGAAATATTCAACTTTTGTGCTTGATTCACTCGAGGCTCCATTGGACACAATACTTGAGTGGAGACTAACAATATTACGTTTGTAAGAAGATGCAATATCCACAACTTGAAAAGCAGCGCGATTCGATTCGATTCGAAATCTGATGCCTGATTCGATTAGAGATTCGATTAGAGATTTGATTCGACCCGAAGTTTGAGGTCCGCAGGGCCCTGTTCTTGGGGTGTAGAGCTGCTATTTTTTCTCGTGATTTTTTCACTTGCTTGCGTGTTGTTTCGATAGTAATCAACCCTATTCTTCTTATTTTTACCCATGGTACGCTGGGAGGAGTTCATGTTTGCATTATATTGTGCTTGACAGATTTTTTTCAGAACTTCTCGTAGAAGGTCAACATAACAAAAATAGTAAATCTTATTCCCTGAATCTGCGTTCATCAAAAATTTAAGTGTAATAAATAACATTTTACGATATATGTTTACTATAAATAGAGCAACAGTCCCATTCATCTTGCCCAAATATAAAGTAACCGTCCCCCCAAAGTGAAGAGCACCATTCGCCTGTCCGTGCGCCCATCGAGCCGGACGCACATTCTGTATCTTAAGCGGTAGGAGATGTGATCTAACGCAAAATATTTCCATTGTCCAAGTACCCGGTATTGTTTCCTTATGTCTTAATCATTTTGTCCTTATGTGGTAGGGGGTTGGGTTTGCAACAAAAGAACAAACACATAAGGGCCAAATTTAAGTACGCCCGTCCGTCTGGAAGTTTGTTCATACGATAACTGGAATCATTGAGGATTTCAATTCATTTTTATATGTTGTTCCATATTAACAATATCTTAGACAAGTTTAATAGCTACAGTTATTCTATGGAAATTAAGGGAGTTATTGCTCTTTGTCAAAGTGTGTCCACAATTTAATTCTGTTATGCAATAATTTCATCGGTAGACCACAGGTTTCAGTACAATTTGATAGGCTGCTTCACGTGAATATTGTCTTGGACTAAGTTGACAATCACAATAATTTCTCAAAAAATGAGTCATTGTCCTTTATTTGCTGAGGTTTGCTCGAAATTTCCTTGTTTTTGCAATAATTTGAACAGTGTACATCAGATTTAAATATATTTTGATACCATATTTTGTACTAACTAGTGGATGGACCCATGCCATGCATGGTTTTTCGGATTGGTGCCATTTCGCGGTACCTCCTTTGAAGCCTTGAATCATAAAGTGTTGTACCTGCACCTATGTTGCGACAGATTTGCCTATTCTCGGTAAATAACGCAATATATTGCCACTAAACATGTCGTTTTAGTTACATCGGATAGAAACACACCCGCCGAATATGAAGTCGATCGGGCCCATAGACGCTGCGGAGATGGGGGGACGTCACGACAAATAGAAACGACAAAAAGATTAACGCAAATTATAATAAGATGATGGATTGGACAAGTTAAGAAATTGCGATGACTTCTTGAAAATTTGGAAAGTTATTGCCCCTTGTTGGTTTTGTTTTAAAGTCTATGTGATGACTTTGGAAGTAGACACCAGGTTTCCATAAATTTTGATAAGTTGGTGTATATTAACAATGTCTTGGATTAGATCGAAAATCACAGGTATTTGTCAAAAATTGGGAGTTATTGCCCTTTGTGTATGCCGTTTTACTGTAAATTTTAATGTTCATGCGCTGACTTGTAAAAACGTAATCATCAGATGTCAACACATTCTGTTGGGTGAGCTTTAAAACCATGTCGATGTGTTGAAAATCGATAGCGTTTTTATCTAATTTTTAAATTTTGTTGTTGTTGTTGTTGTTGTTGTTGTTGTTGTTGTTGTTGCCGTTTTCGTATTTTATTGGACTTTTCAATAATGTGTAACTTAACCCTACGAATCGGCCGTATCCGCCCGCGTAATATGCAAATCCAGCAGTTGAAAAAATATTAATTTTTCAAAAAATTTCAACAAAACCATATCATGTGACCCCTTGTTGGAACGAGCTCGTTCCAACGAGGGGTCACATGATATGGTTTTGTTGAATTGTTTTGAAAATTTTGAAAAAATGATATTTAAAATAATAAATTTTGATATCGTCTGCGTTGGGTAAAGGTTTAAATAGTAATTATTGGATTTCAGGAATGTTGTTTAGCTTCTTGCTCTTTTACTGATGACAGTTCATCGGGGGCGCGGATGGGAGATTTTATTTTCTTTGCGATGTTTCTTCTCTTGTTCTTCCAGGGTCCTGCAAACCTCATATTTCTGGTCGAATTGAATCTCGAATCGAATCAGGCATCAGATTCCGAATCGAATCGAATCTCTAATTGAATCGCACCGCTTTTCAGGTTGTCGATACTGCACCTTCTTACAACTGTATTATTGTCAACCTCCACTCAAGTACAGGAGACCTGATGATAGAAGAAGAGTTCATGTGGAGACACTTTGTAGGATTTTGAGAACATCTCGACGATTCGAAAAATTTGGAATCGGCGCGATTGAAATCGAATCGAGTCATGGGGACAATTTCGAATGGGATCGAATTTTGAAGCTTCGCAGGGCCCTATGTTCTTCCCCAAAAGAGTTGTTACGTCATCTGTAAATTTCTGCACAAGTCTTAAAAGTCAACAAAACGAAATCAAAAAATTATTTCTTGAGGGTCTTTGTTCATCAGAAAGCAATTTCATTGGAAATAATATTCAAACGTTTCTAATGGGATGAAACATCCATTTAATAATTATAATTTTGTTATATTAGCTTTTTGTGATGTTTTGTTTACAACAAATAGGGTGCGAGTCCTATTCGTTTGGGATCAATGTACTTTATCCCTCAAAAGAGTTCTTATATCATCCTTGGATTTCTATGTTAGACTTAGACCCTGCATCTTTTCCTGTGTGTTAGATATTTGTGACAGTGTCGTTTCGTGTTACAACTTAGATATCTTTTTCCCAGATGGTAATGTCATTAAAAATATGGTTTGAAGGGTCCGTTTTAGATTTTTTTCCTTTTTACAAGAATGAAGAAAGCAACGCCGTTGTGAAAGTAATTTTCTGCAGTTTTTCTTTTCTTTTGTTGTGATGTCTAAGTGTTTAACCTCTCTTTTCTGTTTTCTTTGTACATTAACTTTAGTTTGGAATCACAGCCAACTGAAAATAATCAATTGCAAAAAATGGTTCTTTGTGTGACGAACGTATGAGAGAACCATCCCAAAACAGAGTATTTCCAGTGGAGTCAGCCGCCCACACATCCAGTCCTAGTTAGTCGAGTAAACAAGTGAGCTTGATATTGGTTGTGCGTTTGTGATAACAAAATGTTGTGGCCATTACCAGCTTCAGAGAGTGCAGAGGTTAGAAAAAATGATCTCTGCCATGTAGTGTTTCCAACCATAAACCACTCCATGATTTTGACGTTCCCACTGTACATTGGTCTTTAATTATTTCCGATACACTCTATGTGTAAACCTTCGTCAGATTTTACCCAGGGCTTACGAAACATGAGGTAGAGGTATCTCACAACACACCTTGCTAGGAGTCTCGTAGCTTATAACGATGACAGAAGCAGAAGAATGTTTACGGTAGCCGGATCGAAATCTCGCAAACTCTAGTACAAAAAGCAACCAGGGGCCAATACTATAAAACGTTTACAATTGTATTTTCTAGAATTGTATGTTCTAGTTACGGCCTTTAAATGGGTTAAATGAGCCATTAGCATTTGCAAAGATCTGGCAATTTGACAATTGGCAAATTGACATATTTTTTAAAATGCTACTGATTCATTTTAGTCAGTTATATTAATAGGGGGGAAATACAATCTAGAAAATACAATTGGAAAAGTTTATAGTATTGGCTCCTGCAGATCGTCTCATTTGAGACATTTGAACTGGTCAAACTGATTGATGTGTGGCCATTATACCTCAATATCAACACATATTTCAGTTGTTTAACCCATTACTCAACGTTCACGATAGCAGAAATTGTTATTCTTATTACAGTTTTTTTAAATTTAAAAAAATAATTCCGAAAAGAAATATCATGTGACCCCCTCATTGGAGCAACCTCAACGAGGTCGTTTCAATGAGGGCACTCATGATATGATTTTGTCGATTTTTTTTTAACTGCTTAATTGTAAATTACCTAGGCGAATGCGGTCGATTAGGTAGGTAAAGCGTTAATTATTTACCAAAACAGTACAACTGAACCCGACCAGGCGCCATTAACAGACATCGTCATTCAAATTTTATTTTTGTTTCCCTTTTTGGTCTCCAAAACACACCTCATCACTATTCACTGGAACGTGCTCGTCCAATCGTGAGTCATAAGCTATGTTTTACAGTGGAATGGTCAAAATTCACGCGTGGGCAGTGCTGGCCACGAGTGCTTTTTCAAATCAGTCGTTTTCAGCAAATATTCAATGAAAGAAGCACCGGGTCTTTATTGAAAATTTGATGGCGATTCCATTGTTTTATGCCGGAGATTCACTGATAATGCATGCGTGGAAATATTGCCCATGCGTGGATTTTGATCTTTCCATGAAGATGCCAAATATTATGTTTTAATTTGTTCCAGAACTGTTTTTGCAAGTCTCTTCGTGTCAGGTAAATATATAATGAAGAAGGTTATTGGGTGAAATAGCCTGTGTGGAATTTTCAAAAAGCAAGTCTTAGGATGCTTGCAAAAGGCAACAGAGCTTTGAGACATTTTATAATACGCCTATAAACGTTTCAGCCTTCCCGGGTAATATTTGCAACACATATCACCTCGCCAAATTCCAAAACTATCATACATGATTACTTTTTCTGTTAATCGAATAGGTTTTTTTTATGTATTTTAAATATTACATTTGGAAACAAACTGTTCAGAAAATTTCGAATCCGAGAATGGAAACGGAAAAGCATAAATTATCGAAGTTGTTATTTTAATTTTCCACAAGTTTACTATTTGGCAAAGGATTTGTCAAATCTCTCCTTCAGCTTTTCAGATCCAGACAGCAAGGATTTATTGAGAACCACCTGAAATTCTCACCATCGACAGCCTCAAGTCTGTCCTCATTTTTGTAGATTTTCCATTAATATATTTCTTCTGTTCAAAGGCAGATAATGCCACTTGGGATAAGGTGCTTGGAATATGTTGCGTGGGGAATGCTGCCAGCGCTGCATGCACTAACAGTACCATTGCTACCCGTAAGATGTGTGAGCTAGCAATGTCGTGGAACAAGAAGACGCATGTAGTTATCGTTCTCTGGCACGTCTTTGGGTTGAAAGTCCACGAGCAGAGAGGTTAATTACAGGTCTTCAAAATTCCCCCAAACAGAGACAGTAAACACTGTGCTAAAATAATATTATGGGGCCCAAATTATGCTGTATTTCAAATATTTTTTCATCGTTTTGCAGAATTGTGACTATATATACATATAGTTTGGTCAGATTTCCTCGATGCGCGCATAAATAAGTGAAACAAAAAGCAGAGTTCGTCTATGAGAAGTAATCTGCATCGACGGTGTCATATACGACACTGTCGATGCAGATTGCTTTTCAGTAGAGAACTCTGTATGAACCTATAATCAAAGCTTGAGATGTAGAATATTGATATTTGTGTCATTTCCTCTTAAAAGTCATACTATTGCCTGCCACCGGAAAATTAAGAAACCTTCTCTGGTAAACTTAAGCTCAAGTGGGAGAACTAATAATAACGGTGATGACTTATAAGAAGAGGCTATAAATATATGAATCTAAGTGAGGAGCTGAAAAGTGTAAGAAATGGATGGCGAGGAGGTGAGAATACCGGAGCTTTTCTTTCCCATCCTGCTATAATATTTAAGATCCGCCCAAATTAGACTCACCTAAAGGCGAAGCAGTGAATCATCGCATATACTCACGATTGTCTCCTCGTCTTCAGTGCAGTCAGGTCAACGAAAGGTTTAGCATTCCAACAATGCATACTTGAATATGAAATGAGGAGGTAATATTGGATACCTCCCTCAAATAGCCTGTCATTTGGCTGTAGGTGATAACGATAAACCCATGCCTGGTTTGCTGTCTCCATTTTGCCATTAACCTTTCTGGCCGTTATCTGATATTTAATTATTTTTGCGCGCAGAGAAAAGAGTAGCGGAAGACCAGAGGACACATTGAACAAACACTGAGGATAAATAATGATTCAGGACTAGATTTTTATTGAACCTTCCTATAAATGCATAATGGATTCGCCCATCACAATAGTTTATGAGACGATACCATTCAGAGTTGTGCAACATTGTTGAAAGCGTCAAAACGTTCGATTCATTTTGGCTTCAGTTGGCTGGGTAACACCTAGAAAATTGTCACTTTCCTGCCTTTGAAATCCGTGGTAATTGGCAATTGTCTTTTGGTTTGATCAAACTTTTTTGAAAAGTTCGAAATTATTTAAAGCAACGTAATGATTTAGGGCAGATTTAAACGTTAAAATTCTTTTAAGTGGAACTGACAACAAAGAAACAGTTATATCTGAAGAAAGAAAACTGTTAGTGAGTATAAGTTGAGATTTGGCAATTCCATAGTAACCAGAGTATGTTTAAGCATTTTGGAGAAGAGATAACGCCTGATACCATTTTTATAGTAGAACAACGAGTAGCAGACGACGCAATGCCTTCGAATTAAAAGCAAGGTAATTCAGGCGGCATTAAGAAAATTGCATTCGCGTGGAAGTGTTGGCCGCTACCTGAACACAATCTGATTTCTGTTGAACTTTATACTTGAAGGAGTCACAGGCGAATATTTTCCAACCCGCTTACTTGTGGTCCATAGGCATGCACTTTGATATCTTTGTGTCTTGAAATTAAGAAATTTAATTTTAGCATATGATACACCTCCCAATTTAACCATTTATCAAAGACAAGTCAGTTCTTTAACTCATTAATCCTTTGGACCCTGAAGATACATCCCATGCCGGATGAGAACCATCAACTCGTAGAGTCTTTATTCGTTACTGGGGAAAGTCCAAATCCATATTTTCAACGTGCAGCCTTGGGGCAGCACGTTTATTATCTTGATTGGTCTATTATACAAATTTACTGTGCGCCTATCAACTTTATCAATTCCGGTCGTATAACGATTCTGGACCGGAAAAGCGGCCTTCCCGGTTCAAAAGGTTAAATATTGGTCGCAGCAAATCTCTTGTCATTAGTATTTATAACAATTTTAACGTCGACACTTTGGACGCCATTTCCCCTTTAACCCTTTACCCAACGTAACGGCCAAAACCGGCCAGCGCTATTATCAAAAATCGCCAATTAATTTTCAAAATATTTTCATTTTTTGTCTCAAAAACATAGGTTATGACCCCTCGTTGGAACGAGCTCGTCGAGCTCGTTCCAACGAGGGGTCATAACCTATGTTTTTGAGACAAAAAATGAAAAAAATTAGTTATTCAAGAATTTTTTTTGCAAGTGTCGTCTGCTTTTCATGTTAGGTAAAGGGTTAAATGGAATCAACGTTTTGATAAGTAATATCTTGAGTTGTACTGTTATGAATTTTTTGTTCATCAAACTTAGTCGTGGATGCTACACGGTAGCCATGACTAGATCTGAAGAAAAATTGTTAAAAAATACTCTGCTGGTTAAGAATTACGTCTCGGGGATTTGATTGAGAGCGTCATATATAGTACTGTCGACAGCCAAATGAACGAATCCATTTTGTATTAGGGAGCAGGTCAAGTAATAAATTTATTCCAACAACCTGGAAGCTCCCAATACGTCTGCGGGAATGAATAAATAACGAGTCTCTCGGGAAATACACAATAGATTAGTCTACTTTATTGTTGATAGTTTAGTATGTAACCAGACCTTTTACAGTCATAGGGTTAAAGGGGCACATCTAGTATTGCCCATAGACCTATAGGTGGGCCCACCTATAGAAAGTCCTCGGATGTAAACAAAGCGTGTTTTCCCATTGTTTACAAAACAGCTGATAGCATACAGTTGTGTTGACGATTCCGATCAGTGCATATGTCGGTTCCATTATAGTTCATATTTATTTGTCCAATTGACCCATTCGTTCGATTTTATGATGAAATATTGATCCCGTTACCTGTATGTGTCTTTGTGTCAGTGTATTTGTGGATAAACTTCCTTCTGTTCGATCCTGCGACATTCTCTCTATCCACTGCCCATCTTTCCCCTTTTTCACATTCATTTTTCTTTCTTTCCCTCGCCCCGCAGTTTTGTCAGTGGGAGAATGGGGTGCTGGGATATTCACCCATGGCTTGGAAATGGTCAGCGATTTCTTTTCTTTTGGTGAAAATTGTCACAGTAATGTGGACTCTGGAAACGATCGAGAAGTGTGGGATGAGAAAGGCTTTCGGTTCATCGCTGAATGATTAGGTGTTTCCTTTACATCTTATACTTTCTTTCATTTTTATTTCAAGAATATAGATTAGGCCCGACGCTAATGAGGCCATCGGTGCCACCCATCAACCTCATCTATGATTTTTTTTTAATTTGGGAGGGTAATTGTATTTTTTTCTCATTATTTTTGGACAACTTCAGTTCATTTACGGGAAATTTGACGCTTCTAAAATATATTTTATTTTGTTCGAGAAGAAATGCTCCAACTGCGGGTTTTTGGTGCGGAAAAAGTACGAAATACAGTTATAAAAAGTACGACGCGTCGTCATGGGTGAATACATCCGCGAGGATCCCCCATATCTTTTTGTGATTGCACATGGCTGGATGTCGCGTTGTACTGTAAAACGTGAAAAATGGGAGGAGGGGGGGGGGGGGGGGGAGCTGTTTATGTCCTAAATAACCCGCGCGGTGTACGGCTACTACCGGGTGGAAACTAGAAATAGGCCTTTAAAGGTTCAACCACAACTTGAAGTAAGTTGATTGGAAAACAGTTGTTTCTTTCTCGAGGTTTTGTTTATATTTTTCAATAGAATCATATTTTTGTTTCAGGTTGTATACGTCACAGCGACGTTGCCGTATCTGGTACTGGTAATATTTTTCTTTCGCGGTGTAACTCTTCATGGTTTTGAACGTGGTCTTGAACATTTATTTGTTCCAGAGGTACGCATGCTATTTTTTTTTTAAACTCTTTACCAAACACGAACAGCAGACGACACTTGCAAAAAAAAACTCGTGACTAAGAATTTTCATTTTTTGCCTCAAAACATAAATTATTGGAACGACCCCGACTTGTTCGTTACAATGAGAGGTCAGTAGTCTGTTTTGGATGCAAAACTTGAAAACATAATAAAATTTGAATGGAGATTTTTGTGAATACAGTACGGCCGCCGTGGACTGGTCACTTTCCACAGGTGGGCAATATTTCCACTGACACAATAATATTAGATTCCAAACACTAATTATGGGGAAAATTATCAAAAATTTAATTAATGAAGCACCGAGTACAACCCGGCGCTTCATTAATTAAAATTTTGCAGCTGATGCTAATATCTGGTATACGGATGCGTGGATATCACCGCCCACGCGTGGATTACGACCAATCCGCGGCGTCTGTACTGAAGCGTCACTTTGGTAAATTGTTCACCACTTCACCAAACGTGATTATAACAATAACATGTTCTTTTGAGGGCGTTATGGTTCATTAACGGCCCTAGAAAAACGATTAACAGACCGAGGGCCACTTAAAGCCGTTAATGGTCCCGAGGGCTGTTAATCATTTTTCGAGGGCCGTTAATGTACCATGACGCCCAAAAAAGAATATGTTATTACTATTATTACCACTTACCAAAAAACGCCATTTCAAGCCACTGCAGACATTTTTGATTTAG
Organism: Pictodentalium vernedei; assembly: GCA_031216915.1. NCBI lineage: Eukaryota > Metazoa > Mollusca > Scaphopoda > Dentaliida > Dentaliidae > Pictodentalium > Pictodentalium vernedei. The sequence goes on along the minus strand of CM062295.1, from coordinate 548,359,417 downwards.
AAATAGAAGAACGCCATTTCAAGACATTGAGACATTTTTGATTTAGAAATAGAAGAATCGGATTGTCGTTTGTTTATTTACAAACAAAGGTCAAAGTTGAGTACAATTTATTTGGATGACTCGAAAATAGGATTGCTGGAATTTGGCTGAAGCGCTTTAACTACAAACTCACGCCGTTATTTACAAAATGAGATTATTTATCGTATCAGTACTCACCACCACTTTTAAATCCTAAATGAAGTTAATAATCCGAAATAAATCATGGTTTAATCCGTTGTGTTGAAATAAATGGACAACAAAATTTCGAGCACATTAGTGTCATTTTTCCGCAACATAAATTACCCACAATTCTGGGCTAGCGGGCCGTTTTCATTATTAACGATATTTTTGCGGGCTGTTATTAAGTCTTATCGTCCACCTCAGATCATTTTAATAATCTAAGGAGCGCCCTATAAAGTGGTCCAGTGCGGGATCATAATCTGTGCTTTGGAGGCAAAAGAAAAAAGTGAAAAGAAAAGAAAATTTGATTTTTTTTTTTGTATTTTGCAACTGTCGGAAAACCGGTCACTGCAGGTAAAGTGTTAATAAAGACGAAAACATTGGTTTGTTACACCAGAAATAGCAGTGTAATGTGTTTTATTTTCGATTATAGTGGTTTTGAAGTCAATGGATCAGTGCACAGATAAAGGTCCGTATGGCTGTTGTTTTGTCCCTCAAGTTAAAGTGTTCAGGACACATATGCATACCACCTTCAGTTTCACTGTAAGAAGTAAATGGACTATTTCTAGGTATTTTTATCAATGATTCTTTAAAAAAAAAGTTACCGATTATGTCTAATTTTTTCGAGAAATAAAGCTAAGATAAACATCAAATAACTTATTCAAATAATTATTTATTTGTGTTTAACGACTTTTTCGACAACCAAGGTCACCTCGTGTCAGACAGTTTTACGGGTCGAGGAAGCTGGAGTACCCGGGGAGAACCACCGAACGGCAGACTCCCCAATGTACTAACTCCACACAAGCAGGGTTAGCATTGGTTGAAGACAAGTGCCCCACCGACGTGCAGTATGCTTTAGTACACAGCGCCGCCGTGCGTGCACGTGGGCAATTGGGTTAAGTTCCTTGCCCAAGTACACAACGCTGAAAGGTTTGTTGATGTCTTTTTATTTGGGGTTCATCGGCTGGTTTCAAACGCTGTTGGACTGGTTTATGCGTTATGCGCCCACAGGAAATCACTAAATAGTGACAGGTAACTATACAACCTTCAACATTTTCGCGAATCTGGAGCTCGAGTCACTTAAGCTTATGTAAGTACCTTGAAGATTTCATTATGCTTTAACATGGTATACAGATCTCTAAACTAAACAATGTAATCCCATCCTATCCAGCTGACTTCATTCAGATTAGGACTCATGATCCCCCAGGGATCATGGTGTGTTGGTGTTCAATCTTAACTTGCATAGGCATGAAAAATAAAAGTGACGTTATTAGAGATGGGCAATATACGGAAAAAACGAACCGATACCGATATCATGGGGATACCCAAAAAGCCGAACCGAATCAATAGCTGAATACCAGTTGATTGGTCTATTGTAAGCGGGACTTCCTAAAGATGGCAGGGTCAGGGCACATGCTCTGAGATCGCAAAAGCCTGAAATAGATCTGTTAACGTTAAGGCGCGTTTAAAACAAGTCACACAATTACTGTAGATATGCGTTGTGTTCATAAAAGAGCTGAGCTCATTGGCAGTGGCTTTTATAGCGTTGTGGTAGAGTGATTCAAGAACAACTTATTCTGTTCTTTCCTGAATTACTCTTTGGTACAATAAGCAAATTTCAGTCAAGTCAGATACCGAACCGATACCGAGGTATACCCCCATCCCTAAAAATACCGAAACCGATACCGAACTTAAAATTCCATCCCAATACCGCACATCTCTAGACGTTATGATCAAAAGATTATGAACATCAGTGACAGAGTATTTGTTTCTGAATTAAGTGTCGTCTGCCTGCACCTCACAGAATTTGTCTAAAAACAATTACTAAGGTTATACAGAATTCTCCAGCTCCTTATTATTAAGTGCGTCAGTGTGAGGACACCAGCTATACAACACCATGAGTGAAGAGACTCAACTTCATGCTTCTTGGGCTTCTGAGCTCTGGACTTTGAGAACATCTCCGCTGTAAATAAAAAAACAGTCTATTTCAAAACAGGCAACATTGTGAAAAGGGGAGAAACTCCAAATCAATATAAGCAAGAAAATAATTCCGGAAAGTGGCGGTCACTTTCTCTAATGATGTTTGAACCTTATATCTGCCACAAGAGAAAAAAAAAAAGATTTTTTGTTTCTTGATATTTCGCCTCATTTTATAATGTTTCATATGAAATGAATTTCCAAAAGGGTGCATGTTGTTCATTTTTTCACTTGTGTTCATTACAGTGGCATAAATTGTTGGACCCTCAGGTATGGCTAGATGCCGCGACTCAAATATTCTATTCTTTCGGATTGGCGTTTGGTTGTCTTATTGCCTTAGCCTCATACAACCCAGTGCGGACAAACTTCGTGAGAGATACACTTGTGGTTACCATTGCAGACTTCATTACGTCCATATTTACAGCAACGGTTGTGTTTTCTATATTAGGTAAGAAACTTAACACGTGTATTTATTGTGTACACATCTGCATAAATAGTTTTATTATATATCCAAATAAAATTGACCAATGGAAGGTAAAACATAAGGTCACGTGATTGTGCAATATTGTCCTGTACTGAACAGCTTAGCCCTTCAAAACGTTAAAAGCGCCCTGTATTTTATTGTACTCACGAAGACAGGTAGAGTGCCCTTCCTTGAAGTGATTAATGTAGATGATCTCGTTCACTTCTGAAAGTTAATTAGCTTTGTTTTTATGATGGAAAGTGTGCCCCGACATCCAAATATCAAGAATATACATATTCCAATTGCAATATTCAAATTTCCATGCTAATAAGTTGCTTATGAGATTGCTATTGAGAAAAAAAGACAACAAACAATATAGGCTTGACTCATATCATCAAACGATCTGATTCGGGGGGGGGGGGGGGGGTTAGTTAAAAAGCATAATTAAAAGCAATAAATACCCATAAAAACTTCTTTCAACAATATCTGAAAAATCACTCACCTCCTTCCATGCATTTGCCAAACGGATCTTCAAGTGTCCGGATGGAAATGTAGATATCTGACTAGTGGGGGGATCTCTATGTGGATAGCACTGGGAGATGATTAATCTCCAAGAGAATAACACTTGTCTTCTGATTCCCTTTCCATTATTGTAGAAACTTTGCAAATAAAAATAGGTTTGTAATAAATGCGATGTTCCTTCACTTTCAGGGATATACAGGAATTCTTTTGTTTCCATTTATAGATATTTTAATCAAAGGATTTAATTCACCTTGAAACCATCAGAATATTAACACAATTAGTGGAACTACGCGGCGTAGTAAAAAAAACACTGCTGTAGTGAGTTTTTATTCCCAAGGGTAATGTCATTATAATACGTGTCAAGTCATGTCGCGATTAAGCAACATTTCTTTCGCTGATTCAAAGAAAATGAATGTTTATGGTATTTTTAGATTTGAGAATCTGGAATATATCAGTTGTTCGGAAAAGCGAACCATAGCTGAAATATTCCAGACGATTGAATCGAAACATAGGCGATGGACTATTTAAGAGCTAGACTGGTTCCAGGCCATAACAGCATCAAATTCCTAACAGAATTAGACTGGTGACCCGAGAGGTTATAAAACTTGGTGTACACTGAAGTAACAGGTTCATTCTGATCGTTTGACTGGTTTCATTTCCTGCAGTCCGATTGGTTGGTTCAGTCAATCAATCAGCTCAAGCGAAGGGTAGCCAAAAAAGAGCGGGAATAAAGGAAGAGTAAGACATCTACTGGACAGAATGATGTAGCAATGAGGTCGGGATAGGAAAATAGAAGATCTGGGAAAGGCAGAAGAAGGTCAGGAGAAAACAAAATAAAGTCGGAGTCAGGAGAAACGTTAATGTTGATCCAACATCTGAGTAAGCACATCAAACAATAATATGACCCAAGAGACTATACAGCATAGGACAGAATAAGTCAGAGGGTAGAGAATTTGATAAAAGTCATGCCAACAGAAAAATCCGACCACGTAAAAATATACCCCGGACCCTGGATGTCACTATTACCATGGTGCCTCGCACAACCTGATACACGACCCACGTAGTAATGAAGAAAGGTAGTTCAACTCGCGATAAAAATTCTTGAAAAACTAATTTTGTTCATTTTTTGTCTCAAAAACATAGGTTATGATCACTCATGAGAACGAGCTCGACGAGCTCGTTCCAACGACAGGTCATAACCAATGTTTTTGAGACAAAAAATGAAAAAATAATGGAAATTAATTGGCGATTTCTTTAGAATAGCATTGGCCGGTTATGGCCGTTGCGTTGGGTAAAGGGTTAAGATTTAATTTGTTTATGTGACAGAATTGTTAGATAAATGAATTATCATGATAATGTGCATGTCCTGTGATTTGTATCAGATTCTCGGTGGTGTCCAAAAATGGGATCAAAACTCGGTGGTGTCCAAAATGGGATCACAACTCGCCGGCAAAGCCGGCTCGTTGAGATCCCATTCTGGACACCACCTCGAATCTGATAATCTGTATATAGATAATTAGTCTTACGTAGGAAATAATTATTCTTACGTTGGGGGTACCGAGAAGTAAATATAATTTCAACCTAATCCTACTACACGTCTGTAGAAACACGGCTCGGTGCAATTTGTTTGAAAAATAGTACTTGTGCATGTTTAAATCATGTGACACCGAGGCGTGTTTTTATCTACGGGCGTGTAGTAGGACCATGTTTAAATTATATTTTTCTTGTCTGTATCTCCTCCGAAATACTTAATATCTCCAAAGTAGGACACGGTATCTCATATGTAAGACTTATTATCTTCCTCATGTAACTAATTATCTACTTCATATCAACACCATTTCAATCTCTCTTCCACTTTTAACTGTCTACATCACCCCCATGTCCCGAAGGGCACCTTGAAGAAGAGTATAATACAAGTCAAAATAAGTTGTACGATAACCATTATAAAATATGTATCTTTCTCTTCATACACCTATAAGACCAGAGGCTGACATCATTTCTGGAAAGCTCCCTCATAGGGCTTTCCAGAAAATGATGTCAGATTCTGATCTTATCCGTGCAGGAGCAGCAGTATACTTAGTTTATTGCGGTCATGCTACAACTTATTTTTACCTGTACTGTACAAAAAGAAAAAATGTTGATCTGTTTGATATGATAACATTATATTTATTATTTATTTATTGATGTTTAAGGTCACATACTTATGCACAATGGCTAATCGTGACCGAGACAGTTTTACGGGTGGAGGAAGCCGACGTACCCGGAGAGAACCACCGAGCAACGACGAGCAACTGTCAGCTCCTCAACATTCTGACTCAGTTCAAGCTCCGCTCAAACAGGGTTACAGTGGTTGAAGACATGTGCACCATCGACGTGCAGTACGCCTTAGTACACGGCGTCATCGTGCCCCCATGTTGGCAATCGGGATAAAGTGCCTTGCCCAAGGACACAACGCGGGTCGTCCCGGACGGGGATCGAACTCGGTACCTCTAGCTCATAAGTCCAACAGTTTACCACTGAGCCACCACGCTCCCGATTTGATAACATTGGGAGAGATTGTCTGTTTGGGAGTAACAGTATGACGATTGCCTTTGTTACCTGTTTTGTGGGGATATGAACTGGGCGTATGAAGGGGCAGTTTAAAACGTAGCATGCCGCAAACGGTTGATTTTGTTACAGATTTTAAAGCTACCATGGCTATGAAGGGGCAGTTGAAAACGTAGCATGCCTCACACTGTTGATTTTTTTACAGGTTTTAAAGCTACCATGGCGTATGAAAGATGCTTAGATGAAAACAAGTCCAATTTCACAACCACAAATACCACCGTTTGTGATTTTAAAGCAATTATTGGAGAGGTAAATACCTTCTTTTGAAAACGTCGGATATGTATATACAGGGAGATATCCATCGGTGGAGACGTGTATGGGTGAGCCGTTCCCTCCTGCCCTCAATCGTCTTACTCGCTGCCCATTTATTTGTTTCATTTTTGTCAAATAAGGCAGTCGGATTATAATTATGTTGAAATGCTTCTCATAAAAGAAAGAAATGAGAATTGTCGTTGTTGTTCCTTGTAAAAAAGTACCTTGGTGCATCTTTTATTGTCCCCAAATATTCTGGTATACCAAGGCATTTGGGTACATCGCTGTTTTGTACCATCAAATGTTTTGAAAAGAGCTGTTTTGACTAAATGAAAGTGCCCCTGCTCCATCATCATTCCCTTTTTGCTTTATTAGATGCCGCGCTTAACGCTTGTGCCATTTCTGTTGGGTTGTTACGTGCTACCGGGACACAGAGGGAACAAGTTCAGTTTAAAACAAGAAAGAAAATGAGCCCAAAGTGTGAGAATATGGACGTGTTATGCTGGGTCCTTTCAAGGGCGCGTGTTGGCGTCTAGCGTCTAGACCCGATCGAATCCTTGGAATCCAGCAAAATGTCAAATTCAAAGGCCAAAAATTTATCAGAACTAAAATAAGCCAGCAAAGTGTATTTATGACTCAAAGTGGGTAAAAGTTGTATGCATTCTGTGTCGTTTCTCCGAAACGGTCGGAACTTTTTTAAATGAGAGTTAATTGGGACCCTCCAAACTTAATATCATTGGGGATGAGCCTCGTTTTCATCGTAAAGGTGGATGCTCCTAGTTTTTTTTTCTTTTTTTCCCGGGTGCGGGGTTGTTTGTGTTTGTTTTCTTTCTTTCAGTTTGTCTTTGTTGTTTTGAGGCCTTTTTCTTTGGATTTTTGTTGTTGTTGTTTTCATTTTCTTTTCGTTCTGTTGTCTTGTTCTGTTTTTATTTATTTATTTATTTATTTTTAGTTTTTACGTTTCTTATATTCGCAAGTTATGCATAATATTTGACCCCGTATAGCCTCTTCTCACAAATTCTTGTATATCGCATCTCATTGCATGGATATTTGAAACTTGGTAGTATATGAAGACATGCATCAGCTTTTGCAAACATCTGGTAGACATACAAAGATATAAAATATCAATATTCTACACTTTCAAATAATGGCCGAAAGAAGAAAAAAACTCATGGTGAGAAAGCATAATTAGAGATAAGTACGACTCGGCTTCTATCATAATTCGAGCCTATTTCATATACCTGTTATGTTACTTACGTGTGTCAAATATATTTATACATATTAAAGGAACGTAAGACCTCAACCAATGGAAATTTCGGCCAGGTCGTTTCAGCCTAGGTGGTCGGACAAGGGGTTGGATTGAGACGTTTCGAACCTACGTTTTTTTTTTACCCCGACTGATGTTTTATTTATTTATTTATTTATTTCTTGGTGTTTAAGGTCACATATTTCTAAACAATAGTATTCTATTAACCCTTTACCTTACCTGAAAAGCAGACGACACTTGCAAAAAACTCTTGAATAACTAATTTTTTTCATTTTTTATCTAAAAAACATAGGTTATGACCCCTCGTTGGAACGAGCTCGACGAATTCGTTCCAATGAGGGGTCATAACCTATGTTTTTGAGACAAAAAATGAAAAAATAATGAAAATTAATTGGCGATTTTTGAGAATAGCGCTGGCCGGTTTTGGCGGTTAAGTTGGGTAAAGGGTTAATAATGTAATTTTTAAAAGAAAACTAAACCTAACATTGAGACCAAAAAGATCAGAAATTTGACATGGAGCTTCTCTAAAGGAGCGTGGTGGCTCAGTGATTAGGGCATTTGATTTCAAATCGGAAGGTCTACGATTCGAGTCTTACCAGGGGAAACTGCGTTGTGTCTTTGGGCAAGGCACTTCATCTCGATTGCCCACATGGGGGCACGGTGGCACTGTGTACTAAGGCGTACTGCACGTCGATGGTGTACCTGTTTTCAACCAATGCTAACCCTGCTTGTGTGACGTTAAAACGTTGGAGAGTGTGACAGTTGCTCGCCATTGCTCGCCATTGCTCATTGGTTCTCTCCGGATACTCCGGCTTCCTCCACCCATGATACTATCCGACACGGAATTACCGTAGCTGTCGAAAGTATCAAATAAATAAATAAATAAATAAATAAATAAATAAATAAATAAATAAATAAATAAATAAATAAAGAAATAAAAGTGTCTAGTTGATATGAAATTTCTGAATCGGGTTCACTAAAATCGATCTCAGACGAGGTTTACCGAGGATCAAATCGGTTTAGTTAACGAGGTCAAAAAAGTCATATTAAATTGTGACGGATTTGAGATTCTGTTTTATCACATAATGCGAAATTTAACCCTTTGCGAAATGTGACGGTAAAATCGACCAGCGCTATTCACAAAACTCTTCAACCAAATTTTATTCTTTGTCAAGTTTTGCCTTGAAAGTATAGCTTATGACCCTCGTTGGAACGAACTTATAGAGCTCGTTCCAATGAAGGGTCATAAGCTATGTTTTTGATGCAAAAAAAATTAAATTTTCAGTTATTCAAGACATTCGTTGGGAAATGTCATTTGCTAGCCACGTCAGGTAAATAGTTAATGAAATTAATGGCTTCAAAAACGGAGAAGTCTGATCCTAGAACCAAATCACTCACAATGCTACGACGTCACTTGACTCTTGACATCACGCGTTTATTACATGCTTTGCGGACGATATTTCCGTAATGGGTGATTTTGTGATAAAAAACGTCATCAAACAAAACTGGAAAGAGGCGGAACTTTTGTCAATTAAACTATAAAGGATACTGAATGTGGATGTGAGACAAAGACTGTAAGAACAAAACGATACATCCTAATTATTGTCACTTATTATTTTGGTTGTCACATTAATTGACACTTTTATAGAGGGATTTGAGACATTTCAGGCTGCTGCACTACAGCAGTAACACAAGCTTAGGCCTTCTTCACTTTTTCCTTTTTGAAGAGATTGGTTCCAGCAGACAGACATAAGAACATATCTTCTTGAACGCGTTGGAATGTGTAACCATACGTAAGTTCTTGCGATACACATACTGGTGCATGGTTTGTTGCTATCCTTTGTATGATCCTCAGAGATTGGGAACTCGATATGTTTTTCTCAGGTTGAGCACACCTTCTTTAACCCTTTACCCAACGTAACGACCAAAACCGACCAGCGCTATTCACAAAAATCGCCATTTAATTTTCATTATTTTTTTTTATTTTTTTGTCTCATAAACATAGGTTATGATCCCTCGTTGGAACGAGCTCGTTCTATGGAGGGCTCATAACCTATGTTTTTGAGACAAAGAATTAAAAAATTAGTTATTCAAGAATTTTTTTTTTGCAAGTGTCGTCTGCTTTTCATGTTAGGTAAAGGGTTAATTTGTGCTGTCACGTGGTAAAATGTCTTCCACAAAACGTGTTTTGATAAATATTTATTCCTATCTTTTTAGTTCCATTAAACAACATGAAACGTCACCCTGTTCTCTATGATTGAGCCTGGGCATGTAACACTAGATTCAGTTGAATACTGCAGGTTTTCCATCAATATAAATGTGAAAACTATTCACAATGCTTCATGCCAGGAAATGGGGCAGTTTTTATATTATTCTGAGCTTATTCGGGTCTCAAATGTAGTTAAACATTTGATTACGGAAAAAATTAAATGATCTGATAAAACACGTTTTTGAAACGCTGAGAGCACTCACCCACCTCTACACCATATTTTGTCCCCAATTTGTTTCTCTTTCAGTCTGCGTCGGGTACTGGTTTAGCATTCATAGCCTTCACTGAAGCCATTGATCAGTTTCCAGTGTCACAGTTGTGGTCCGTGTTATTTTTCCTCATGTTGCTAACCCTCGGACTTGACAGTATGTTTGGTATGCTTGAGGGAGCCATTACATCTATGTACGATATACAAATATTCCAATCATGTAGGAAAGAGATTATATGCGGTAAGTTATATTTAATAATTTTCTTACTACAAGCTGTAGGGACTTGCCAGAGTTTACAGCAGAATAGTACAAAATGGTTAACCGCATAACCGGTTTGAAACCAAATACCAACCTAACTGATAAGAAAAACCGTCAACCGGTTATCCGAAATATCGATAGCGATCGTCATTTAAACGTAGTAAATCGCCTACTTATCCATTGGGATAGATTACACCGTGTCGTAGATATTGAGAAATAATCGACTTTGGCGTTCAAGACTTCGTTAATGATCGGCAATTTCCATGAGTACTGAGTAATCGCAGAAACTATTCCGCAGTGTGTATTCAACCGAACGCACTCGTTTGTACACACACTACAGAATAGTTTCTGCGAATACTGGTTTCCAGTTCCTGTAGTTTTGATCCCATATGCGGTATTATCCGGTTATAGATCTCGGTTAGTCGGTTGTGAAAATGAGCCAACCGTTGCAGCCTTACTCCCGAATGAATCTAAAATGTTATTTTACTTTCAAAATACAGCTTATTCTCCTCGTTTGATCAGTCTCGTCTTGGACGTTCCAGCGAAGGTTCACATTATGTGGTCTAGAAGAAAGCATTTACGGTCCTCGTTTTAATTACCGAGGGGATTCCGCCGATTTTTTGGATTTTCGACTATTCACCTAACACCTGTTTCAGACTACCGCTTTCTTTGGATGAGTTTATTACAATTAACGTTCGGGGCCTTCACAATCTACAAATCTACAAACGCGGTGTGCGATGCGATACTAAGTAAGTATAGAGTAAAATTTTTCTCAGTTTGGAATTTCTTCACAGTACAAATCCCTGATTTGTGCCTCACTTTCGAACACAGACAATAATTTGTTAAAATGAGTCCAATACCCAAAGTGAAACATAGAAGCGCTGAATGTAATTTTGAGGCAACTATTTATTCCGTAAATATTGGAATCTGAGATTTTAGGTTTTATTTGCATATTGGTGTCAGTGTAATCAATAGCTCTCTTTGTTTAACAGCAAGACTCGATGTTGAGATTTTACGCTTCTTTGAAATTGTAATTTGGTTAATAAAAAATGTTGAGTACCCCTCTGTTGAACGTAACGATCATATACGACCAGCGCTATTCACAAAAATCGCCATTAAAATTTTTATTCTTTTTCAATTTTTGCATCCAAAACATACCTAATGTCCCCTTGCTGGGACTACCTTGTAGAGCACGTTTGAATGAGCGAGTGGTCGTAAACTATTTTTTTGAAGCAAATAATAAATATTTTTCGTAAATTCAAAAATATTTTTCAAGTATCGTTTTCTAGCCGTACACCTGGAAAACTGGTGTGTAAATTATATTAGCCTTTCTGTGGAGACCATTTTTGTGCTGAATTCAAATATGATTGAGCCTCTCTGCAAACCTTGGGCATTTTGTGATATTTCACCGATTTGTGACCCACTCGCAGGAAATTAAAAAAAAATCGGCTAAAGAAACACATACATTCAACCTGTCAGGTCACCATTCAAATTATGTATGGAATTCGAGGCTGTTATGGCCTGGAACCAGTCTAGCCCTTAAATAATCCATCTCTTATATTTACATTCAAATGTCTGGAATATTTCAGTTTGTCTAAAAAGCGAACCTTCAGACGATTGAACCAGAAAAATACCACAAACATTCATTTTTTTTAACTACGCAAGAAATGTTTCACAATCTAGACTTAATTTGATCGAATCTTTCATGACAGCAGCATTACCATCTGACATATTTGTCTATTAACTTATTGTGAACAAAGACTCGCAATGGCTGTAGTTTTTTTTTTATTACACCGCGCAGTTCCATTAATTCTGTTAATATCGTGATGTTTGTGTGGTGAATTAAATACGCATTGATTGGAATGTCTATTAATCTAGTGCGAAAGAAGACCTTACATCTTTCTGAGTAAAGGGACATCACCTTATCTTATATCAATGATAGTCTGAGCGCAAACTCCACAAAAAGTGGATAAACGCAAAAAACATAACAACGTCCAATTCCTAACAGAATTAGACTGACGGCCCAAGAGTTTGAAACACTGTTTCCGAAAGCTGAATCAAACTCTCAAGCACCAGTCAAATTCTGAGAGGAATTCAACTCTTTTATGGCCTGGAACCAGTCTAGCCCTTAAATAGTACATCGCCTATGTTTTAGATTCAATTGTCTAGAATATTTCAGTTAGTCGGAAAACCGAACCTGGGGTTCACCTTTCCGACCAACTAAAATATTTCAGACGATTGAATTGGGAAAGACGGTGAAAAGGAGTGCCAAATGTGTAATTTACTAGTAATGGAGTCTCCAAAATATTTGTTTGGCAGAATAACATTCACTGAGAGTGTAATAGGGAAGTGGGATCGGAGAATGAAGGGTATGTGGTTATTGGGTGACACAAAGAAAAGGGTAAGTATGCTTATCGGGGAAATTGGGAAGGAAACGTTCATCAAACAGTTCGTTTCCGGGTGATGGGAGGAGAGAAGAGGCATGGAGATAGGAACGCATTTTCGAGAACCGCGACAAACAAAAATTACTTCTGGACCCATTTTCGGTATTTTGCAAGACTTCGAATGGAAAAATTCTATAATTTTTATCACTACTGTTAGACCTTGTTTTTCCAGTACGTGTGCAAAATTTGAACATATTCTCTCGCCTATTTTCAAGAGATATGTTTGGCCTGTATATCACTAGCACAATCAGCGATGTTTTGAAAACAAAAACAGAAAGAAACTAATGAAATATGAATGGCAATTTTTGTGGACAGCTCTAGGTAACGGGCTTATATAATGCTTCCAAAACATCCTTAACCTGAAATAGAAGACACAATTTTGCAATATTAGGGATAGAAAGGATAAATTAATTAACATGATTTGGGGGTCCATGTTGCATTCCAGCCACATATAACTGTGTTGCAGATCTCTGTGTTAAAGAACGAAAGATCAAACGAAGCACGTCTGTAATTATGTTAACGAAAATTGCTTGAAGGTTCAACCTTTTTGATTTGGGAATTTTGTTAAGTAAAAAGAGATTCTCTTCTTCACTAGAATCGATATTTTGGCGTTATTTATTGTAACTCATAGCTGTTTTTATTTTTCTTCCCTAGGATTTGTTTGCTTGGTGTCCTGTTTATTGTCGATGTGTTTCGCCACGTCCACTGGACCTTACGTATTTTCTCTTTTTGATTCGTTCTCGGCGAATATACCATTGTTAATTATAGCGTTTATGGAGTGCATTGGTGTTACATATTTTTATGGTTTGGACAGGTAAGTTAAAACATTACTTACTGATACAATATACTGACAATCTGTCACAATTCTAGAGAAGATGGAATTATTTGGAATCGTAACAAAATGCTTAATATTAGCCATTAATCTAGCCAACATTCAAGGCCCTCTACGTGGAAATGGTAGAAGGATAAAATACACCCATCATTCCTGATGATTCAATTTCAGGTGAGTGATTACGAGTGATTCTTTGTTATTATACCAATAACATGATTTTGGGGGGCGTTATGGTTTAATAACGGCCCTACAGAAATGATTAACAGCCCAAGGGTCTAGTAGCGGCCCGAGACGAAGTCGAGGGCCGCTAATAGCCCAAGGACTGTTAATCATTTCTGTAGGGCCGTTAATAAACCATAACGCCCGACAAAAATCATGTTATTTCTATTATTACCACTAATAGGGGAGGACATTCAAGTAAACTCAAAATAACTCCAAGTCAGTTTTAATGTGATTGTGAACAGAAAGTGAACAATTATAAGGACTTATTAAGCTGAGTTAACAACTAGTCTTGAGTCAGTCGCCACTTCCCAACACAGTTGTAATTGATGGTACAGTGACATTTTGACAGACAATGAACGCGTGTCGTCTGTTTGCAAACAATACCATGGATCAAACAAGCCAAAGTAATTGAATATTCATGAGTTGTCAGAGTTTATTTTTGGAAGTTTTTTGAAAACAAGTACGAAATAACCGATGTTAAAAATCCAGGATCGGAGTTTGGCAGCTTCAAAAACAGAATGATACATAAATATACTCACATTATATCACTATTTGGCCCCTGATGTTTCAGTAAATAGGTTATATTTGGTGTAATCACCTCAAGTAACTGCTGTGAGATTTGTTTACCTCGCACAGCATCCGAACTTACAAAGCAGAAATAGAAGATTGGGAATGGGAGCTAATTCGGTCAAGTGACGTGTCAGGCCGCGGGCGCTAATGGGAAGGAAAACCCATTAGCAGCCCATCACGTCACGTGATGACCTGAGCATTTATCGCCTATTAATGCCCAGGAAATTAGCGATAATGGCCTAAGGAACGCCCGTTAAAGTGGTAATAATAATTATTGTTATTCCAAATCTCACTCAGTGATGTGACATGCTTTTCTCATTTGTTATTCCAAATCTCACTCACTGAACTTGCCTGAAAATATAATATATATTTATTATCTTTAGCCCTTTACTCAACGTAACGGCCAAAACCTGCTACCGCTATTCTCAAAAATCAAAAATTATTTTTTCATTTTTATCTGAAAAACATAGGTTATAACCCCTCGTTGGAACGAGCTCCACGTGCTCGTTCCAACGATAGGTCATAACCTATGTTTTTGAGACAAAAAATGAAAAAAAATAGTTATTCAAGAATTTTTTTTTTTTTGCAATTGTAGTCTGCTTTCCATATTGGGTAAAGGGTTAACAGAAATAACACATACATCTCTTTTTTTTAACAGCCACCACAGCTGGATTCTTCTGAATTTATTGTGTAGTAATGATTATTATAAGACAATGAAAAGCAGCGCCAAATGTGTAATTTAGGCGTAGTGGAGACGTTCTCTTAGAATATCCGAAATACCAGTCAAACAGAATAAGATTTACCGGGATCATGATGGGGAAGTGGGATGGGAGAATGAAGGACATGTAGTATGTGGGGGACACAAAGGAGGGGGCTAGTATGCTTATCCGAGTGACTGGAAAGAATGGGGTACCGGATGGCATCAAGTAGTTCGTCTCAGAGTGTTGGGAGGAGAGAAGAGGCGTGGGGATAAGGAGGCATTTGAGAGAACAGGGCTGACTAATCAAAGCCTTCTCGCCTAAGAACCGCGACAAATCAACGGCCGGCCTAGTATGATTTTTATTATTATATTATGTGAAAAACAGTTAATGCATGCATTTTTCATGCAGGGGTCTTGATACCGTAGCAGCCAGTGGCGTGTCCCTCGCCCACCCCCCCCCCCCCACCACCCCCCTCACTTCAGTTTACCCCGTGATGGGTTAAGAGTGTGAAGCCGCATAGGTGAAGGACGTGGGTCTTCTCTGAAACGAAAATATCAACTTTGTATCTCAACTGGAGGGCATTGAATACTTTTATATGGCTTAAGTATCCAGAAAGGGAGGTTTATTTCCAACAAGTCGAATCCCAACAAGACAAATGTCGAAAATGATCGTCCCAACAAGACGAATCCCAACATCCAACAAAGCGAATTCCATTAAAATGACT
Source organism: Pictodentalium vernedei (assembly GCA_031216915.1). Taxonomy (NCBI): domain Eukaryota; kingdom Metazoa; phylum Mollusca; class Scaphopoda; order Dentaliida; family Dentaliidae; genus Pictodentalium; species Pictodentalium vernedei. The sequence goes on along the minus strand of CM062295.1, from coordinate 548,343,881 downwards.
GTATAAACCTATTTATTTTGAGGTTTTGTAGAAAAAAATGTGTATGAGATGAGGACTTCAACGTGATTTTATAATTTCAAGCACAAAAAACAATTTTTACTTTTGATTTGTCGCACTTCTCGGGTGAGAAGGCCTTGATTAACTCTGTGCTACCAAATATCTCCCTATCCCCACGTCACTTTTCTCCTCCCAAAATCAAGAGACGAATTGTTTGATAATATTCTGTAAACTATTCTTCCCAATTTCTCCGATAAGCATTCAACCTCCTCATGTCACCCACTAACCACATAGTGTTGCGAAATTCAGCCTACAGTGGAAAATTTTATGTCTGATAAATACAGATTATCATGATAATGTGCATATCCGGTGATTTGTATCAGATTCGAGGCGGTGTCCAGAATGGGATCTCAACGAGCCGGCTTTGCCGGCGTGTTGTGATCCCATTTTTGGACCCCACCGAGAATCTGATACAAATCACAGGACATGCACATTATCATGATAATTCATTTATCTAACAATTCTGTCACATAAACAGATTCAATTTTAACCCTTTACCCAACGTAACGACCAAAACCGGTCAATGCAATTCTCAAAAAATTGCCAATTAATTTCCATTATTCTTTCATTTTTTGTCTCAAAAACATAGGTTATGACCCCTCGTTGGAACGTGCTCGTCGAGCTCGTTCCAATGAGTGGTCATAACCTATGTTTTTGAGACAAAAAAATTAGTTATTCAATAAAAGTGTCGTCTGCTTTTTATGTTAGATAAAGGGTTAAATTATTTTAAAACATTTTTGGGACATAATGTTCGGTCGATCACTGAAACGCACATATAATGTATCCATGTGTCTGTTATGATAGCCCGTAGCGCTACCGGAAACGAGTAGTCTATATGATACGGAATCAGAATGAGTCGTCTATATGATACGGAATCGGAACACATTATGTGATACGTGCCGTTTCTCGTGGTTTTCAAGTCAAAATCTATATGATTGTTAGATAAAATAATATAAGACTACTTGAATGCACTCGGCAGACAGAATATAATCGAGTGGAACAAAAAAGTGTTAAACTGAACTGTACTATGAAACACAGGAGTTCTGATGAGATTGCAAGAAATGTTATTACTACTTATCAGTCAACTTACCATTGTTCTAAGCAAACACCAGATGCGCTTGCAGATGTGCATTCCAATAGTTGGATATTTTATACCAAAGTGTTAAGGTGGTACCTATGCGTTGACGAAGGCTACTGAAGGTTTCTCTTTAACGTCACTCAATCCCATTTGTTTTGGTGTATGAACTCCATCTGTTACTCTGGGAGTGACGTGATATTATGTTCAGTTGATGTGAACTTGACACGTGGCAGATAACTAGTTCCTTTGTTCTGACAAATCATACCTGATTTGCAGAGCCCGAACACTGACTAATGTGTCTCGTGGTGTTTAGCCGGTATCAGCTGGTTCTGACTGGGCAATCGCGTGGATTTCTTCCAGGGGACATCCTCCAAACCAACGTCAATTGAAGCTTGGAGATTAAGGTTATAATATCCGGACGGACTGGTGGGGGTACATCTTTGGCCATGGGCGCCTCATGTCACCTGACCTACTGACTGATTTTCTTTAGATCGAGTGATGCTTAGCAAGCATGAAGTTGCAATTCTGCCCAAGTTCAGGTACATACTTCTGTGTATATAACAGCAGAACACCAAGACAAACCATCTCCGGTCACACTCAGCAACTGTACGCTATTAGAAATCCTGCACACATTGAGTGAAATATTTGGCTGGGCAGTAAGGCTTGACTGCCCCAACGAAACTACCGTCACTCCAGAATTGGCGAATAAGTGTGTCAGACTTTTATGCTTTTAGGCTATTTTGATATTTTTGACGTAAGAAGTTGGTGACGTTCTTAAAACTTTGTATTAAATAAAAGTATTGATAATCGGAAAATGAACTGCTTGTCCGAGTTATCTTTTGCTACAAGAACCCACGAGAGGCCACGCGGATCAAAGGGCCTGCAAATTAAAAGAACCCCGATCTCATCCCAAAGAAACTTTGGTAACAACTGAAGCTCGAAATGTATTATAAAACCCCTAGACGAACGTTTCTGGTAGTTTTCATCTCGGGTAGCGTTTCATATTGTGGTCTGTTGTCAGATATCACTTCGAGCCAAGCCAGAAAATAAGCAGACTGTCATCTGCAAAATGAGGCCCCCCCCCCCCCTCAGAGGGTGACTTTAGTGATGCTAACATCACTAAATTTACCCTCTGTGAACCAAAATCTGAATCAGGGTCTCAAAACTAAACAGAAAGAGGTGCCAGAGGATAGATTGGCCGACTGTAAGGGATATCATCATCAAATTCACCCTCTGGGGACCTCATTTTGCAAATGTCAGACTGCTTATTTTCAGGCCTGCTTCGAGCGGCATTCCGCGTTTAGTAAAAATCGTTTTCAGGCTTGCTTCGAGCGACATTCCGCGTTTAGTAAAAATCGTTTTCGTGTGCAGAATAACAGTGGTGGCTTTGGTGTTCTCCAACCTACATATTTAAAAGACTTTTAACCACCACTAATCAATTGTCATATCCACTCTAAACAAGCTGTTAATTGAAAATAGAATGTGTTTTCATTTTTGGAACTAAAAAAAACTTTCTACAATCCGTTCCATCTGGAGGGCATAAGCTGAGTTTGAATGCTTTTTGAGAATAGTACTGGCTGGCTGTGGCTCTTATGTTGGGTAAAGAGTTGATATTAATGGGATTTCCACTAAGGTTTTACAGCGCACAGGGTTAGTTACTGAGTTATGGAGATTTTCCATAACCGGAAGTTGTGACTAACCTTGTGCAATGCACATGGTTAGTTTCTGGTTATAAAAAATTTGGTAACTGCCGTATCACACACTACATGAAAATGTACTCTCACTAAGACTGTGCATGCACGGGGTTAGTCGCATAATAGAGATGATCTTACTTATAACCAGAAAGAAAAGAGTGACTAACCTTGTGTATTGCACACAGTCAGTAACGTACACTTACTAACCCCAAGCATTGCACAGGAATAGTTGATATGCTGCCATATCACACACTACACGAAAATAAACACTGGCTAAGACGGTAAGGTGCCAAATTTGTACCCATTCGGGATATTTTAGTGCTGCAAGCCGAGAGATCCTCGGTTCGAATCCCACCTGCGGCAACCGCGTTGAGTCCTTGGGCAAGACTCTTCACTCCCATTGCCCACGTGGGGGCACGGTGACGTTGTGTACTAAGGCGTACTGCACGTCGATGGTGCACCTGTCTTCAACCAATGCTAACCCTGCTTGTGTGGAGTTGGTATGTTGGGGAGCTGACACTTGCTCGCCGTTGCTCGGTGGTTCTCTCCGGGTACTCCGGCTTCCTCCACCCGTAAAACTGTCACGGTCGTGGTTAGCCATTGTGCAGAAATATGTAACCTTAAACACCAATAAATAAATAGTGTCAAGCAAAATGTTTTGGTGCCAGAAGGCTAATGAGACGGGGGGGGGGGGGGTGTATTTTTCACAGCCTGGTCCAAATAAATTGGTCGAGTTTAGAAAAATAAACTGCCAGTTATTTCAAAGTGAATAGAGAATTGGTCACGTCCACGATAGATGAAAAAGGCGGTCACCAAAGTTATATAATAACAGATTTATCGACCAATTACTGTCAATCTACTGGGTTTAGCGGATCACGAGTCTTTACAGAAGTCAGCATTTAATAAGTTAAAACCGGAGGTCCATTGGCTGAAACATTGTGTTTTATGTCCATATGTACAAAATTTGAAGGTGATAGTTTGGGTGATAGCTCCGCTCCGCGGATGATTTAGTTACGATCCACTCTCAACGTACTGTACTCTTCTTAGCTACAGGAACCTTATCATTCCTTGTCACTCATTGTAATATCTTGCTATAAACATGTAATGTGTTTTATGCAATAAAAGAGTATAGTATAGTATTTAATTAGATAAATACTTCATACCGCGACGGTATGAAGTATTTCTCTAATTAAATCTAGCATTTTGTTATTTATTAAGTCGATAACCTACATTTGTTCTTGAAGAAAAAGCAATGCCTCCTTATCACTTACTGACAATTAACGTTGAAAGTTTGTCCAAACACTATTTCTGACACCTCAATGATAAAATCACTGGATTTGAGTGAGTTTCGTGAAAATCGGCTATTGTTTCCGCCTTTATTGCCAGCTGCTCATTTCCTTGTTTTAAAAGCAATAAAATATTTTGTTGGTGCCAAGACCTTAGCCACTGAATTCGGGGGGGGGGGGGGGTGGGGGGGTGCCAAATCAAAATTTTTACTGCAATTGGCTTGACAGTGTGAATATGGCTTTATTCGTAGACATTTGCTAATACTCCAGTTATGGACAATTTCTAGCAGAATTTGGATGTTAGTTTCGTTTACTCTCAAATAGTGAAACTGGATGAAATAAAATATTTGTGTTTGTATGTTTCGTCATCGATCATGCTCTTCGCTGCTGCAGTGTCTATTCTTCACAAGTGAAAGGAACTTTTGGGATGCTAAAATTTCAGCCAATGAAGATTTTTTGGTGTCAAATCAAAAGTTTTAGTGCAGTTGAATAAATTGGCACCAGACAGCTTGAACACTGATAAGGAATGTATCTCACTCAGTATATTAAGAGAATGACTCTTGTTATCTAATAACTGACTGGTTCGGTTATGGGAAGGTACGGAACATGCGGTGTGCAGGGTTTACCGCCAAATGCAATGTTGATCATATGTTCGGAACTTCATTTAGGTCGAAACAATCGTCTTCCCCCAGTTCAAAATCAAATATTAAAAACTATGGGAGGGAAGTGAATGTACAGATCAACACGAGCGGATGAACGGCCAATCATGATATCCTTGCACAAAACAAACTCGTAAGATACTTTTCAAAGCATTCAACTTTATTATTCTTCTTGTGTGATCTTCATTTCAGGTTGAGTGCTGACATCGAACTGATGGTTGGAACGCGGCCATCTGCATATTGGCTTATAACGTGGAAGTTTTTAGGGCCTCTTGCGATGGTTATTATCTTAGTGTCTAGTCTGGTGAAAACATTTCAAGATGGTACGTGGTATGAAGCATGGAGTTCAGAGAAGGTAACATTCGATGATACTTGTGGTTGTCCCCACAGATAATATTTTTAAGAAAAACGATAGTAACATATCCTTTTTGTAGTTATTTTATTTCTTTATTTATGATCTAACACAGCTTTACACAATAAATATTTAATATCCAGGAACAATGATGTATCCCATAATCACCATCAAATAGTTCGCGTTTAATAAATGCGTGACGTCAAAAGTCAAACGTGACAGCGTAGCATTGTGAGTGTCTTGGTTTCAGAAGTAGAATTGAATTAATCTTCTCTTATATTTCATCACCTATTTACTTAACCCTTTACCTAACGTAACGGCCAAAACCGGCCAGCGCTATTCTCAAAAATCGCCAGTTAATTTTCACTATTTTTTATCTCAAAAACATAGGTTATGACCCCTCGTTGGAACGAGCTCGTCGAGCTCGTTCCAACGAGGGGTCATAACCAATGTTTTTGAGACAAAAACTGAAAAAATTAGTTATTCAAGAATTATTTTTGCAAGTGTCGTCTGCTTTTCATGTTAGGTAAAGGGTTTTAATACGAATATCAGACGACGTTTGCGAAAAAACATTTCCCGAAAAACTAAACAAATTCCCATTTTGTCATCGAAAACATAGCTTATGACCCATAATTGGAACGAAATTGGTGAGAAAAATATCAAATTCGTCACGATTTGATCAGGGGGGGGGGGGGGGGTCTTGAAAAATTTCCTATACACGAGGCCGGGGTGGGTGGGTGGTCTGCCTGAAAAAAAATGACTTTTTTCCTTGCAATGAAATAATGCTTATTTTTTATTTTAAATCTGATATAAAACAATATTTGACACTTATACTATATGCAGAGGGGCAGCCAGAGCAATAACCTCATAAATGGAAATCAAGGGGAGGGTGTGGTGGCCTAATAACTACCCTATATGTGTTGAAACACAGATATTGTTCAATAATGGCAATTTTCATGAATAAGAACACGAGTCGGCTTGACCAGGATTTTTGTCAGTTTCAACTAAATGTTTTATCATAATGATAAGTTAGACAACGAGAAGCTCACCCTAGCATACATACTGGATTGCTACATTGAACAAAGCAACAACTCTCAATGAAATAATCAGCTCACCCACATTGACATATCAATATTTTGAAGAAACAAATTTCAACAAATTTGCTCCATCCAAACATTGAGATGGTTATGTGAACATCTGGACTATCACGTATGTGCTTAAACAGCCTGACTGCCAGTGTAGTGACACAGGAGTCACAATAGACATAGTAGTTTTGCTGTATTTGTCAGAAAGTGAACTTTAACCACATTGGTAATGGGTCTCAATAAAATAAATTAATGTTTTTAAAATGATTTATTTTGTAAACAACATGTAATAATAAAACAAAACCATAATAAAATCAGACACTCAGTCTTATCTATCAGTTTGGTCAGACATTATTGATTATAGTTACTCCTTAGAAAATAAGAAAAATCTATTAGAAACTCAAGACTGAATGACATTTCATACAAAGACAAACATCTCAGAGTATTAAAGTTTAACCCTTTACCAGCTTTTATTCAAACTATCAATCATAAGCGGCCAAAGCTATATACAAAGAAAATCCAGATTTTTTTTACATTTCCTTTTATGTGCAGTTTTGTGTCTCCAAAACATAGCTTATCAGTCCTATTGAAACTAGCTTGTCAAGCTTGTTACAATGAGGGATCATAAGCTATCTTTTTAAGATAAAAAATGAAAAATTCCTTGGTATTTGAAAGTATCATTTTATTCCTGTCTTGGTTAAAGGGTTAAAGCTGATTTAAACAAGCAGCTACAGGGAATGTATCAGGTTAATTAAATGGAAGTATAATTACATGTGAAACCTAGGAAAAAGTTGTGTAAAACGCGGGTTTTTGGTGATACTAGGGGGTGGGTCCCCTCTCAGAAAAGGAAAAAAAAAATGTTCCTCCTCAAAATGGGGTGGTGGGTGGTGTTGGGGCGGAAAAAAAATGTTTCAGCCTCGTGTATGGGACTTTTTTACAGACCCCCCCCCCCCCCCCTGATTTGATATGAAATTTCTGAACCAATTCCACTGAAATCGGCCTGTGCATAGGTTTTCTGAGGCTCAGCTTGATTATAGTGAACGACTGCTTTGATGGCAGCTTTGGGGTGGGGGTCACTGCTGTTCCAGCAGAGGTTGCGGTCGCTGAAACTTTCAGGAAAATTGGGAAGGACGGTGGAAATGAGTGCCAAATGTGTAATTTAGGAGTAGTGGAGACCCTGAAGCACTTTCTATTAGAGTGTCCAAAACACCAGGCTAACAAAATAAGATTCACTGCGAGTATAATAGGGAAATGTGATGGGACAATGAAGGATATGTGACTAGTGGGCGACCCAAAGGATACGGTTAGTGCTTACCGGATAAATTGGGAAAAATGGGATACGGGATGTCATCAAGCAGTTCGTTTCTGGGTATTGGGGGAGAGAAGAGGCGTGGGAATAGGGAGGCATCTGGGAGCACAGGTTTAATCAAGGCCTTCTCACTCGAGAACCACGACAAATCAGTGGCCGGCCAAAGTGTTATTATTATTATTATATTCTGCTTGCAGACACCTCTAACCCTAAACAAACCGACTCTCGCCCAGGGATCAATACTATAAAACTTTTACAATTGTATTTCCTGTATTGTATTTTTTGCAAGTGAATATAAATGACGGGAATGAATCATTAACATTTCAAAAGATATGACAATTTGCCAGCTGGTAAACGTTTTATTGTATTGGCCGGCCCCAGAATGAATGTCTCCCACTCAAGTTGACATCAAGATAAACATTCTGTTTCTCATTTTGATTGAATTCATACCATTGAAAAGTGTTAAACTAATGAATATCATAAATATTTGTGGTATTTGGAACCATAATAAGAAATGAAAAGACGCACAGAATAGTTCAAGAGATAACAAAATTTTGGTTTAGTTTGTTTAGTTCACAACTTGTCAATTTCATCAGAGTAAGCTCAAAAAGGATTTTATTTCTCAGGCAATTGTCACTGAAATTGAACCCCTTCGTTGAACGTTTGATATGCTTGTAGTGTCCTGCGAAATTATTTGAAATCGCGAGACATATAAATTTTACCTTGTTTGATGGATGTATATTTATTTTCCTGTGTTTACATTTGTACAACAAAGCATAATTGAAATACTGTGTCTATTTATTATATTTCTTTTGTAAACAACCCTCAATGCTCTGTTCAACAAAAAGTAACTCGAATATTATGTGAATGGTACTTATGTTTTGAAAAAAAGGTGCATAAATATAACAAGCATCCCTGACTGTTTTCAGTATGAAAATCTCCTTGAAATTATTAAACAAACGAGGAAGGTCCAATTTAGAAGCAAGTAATTGTTGAGAAAACCTATGGCATCAATAGAAAATAAAGCCAAGTTTCCGTTTATTACTTTTATTAACCCTTTACCTAACATGAAAAGCAGACGACACTTGCAAACAAAATTCTTGAATAACTAATGTTTTTCATTTTTTGTCTCAAAAACATAGGTTATGACCCCTCGTTGGAACGAGCTCGACGAGCTCGTTCCAACGAGGGGTCATAACCTATGTTTTTGAGACAAAAAATGAAAAAATAATGAAAATTAATTGGCGATTTTTGAGAATAGCTTGGCCGGTTTTGGCCGTTACGTTGGGAAAAGGGTTAAACGAAAACAACAGACAGCTCTAGGAGCTGTCTGGTGTTTTCGTTTATTACATGATACAAAAGGAAACTTGGCTTTTTATGGCAAGCTAATTAGAAGCAACTATTTCACAGGTAATCCGTGATTAAAAATATATAGAGGATATCTACGCTGTTTTGGTGAATATCTCATGAGATAATTCCCGATATTCACTAACACAGCGTAGATTTTCTTTTTATTATATGCTACGTGACATTTTACTGCGCAATATTCAACCCAATTTGACTGCAAACAGTTTCAAGACAATAACAAAAAGCTGCTGATCGTTCCCCCAAGGCGTTGTTCAAGGCGACGTCATGCGCCGAAGCGTAATGTCATTTAGGAAGCTACTGTGTGGACCTGAAAATATTATTGTTCACTCGCGCAAGCGCTCGTGAAAAATAAAACTTTCAGACCAATAGTCATAAGATAATTCCAGATACCGACTGAAATAGTAAAATAGAGTAGATTTTCTTTTTTTATTATATGCTACGAGACATTTTATTGCACAATATTCAGCCTAATTCGACCCCAAATGCGTACGTTTCAAAACAAAAACAACGATCAGCTGATCGTTCCTTCAAGGCGACGTGATGCGGCGTAGTGTGACGTCATTTAGGAAGCTACTGATAGATATTTCTCGATATCCATCGAGTCGATGGATATCAAGAAATATCTTTGAGATAATTTGCGATAATTCACAGGCTAGCATATAATAAATATCAGTATCACGCCCACCAACATTAAGTAAACGTCCACTTTAGCGCTTTGTTTAGCGAGTGTGTTTTACAGTAATTTGTAAGCTTTTATGCTTCCTAGGAGAAAATACCAAATCTCACCCAGAGACCTTTTATATACAGTACGTGGAGAGTGTATTATCACTAAATCACCCGCAGAGTGGAGATTCCACCCAAGCAATAATTGCAAATTTGTTGCAAAGCATAACGAGCACAAGCAAAGTTTCAGCCTATGGACCTCCGGGTTAAACCCGGAGGTCCATTGGCTGAAACATTGCTTGTGTTTTTAGTAGATATATACAGAATTTGAAAGTTATAGTTTGGGTGATAACTCCACTCCATGGGTGATTTAGAGATACTACACTCTCCACGTACTGTATGTAATCGAAAGGACAGTGTCTGTATTATATATCACGATGAGCATGCTGTTGATATAATGAACAGAAAAAAGAAAAGTTATAGAACATTAAAAGATGGTGAAAACTCAGTTTTCATATTTTTAAATGGGTTAAAACAGAGAATAATAATCAAGCATTCAAACTCAGTGGGAAAAATATGAAAAGCCAGGTTCCGTATTTTTATACTACTCCACAGGAAAATGCCTGGAGTTTATGAAATGATGCGCACATCGATGATACACATTCGCTAACATTTCGAAATTTCAACTTTTATATGAAATTTCCATACCCTTAATGTTAAATTTACTGACATCTTCAGGAAATTAAGGAGCGCTAACTTTTCTGTAAATATTTTCCACTGACGAAAATTGTCAGCCATGAAAAGAAATTAGAAAATAAAAATCAAAGCCTTCCACCCTCTTTGATCTGAAAAATTATTCTCGAGAACCAATAAATAACTACAAATATAACCCATTCTTTCTTATTTGACGGATCTCGAAGAGTTCTCTCAAGCCAGATATCACGTGTTGCATTCTTCTTCAACTGAACTGGAATTCGTGTTAACCCTTTACCTAACATGAAAAGCAGACGACACTTGCAAAAAAAATTCTTGAATAACTAATTTTTTTTCATTTTTTGTCTCAAAAACATAGGTTATGACCCCTCATTGGAACGAGCTCGTTCCAATGAGGGGTCATAACCTATGTTTTTGAGACAAAAAATGAAAAAATAATGAAAATTAATTGGCGATTTTTAAGAATAGCGCTGGCCGGTTTTGGCCGTTACGTTGGGTAAAGGGTTAAAGTGATTTCGTAAAGGAAATAAAATCGTGCCCGTGTCTGTTTCTGGTTCTATAGAAATTTTCACTGTTCTTGAAAACTTTTAATCCCTTCTGCTGCACCTCAGGATGTATCAGTTTCCAGACCAGTGTAAGATTCCATACACTCTGGAATTGACACAGATAACGAATATTATTACCCTTTTAAAACTGTATAAGCTTCCTGGTTGGTCAGTAACCAATGTATCCACTACGGTACATTTAACTTCAACGGGGTGTACGAAGTTCATTGGGAGTGTATGAGCACACCACGTGAAAGCTAAAATGGGTGTACAGACATTCTATGGTACACTTCGCTGATTGCCCTTTCACTCATCACCTCAGACATTTTCGCCAGTAATAATAAACATTCAAACTCACAAACAAAATGAGAACAATATTGTTTCATGAGAATATTCCGAAAACTAAATAAAACATGTGTACATACTCCCAATGACCACTTGTACAAGTCTGAATATAGTGTCCCCGACACAACGCACCACTTGTATCGAATAAAACGCTTGTAGTCAACTTTGTGTCCCGCAATAATAATGACGCGTCATTTCCCAATGCACTTGAACTGAAGTCTCCCAAATGTTGAGTTCAATCTAAGGGAAATAACTCCAAATCTTCCTTCAATAATAAAGAATGTTTCTTTCAGCTTTTCTGATGATTTCTTTTATCAAGGTTTTCGTCACTGGAGTACCGTTTGGGGATTATGTAATAAAACAAAACTCGACGCACTGAAGGGACATGGTAATAAATTCCTCCCACAGTGTTTCAGCAGGGTGTACGGGACTGTACTGTCCTTCTGAGATCCGTATTTTCTGAAGCTTTCAAAGAAGGATAGTGCAGTCCCGTACACCCAACTAAAACACCGTGTAACTAATAGAAACTTTTCTCCCACTGGGCCGAACCATGGTAGCCTTGAAAATTTGTGCCCCTCCACTTTTATCGCGCTTACACCGCCTCTGTTTGGACGCTAAAACAAAATAAAAATAACTATGTTTGAATGGCGACTTTATGGATAAAGCTCGACGGATTTAGGCGTTTTTAGCTCAACTTAACAAACTCACCACACAGGTCGCATTTAAGATCAGATCGGTTTGAAACTTGGTGTGCTTATTTGGGGTGATCTCTAGATGGAGGCTATCGATTTTCTTCCATTTCCGTCACATAATGTAGCCGCTGGCAACGTTCTTTGAATTTAGTTTAGTCAGACCTCAATATTTCCGTTTGGCGCACCCTGCAGGACACTACTTTGAAACCTGGCATTCTTGTTTGGGTGACCTCTCGATGGGAGCTATCGATTTTCTTTTATTTCCGTCAGAAACGTGTTTTTGCCAGCAATGACTTTTTGAACGTATCAATATATTCCTTTGGCACGCCCTACAGGGCACCTCTAAGATAGGTTTGAAACTTGCTATGCTTGTTTGGGGTTACCTCTATATGGGTGGTATTGATTTTCCTCGATTTCCATCAAAACATGCTGCCGTTGGCAATAGCCTTCGATGAACCTAGTGCAGTTATGCAGTGCACATTTATGATCGGATCCATTTCCGTCAAAAGATGTTGCCGCTGGCAATGACCTTTCAACTTAGTTTAGTCAGGCATTAAGATATTTCTTTGGCTCGCCGTACAGGTCACATTTATGATCGGATCGCTTTGAAACTTGGTATGCTTGTTTGTGGTTACCTCGAGATGGGAGCTGTTAATTTTATTCGATTTATGTCAAAAAAAAGTTGCCGCTGGCAACAGCCTTCAATGAACTTAGTGCAGTTATGCATGAATATTTCCCTTTGCACACCCTGCGGGGCACATTTATGATCAGATCGGTTGGAAACTGTGTGGGCTTATTTGGGGTGACCTTTGGATGGGAGCTATCGATTTTCTTCCATTTCCGTCAAAAATGTTGCAGCTGTCAACGACCTTTGAACTTTATTTTAGTCACACCTCAATATTTCCCTTTGGCACACCTTACGGGGAACATTTATGATTGATTGCATTGAAACCTGATATGCTTGTTTGGGGTTACCTCCAAATGGGCGCTATCGATTTTCTTCGCATTCCATCAAAACAAAAAGTGTCAGCGTTGGTAATGACCTTTGAACTTATTTTAGTCAGACCGCAATATTTCCCTTTGGCACACCCTACAGGGCACATTTATGATCGGATTACTTTGAAACTTGGTATGCTTGTTTGGGGTGACCTCTGGGTAGGAGCTATTTATTTTCTGTCTTGTCAGTCAAAAAATGTAGCCATTGGCAACGACCTTTGATGAACTTAGTGCAGGTTATGCAGTTATGCATCAATATTTCCTTTTGGCATTCCCTGCAGGGCACATTTATGATCGGATCACTTTGAAACTTGGTATGCTTGTTTGGGGTGACCTCTAAATAAGAAGTATTGATTTTCTTTCCTTCCTTGTCCGTCAAAAAATGTTGCCGTTGGAAACTACCTTTGATGAACTTAGTGCAGTTATGCATCAATATTGTCCTTTGACACATCCCGCAGGGCACATTTATGATTGAATCGCTTGGAAACTTGGTGTGCTTGTTTGGGGTGACCTCTAGATGGAAACTATCGATTTTCGTTCATTTCCGTCAAAAATAGTTGCCATTGGCAACGACCTTTGATGAACTTAGTAAAAACTTAGTGCAGTAAAGCATCAATATTTCACCTTGATACACCCTGCAGGGAACATTTAGGATTGGATCGCTTGGAAACTTGATGCGCTTGTGTGGGGTGACATCTGTATGGGAGCTTTCGATTTTCTTCTATTTCTGTCGAAAAATGTTGCCGCTGGCAACGACCTTTGAACTTAGTTTAGTCAGACCTCAATATTTCGCTTTGGCACACCCTTCAGGGCACATTTATGATCGGATCACTTTGAAACTTGGTATGTGTGTTCCGGGTGACCTCTAGATTTGAGCTATTGATTTTTTTCATTTCCATAAAAAATTATTATCGTTATCACCAGCCTTTGAACTTACTGCATTTGTGCAGCAACTTATCCCTTTTGCACTCTCTGCAGGGTATATTTATGAATTTCCATAAAAAAGAAAATAAAAACATTGTCACAAGCAATGACCTTCAAACTTAGTGCGTTTGTGCATTAACTTCTTCATTTGGTACGCCTAGGAGGGTACATTTATTATCAGGTTGTTTTGAAACGGTGTATGCTTATGCAGGGTGACAAAGGTAGGAGCTCTCGATTTTCTTTTCATTTCCATCAAAAACTGTTGCTGTTAGCAACAATCTTTGAATTTATTGCATTTGTGCATCAATATTTTTCTTTGACATGGCCTATAGGGGGCACATATATCTTAGGATTGTTTTTGAACTTGGTGTGCTCATTAGGCGAGACCTCTGGATAAGAGCTATTGATTTGCATTCATTTGTGTGAAAAAAGTTGCCGTTTACAATAACCTCTGAACTTACTGCATTTGTGTATCAACATTCTTCTTTTAGCCAGCCTTACAGTTTACATTTAAAAATACATGGATTACTCTGACTTTGTGCACACACAATCCTGTTATGTTGAAATTTCACCAAATAACATTGGTACCAAACATTTTCAATTTGGCCATTTCACTTATAACTTACCAATTTCAAGTTTGTCAAGTTGAGCTACAGTGTCATAGACACTTTCATTTAAGGGTGAACGTGATTTTTATGTGGCAATAAAAAACGTAATATATGCTTGAATAAATGATTCGTTGCATTTACATTTCATTTCAGGGTTCTTCTCATCTCCTTCCCTGGCCATGGTGGTGCCAGCTGCTGGCTGCCTTGTTGATCTGCTCGTCTATAATGTGGATTCCATTAATAGCTGTCGTTAAATATTTCAACCTAATAGAATGGACTGAAGAAACGCCGGCGTTTTTCCCGGAAGACGAACTTAAAGAAGAACGGAATATCGAATTTCATAAAACGACTTTCTTGGAGAAGTATTTATTTGGATTTAAAGAGTGATAATGAGAAGGAAATAAAGAAAACATTTCACCAAACTTTCAATATTGCACAGTATACAGGGGTGTGGTCTATATTTCACATCAGGCAACTGGAAGAGGGCCCAAATAGTCGATGATTTATAAATTTTGCTGCCCACTTAATTTGACTGTTCTTGGTCGAAATGAGGTAGCCTTTTCTGCCTTTTCATACTCCATATTAACTTTAGTTTTGAAAAAATGGATATCTAAGGGCATATTCTCCTTGACTTGAGTTGTCACTGTCAGAGGCGGTGGAAACTCGATAAAAGTGGAGAGGCACACATTTTCAAGGTTACCATGGTTCAGCCCAATGGGAGGAAAAGCTACAATCGTATATCGGTAAATGTACCATGACACACTATAGTGTCTTGTTTAGATGAGCATTCCGCGATGTGGTCTCTGTTCTGTCCGTTTCTTCTATTTAAATCATCTTCCAACCCGAAGGCTAGCTTTCGGGTTGGAAGATGGTCGAAGTAGAAAGAATGGACCGAAGCGACCGAAGGTGAGATTCATTTGCGAAATGTTGTTTGGATTTGCAAATATTGTGTTACGGGGGTGCTTCTATATTGTCACGTTTGCATGCGCCCATTTTAACTCATTGTGTAACCACGCAACAGGTCTGTGGAGGGGCACGTGTCCCCTGTACCCCCTGGTTCCGCCGTCTCTGGTCAATGCAAATTATT
The DNA here is from genome assembly GCA_031216915.1 of Pictodentalium vernedei. Lineage (NCBI taxonomy): Eukaryota > Metazoa > Mollusca > Scaphopoda > Dentaliida > Dentaliidae > Pictodentalium > Pictodentalium vernedei. Next base: position 548,328,419 of record CM062295.1, on the reverse strand, counting down.
TTTAGGATGATGACATCATCTCTGTAAGCGAAACAATAAAATATATCCAGCATAATTCAAAATGTCTTTGATAAGAGATGGGGGCGCGGTGGCTCAGTTGGTAGAGGTGCAGGCTGCAAGCCGAGAGGTCCTCGGTTCGAATCCCACCTGCGGCAACTGCGTTGTGTCCTTGGGCAAGACACTTCACCCCCATTGCCCACATGGGGGCACGGTGGCGTTGTGTACTAAGGCGTACTGCACGTCGATGGTGCACCTGTCTTCAACCAATGCTAACCCTGCTTGTGTGGATTTAGTATGTTGGGGAGCTGACAGTTGCTTGCCGTTGCTCGGTGATGTTCTCCGGGTACTCCGGCTTCCTCCACCCGTAAAACTGTCGTGGTGATTAGCCATTGTGCGGAAATATGTGACCTTAAACACCAATAAATAAATAAATAAATACTTTGATAGGAGATTGTCCAACATCCCATCACCCCAACATCTAGGCCATTGCTTGGCTCTTGTTGATAGCCAAATTTGAATAAAAACCTAAGATTCATCAACCCTTTCACCATTGAGTATGTAGAATCCTTGTTCTTCATTAATTTCAAATGAATCGTATTCTCTAAGGCTCATATTTCGGATATTCTACAAGAAAATAACCCTGGGTGTCCAATGCTGGCAAAGCTGTACTTTTGACACTCATTTTTCCTCTTTTCCATTTTCTCCCTGACGCTCCAATGATTCTGACACAAGCTTCAGATACAATGTATCATGAAAGTGCTCCTCAAATACAGACTCCTCTTCATTCTAGAATCAGTTAAAAAAACTTTTTGAACTAAATGTCGGTGAGAACTCTCCATGAGAAATTTCCTTGGTCCATACCCCATCCTACGTATGTGACCTTAGTTGTGTAGTTCTCTTCTCTGTTTCGTCCTCTTTGAGACTATCTTTTTCATAATTTTTTTCAGATCTTAGGTTTTTAATTACAATGAAAAGCATTTTTCCATGGATTAATTTCACAAAGGGTTGTTACACATGACACAAAAGTAGCAAAGTTTATTATTCTTTTATAGTGATATGAAGTTTCATTTGTTGCTGCAATGTTTAGCAAGAATCTGCCGTCGGTGTTCTGGTAAATGATCAAGGTCCCACATGTATATCAATTTACTGTACAAATGTGTGGTCGTCGGTGCATGACTGTCGTTATATATAAAATCCAGTGTCGCAACCTCATTACTCTCGCAAACATTGTTTGAATGGTTGAGTCGCGGTCATGTTCTGATCTCTGCAATGACCTCTGCAAGTTGATCGTCTTATTTTGTGTGGAGGGAGACCCCTTTTAACATGAAACAAAACATGCACCATTCTAGACATCGACTAGTGGATTATACGCGTTTTACTTTTCACCTTATTACTTACGTGAAATTATCAGAAGTACTTTAGCCCTTTACATAACATAATGGCTAAACCGACGAGCACCATATGCAAAAAAACTCTCTGCAGCATCATTATTTTTTCAAATGGTCTTCTCCTAAAATATAGCTCATGACCCCTCGCTAGAACGGGTTCGCCATGATCGCTCCATCAGAGGGACAGAGGCTGCTGTCGAGAAGGAAAAATTCGAAACTTGTCATTTTGAGTAGGCCACATAATATTTTCAAAAGGTTGTTTTAGGTGAAGGGTCAAGGTGACTCAACCTAAGCAACGCACAGAGCTCCTCCAGGCGACGTAACGTCTCTACAAGTAACATATAAACATGTCGTGGTGTTTCAAACGCCGATCGCAATCTACGATGTCACTAGGCTACAATATCGTGACAAAACAGAATATGAAAAATGTTGATGGGTTGACCAGTTAGCAGAGAACTGATTATATCCCACCTTAGGTTTATTTCCTTTGTACGTTTATTCGAGTATGAATATTTGGACATGAGTTCTAGATTTCTGTAAATTCTTAATTGTTCAATAAATCATGTATAGGTTGGTAGATTATTTTTCATTTTTCATTTTGCAGGAATAAATAAACTTTCTGTAGATCAACATATAGAAGTCTGTTGTGTTATTGGGGGGAGCGTGGATATTTATGTGGTCTAAATTAACATACTTTGGGGTTAAAAGAATCTGAACATCACATTTTTCCTTCAGAACTGTTTTCACAACAGAACAATCAAAGAACAAATGCCGTATCGTCTCCTTTGTATTGCAACAGAAAGTACATAGTTCCGTTTCAGAGACTTTGCATTTATAAAGTTTTGAATTCCCATATAAAATTTGGGGGACAATTCTGAAATGCGAACTTTGTAAATATGTATCGTGTAACCCATTGTAAATGGGTTTTTTTTATATAAAACTCCAGTCATCCGAGTGCTGATTTATATCAAAAACCTCATTTCATTTATTCTGAGTATGAATGGGAGGTGTTGTGTACAGTTTTAAAAATTTAAAATAAAAGGCTCTGGAAACTTTATTAGTAGGTTTTGAACGTTTCAACGTTTCCATCCTGAATAATGGGCAACTTTTTATTGGATCTGGTCGCCGTTTTTCACAATGTATCAGAATTGGTAAAGTCAGAGTTTTCATAATGGTATTTTTCTGATCAATGTTAAGTTACGAAATGACCAATCACTTAATAATTTTTCAATTTTCTGTATTTTGTTAGTGTAATTATTTAGTATATAATTATCGCTAGATAGATTAAATTCAATCCCCAAAAAAATTAAATGATCTGGAATGATTCCAAACGACTTATTCGCTTGTTGGGAGTGTTTTACCACAACCCCGCTTGGAACCTATCCATATAACTTTCGTTCTGTCAAAATGAACCCTTAGGCCAGATCAGTGAGAATTGTTTAACCATGTACAGGGTATTGACTAACGAGTATCCATCATCGCTTAAGTACAGGGTGGAGTCATCAGCGTATTGACTTATTAAGTATTCTGAGTTTTTGTTAGCTGTATTCCATTTATATTGGGGTTAAATTTTAGCGATGCGCTAAGAATCTTTACACTAAGAATAACAAGATACGGCGATAAAGGGTCATCTTGCCTTACGCCTCGTTCTGTATTGAATCTTTCAGAACAATGACCATTAAGTACTCAGCTAGAAATGTTTCTGTAGAAGGTTTGAAACCAACTTATCATAGAGGTTCCAAAATTTAAAAATTCCATCGTCTTTTGGATAAAAGTCCATTTTAGAGAATCGAAAGCATTTTCGAGATCTATAAGAACTACGATGCCTGGAATGTTCCGTTAAGTCAAATGTTAATCTAGTACACTCCCCTAGTAACGATCTTTCATAAAACCAAGCTGGGTGTTTGAAATTAAATTGGGAAGAACTGTTTTTAATCGGTTATCAATCGCTGCTGATCCTATTTTTTGTATCTCCGTTAATTAGGGATATGGGGCGCCAGTTGTTTAAATATCGTTTGGGTTTGTTTTGTTTTGGTATACAAATAATAATTCCGAGTCTCTGTGAAATTGAAAGTTCTTCCTATTCACAGTCATAATTTAACGAGTTAATTAGATAAGTGCTAATGTCTTTCCAAAAAATATTTATAGAGCTCGGCTGTGAAGTCGTAGGAACCGGGTGTTTTATCGTTTTGCATTGATTTAAGGGCGTTTAAGCTTTCGGAAGGTGTTAATGGCTACTCGAGAGATTCTTTTTCGTCATCGCTTAACCCTTTGAACCCTAGCGGACGCTTTTCCGTCCCGGAGCATCATACGTCATAACGTCATTAAATAGGATAGCTGTTCAGTAAATGTGTGGGGTAAACCAATCAATATTTTCAACAGCCCTGAGGCTGCACGTTGAAAATATTGATTTGACTACCCTAAATAATGAATATGGACTCTTCTAATTGCTGCCGTTGAACTGGCATGGAAGATACCACTAGAGTTCAAAGGGTTAAAAAGTTAAGAAAAGGGTTACTTTTGTCATTAAAAATATCATCTGAAGCAAGAGGTTGATTATTAGGTAGTTTCGATGAATATAAATTTTCTTAACCCTTTACCTAATCTGAAAAGCAGACGACACTTGCAAAAATAATTCTTGAATAACTAATTTTTTTCATTCTTTGTCTCAAAAACATAGGTTATGACCCCTCGTTGGAACGAGCTCGACGAGCTCGTTCCAACGAGGGGTCATAACCTATGTTTTTGAGACAAAAAATGAAAAAAATAATGAAAATTAATTGGCGATTTTTGAGAATAGCGCTGGCCGGTTTTGGCCGTTACGTTAGGTAAAGGGTTATAAAGATTTTTGCTCGGTTAGAATCTCGCGTATATCATTAATTTCCGATCCATGATCCTTTACTAACATGGGGATAGTTTTTTTCCGTGTGATGTCTCTTTTCCAAGTTGCAGAAATACTTAGTTGGTTTTTCCCCCTCTATTTTGATTTTGTTCTCGTTATTATTTTTATCCCTAAGGGTTTTAAGTTCGTTTTCAAGTGATCTAATTTCTTCTGATACTGACACATACCCCCCTGTCTAGATTAGTATTCAGAACTTTTAAATGATCTTCTATTTCTTGTTGCCTTTTGTCCGCCTTACGTTTTACAGAAGAGGTGTATGCTATACTATCATAATTTTTAGTGTTTCCCAAAGAGGCTGATTATTTATAGTTCAACTTTCTGTGTTAGTGTATGTATATTGGTCTATTGTTTCAGCTATAACTTGTTTAATAGTAGTTACATAGTCTGGATCACCAAATAGGCTGTTATTAAACTTCCAAATAGCTTATGGGTTATGGTCGTTGCAATCCCCTTCTGTTATTAGTGAATCATTACCCATGGTCACGATTTTAGAAAATAATTCATCGTAGAATTGTGTTCTATCATCATTAGGACCACAGACAACTGGCAGGGTTAATTTTTGGTCCTTGACAGCAGCGTCCAGAATTATAAAATTTCCACTCTCATCTAAAATATTTTTGTGTATGGTGAACCCAAAAGTGTTTTTGAAAAGTATAGCCACGCTGGGTGAGAACAAAAAACAACCTCATAACCCCATTCACTCCTCCAACAGTTTTCCACTTTCTTGCTCGAATGCGTATCTACCAAGAAAGGTATGCTGAATTTATCCCGGCATGGAGAAAAAAATGCCTCGTCGTTTATAAGAATCGGAAGATAAGCCACAGCAGTTGATGCTTCCTATTATTATGCTAGTCATTTGGGAAGAAGTTATGGGTAGAGTTAAAAGTATATGTACAGCTACTATGTTGAGAATCATTCATTTTTCAATTTTTAAACTTACTTCTCTGTACAGAACAGTGCATGGAAAGATCTATAAATCTGAAAGGTTTGTTTCTAACACAAACATTGTTTTTCTGTAGAAAGTTGTCATTCGAAAATCTGTTAGATTTGAAATTTGAGATTGGCCAGTAACAAAAAGGTAACAAAACCAGTAACAAAAATGAACTCATTTTACTTCCGGATTTGATTTTTCTAAGCAAAACTCCCACCCGTTATTGATATTCAATGAAAGCAGAAAATCTTGTTCCTGCTCGCAGTAAAACCATTAGTCCAGGCGCAATATGGTTTGACCCGGAAAAAATTTAGGACAAGCTGATTTTGGTGTCATTCGACGAGGAATTTATCTGGGAACAACATATCCAAAACCCCGCTTTGGGGAAAATTTTTCATGCAAGATGGCCGCAAGGAGGGGGTTTCAAAGAAAAACAATCTTTAGTGGCATCAATTTCTTAATAGTCTTGATATTTTGTGTGAGATCTGGAGAAGTTTTGTGCGTCATTCGTACTTTAAGCACGAATGCCAATCCTATAAAGCAGAAAAATGAATGAGAAAATTCACAATTGTTAGGGAAATGGCCCCAAAATACCATTTTCTTCAATTTTCACACCCATACGAAGTTGAGTCTGAATAGAACAGAAAAAACGAGCTGTAATTCAGCTGCCGATGTTTTTCATAACTCCCGAGATGGCGAAGAATGATATCGATCAACTTTCTTCGCAATGATTAAATCCCGAGATGAGATCTGACCGAAATCATGCCGGTGTTCCCCAAGGCACTCTGCTGTCGCCAGTTTCGTCTCCAATCTCAACCGGCTCGGAGTTCAGGCAATTCTCCCCTCGACAGTCTCCACAAGCAGAGACACATTTGATTGCGTTCTTTCTACAAGAGCATATATTCGTTCCGCAGGGGTGTTTGGAGGTCATTTTGCATTTGCAAGGTATAAATTTCAGGAGAGCTTTAGGCGCTGCATCCAAGTCAGTCATCACGGGTATCAACTCATTTTCGAGAATTTCTCAGCCCCATTTCTGAGGATCTAGGATATCAATATCCAATTGCTTCCATTCCACCGTTTGTAGGTGGACTGGCAGGCTGTGAAAGTATGCCACGCGTTCAGTTGGAGGTAGTTTCTTAGGTTCGATTCATATCTTGCTGGAAGTGACCATTGTCATGAACTTTGAGCATCTCAAGCCATTCAATGTGTCTGACTGTTTGCCAGAGTACAGCGTTACAAACAGTTCAGGGCCGATTCTTTCAATTTCTGCTTGAGATACGGCGCTGTCGTGCATTGTTGCTGATATCTTCTGAATCTCCCTTGACTTTTCTATCCTCTTGAGAAGCTGTGTTTTCCCATGGCCAAACGTTGCCGAAGTAACATCACACCCACTCCATGCATGTATGAACAGGAGGTGTCGCTTAGTTGTTTCTCCGATCTTCGCTATGAAATCTGCGATCTTCCATGCCTCCCCACCTCTATGTGACTTCCGTGCTTCTGATTGGAAATAAACTTCCGCCGAAGTATGATTCCAGTGGTGAACGGATTGCACTAGTACATCAGTATCATCTGCGGTAATGACAACTGAATTCCCTTGAGATGAAAGTTTGATGGCTCTTTCAACAATCAGGGTATCAGCATCGCCCGAACTGCAGTTAACAGTATGTCTACCCGCTCTCAGTAATGTGGACAGCAATCTTATGAACTGCATTTTGTTATTCTCGTTCGACAAGAACCATTCCTGGTTCTTGTATACAGTCATGGTGTCTGTCAAACGGATATCGGCACACACGTTGACAGCTCTCCTTCTATGCTCATGACTCTTCGTGTTTGGTCGCTGTCCATAACCATCGAAAACGAGACAGCAATTCTGCCCATATTTGTTGGCCACATATCCAACATACTGATGGGCTACTTCCGAGTAGGTAGCCTTCGCCTTCCTTTTGACTCTGTGGAGAAGTGCCCCTCCACCAAGCACGTACACGGAACCAGATGGCGGCTTCGAAAGTACTACTCGATCTGTTATTGCAGCTGCTAGGTTTGCCTTGTTTGCCTTTCGGAGAAAGAAGTCTTTGAAGAGGGATGTTGGCATCACAGTCAGTTCGTACTCGAAAAACTGTGCCACGTCGCGCTCCCTCTGAGCAATAGCTATCAATCGAGTGAACAGAGCTGATGGGTCTATTGATACCCTCTAGTTATCCAACTTCAATCCGGGGTTCAAATGGTCCAAAGTGCGAATTTGATCACTCCTTTTGATGGAGGCATCAGAAACAACAACATTGTCTAATTTAGAGTGTATCTCCGCCCCTACCGACTTCCATCACCCAAGGAAGCTGACAATCCGGAGGACAGGGAGCGCAATCTTTCATTCTCATCGAAAGGATCGTACAAGTCAAACCACTCGAGTATTTTCATCATGTCGGTGTTGTCTTGTTTACGACGAGAAGTGCCCATGTCTACATGTTGTTCACTGGTACTGAGTTTCATGTCAGTCAGAGTTGTCATAGCTTCGTGTATTTCAGCGCATTTGTGCATGGTGTAAATCCACTCCTGACGCACTGATTCGGGCACCCCACGACCTCGCGTTAGTCCACCTCAACTTTTAATTGAGCACATGATGACTTGTTCAATCACAAGGTCACTTGAAAGGCCTTCCCAAACCCTGGAACTCCGACGTATAGCATGCAAACCATCAAAGAAGAACCTATCATACAACCGTGGATGTTTCTCGGGGAGCTCAAGCATCATTTGCAGACACAACCTGCAACTCTTAGCGTAGTGTACATGTCCCGTGGCAGCGAAGAGGTTCAACATATTACTGACAGCAATAACGTGGAGATTCCAATCGCCAAGGCGTTCACCTCTGATGAACATTTTCAGTGTCTGGACATATTCTAGATATTGTACCCATAGCTTAGCAGTGCGCTTTTGTTCAGCCAGTTTGGTTTTGTACTCGTCGAGACAAGTGTTTACCCTTACGAGAGCTGCTGAGTTTGCAACATCAGAAAGAGCTATCGTGCTGTCCAGCACATTATCATATAACTCCTTGTGTGTTAGTGAGTAAAAAAACTGGATTCACACAAATCCATGTCCTCACGTTCGCAAACGTTGGAATGCTGGTTTCGGAAAACTGATCGAAATTCGCTCTTATACCACCATCAGTATAAATGCTATAAGAAATTTTCCCCAAAGCGGATTTTTGCGGATTTTGGATATGTTCTTCGGGAGACATTCCTCTTCAAATGACACAAAAATCAGCTCGTCCCAATTTTTTCTGGGTACGACCACTATACTTATGTCAACGCCTGTACTACATCCCCGAAACGATCTATCATACGATCTGGCCAACAAAGGACAACAGCAGTGTCGATTAATGTGTTTTCAATGTTGAGTCAAGTTTTATTTCTCGTCAGTGATTCTATGAGACTATCTTGATTTGTATTTTTTATTTTGTTCTTTCCCCCTTTGTCTTATGGAAACTAATTGAATTCCGTTTGTTAACATTTTACCTGTTGTAACGACCATACCCGGCCTCCCCTATTCACAAAAATCGCCAACGCGGGGGCACGGTAGCGCTGTGTAGTATTGCATCGGTGGTGAATAGGCCCCCAACAGCTGCTATTTGTGCCTGGTTAGTAAGTTTGAGAGTACGACAGTTGCTTGTCGCTGCTCGGAGGTACTTCTCAACCCGTTAAATTGTCCGACACTATATGACCCTGGCTGTTGAAAGTATAGTTAAAACCCATTAAATGGTTGAGGGCTACATTTTTTGGGGTGGGCTGAATTTGTTCATCAAAATTTGTTTTATTAATAATTTGTGATAAAACAAATTCATAAAAAAAATATTTTTTGCGTTTGACTGAATCTGAAAAATGGGCAAGGAAAATGTTGGCTTTTCCTCTGGTACCCTCATTTTTTGGAAAGCCACGATAGTGGCTTCTAGCACTCAACCACTTAAAACATAAAAAAATGCCTTCATATTTTCTTATTTTTTCAATGTTTTCATCTATAACACAACTTACGATCCTCTCAGCGAAACGAGCTTTTTGATAGCTATGTCTTGATATGAGGCACGCATAACTTATTTGGTTATTAATGCATTATTGTTTGCAAGTGTTATCCTTCTAGTTGTGTTGGTTAAAGGGTTGAAAAAATGTCAGTTTAGCTCGCCAGTGAAGAAAAAAATAACCAAGCCCAAATACTTTCGACACTACAACCTAGGAACAACACATGTACAGAGCGGCCGCCGAGGACTGGTCACTTTCAACGAGTGAGTAATATTTTCCACGGACGAAATAATATTAGATTCCAAACACTAATTATAGGCATAATCATCTAAAATTTAATTAATGAAGCACCGGATATAACCCGGTGCTTCATTAATTAAAATCTTGCTGATGATGATTTTTATTACCTGGTAAACGCATACGTGGACATCACTACCCACGCGTGGATTACGACAAGTCCTCAGCAACTGTACTGTATATGAAAATATATATTTTATGCATGGGATGAAAAATAAGCGTTTAAAAATACGCCCATACAATTTACCGTAAAAATAAAGGTCTTCAAAAAAGGTGACGACCACCAACATGATTAGTGCCAAGATCCACGGCATGCAATTTCACATTTAAATCAGTGGAGAAACTGTATTGTGGGGTGTGGAAAGGGGCATGTGGATGATGCATGTTTTCTTTGTGTGTGTCCATTGGAGACGACTGCCAAATATTTGGTGGCTATTACTTGATTAGTTTCATATCGGCCGAGATATCTGCCAGAGGTAACTTCATATCAGACTGAAGGTCAAAGGCTGATGTGAAATTACCGATGGCTGACATATTTCGGCTTAAACAATTTGGTTGCGCCCAGTAACGCATCAAGCTGAACAACTCTAAGTTGATTCGTATCAGTTGAGATCGGCGTCATATCAGCCGAGTTTGAAGCCATATCAACCGAGCTTGATAATGGGAAAATCTGGGAAAGAAAATCATATCTGATAAATAAAAAGTTGTTTTCAAGGAAAGCAAAAGACAATCCGAAGTTGTACCAAGTAATCATATGAGTAATGTAATTGACCGACATCCAAGAAGCTTGTTTGTCGCGAAAAACATTGACTTATCCGTCATTTCTCGGCTCGTGTTGAAACAATTAATCGATTAGCCTTTACCGGTTACGATTTTCGCTACCGGCCCACCGCTCCCTCAAGTGTGAAAATCTTTTGTTTAAGTGCATTCATATAATGGGGAAAACACTGTATGTTCCTTGCGCAAATCTTACATAAAATACTCGGGGCCTGGTGACCAGGCCCGAGTATTTTATGAAATATTTCATAAATGACATTCTGCCAGGCCCGAGTATCTTAGGAAATATTTGCATAAGTAACATTCTGCCAGACTCGAGTATCTTATGAAATATTTGCATAAGTAACATTCTATCAGGCCCGAGTATTGTATGAAATATTTGCATAAGTATCATTCTACCAGACCCGTGTATTTTATGAAATATTTGCATAAGTAACATTCAGCCAGGCCCGAGTATTTTATGAAATGTTTGCATAAGTAACATTCTGCCAGGCCCGAGTATTTTCTGAAATATTTGCATAAGTAACATTCTGTCAGGCCCGAGTATTTTATGAAATATTTGCATAAGTAACATTGTACCAGGCCCGAGTATTTTATGAAAAATTTCATAAATGACATTCTGGCAGGTCCGAGTATCTTAAGAAATATTTGCATAAGTTACATTCTGCCAGGCTCGAGTATTTTATGAAATATTTCCATAAGTAACATTCTATCAGGCCCGACTATTTTATGAAATATTTCATAAATAACATTTTACCTGGCCCGAGTATTTTATGAACTATTTGCGTAAGTAACATTCTGCCACGCCCCGAACCGAGTATTTTATGAAATATTTCATAAATTACATTTTGCCAGGCCCGAGTAACTTAGGAAATATTTGCGCAAATAACATTCTGCCAGGCCCGAGTATTTTATGAAATATTTCCATAAGTAACATTCTACCAAGCCTAAACATTTTATGAAATATTTCATAAATGGCATTTTGCCTAGCCCGAGAATTTTATGAAATCTTTCCTTGAGTAACATTCTACCAGGCCCAACTATTTTATGAAATATTTGCATAAGTAACATTCTGCAGATCGAGTATTTTATGAAATATTTCATAACATTTTGCCTGGCCCGTGTATTTTATGAACTATTTGCGTAAGTAACTTTCTGCCTAGCCCGAGTATTTTATGAAATATTTCATAAGTAATATTCTGCCAGGCCCGAGTATTTTATGAAATATTTGCATAAGTAACATTCTGCCAGGCCCGAATATTTTATGAAATATTTCATAAATAACATTCTGCCAGGCCCGAGTATTTTATGAAATATTTTCATAAGTAACATTCTACCAGGCCCGAGTATCTTTATGAAATATTTTATAAATAACATTCTGCCAGGCCCGAGTGTTTTATGAAATATTTGAAAAAGTAACATTCTGCCAGACCCGAGTATTTTTTAAAATATTTACATAAGTAGCATTCTACCAGGCCCGAGTATTTTATGAAATATTTGCATTAGTAACATTCTGCCAGGCCCGAGTATTTTAGGAAATATTTGCGCAAGTAACATTCTGCCAGGCCCGAGTATTTTATGAAATATTTCCATAAGTAACATTCTACCAAGCCTAAACATTTTATGAAATATTTCATAAATGGCATTTTGCCTAGCCCGAGAATTTTATGAAATCTTTCCTTGAGTAACATTCTACCAGGCCCAACTATTTTATGAAATATTTGCATAAGTAACATTCTGCAGATCCGAGTATTTTATGAAATATTTCAAAACATTTTGCCTGGCCCGTGTATTTTATGAACTATTTGCGTAAGTAACTTTCTGCCTAGCCCGAGTATTTTATGAAATATTTCATAAGTAATATTCTGCCAGGCCCGAGTATTTTATGAAATATTCTGCAGATCCGAGTATTTTATGAAATATTTCAAAACATTTTGCCTGGCCCGTGTATTTTATGAACTATTTGCGTAAGTAACTTTCTGCCTAGCCCGAGTATTTTATGAAATATTTCATAAGTAATATTCTGCCAGGCCCGAGTATTTTATGAAATATTTGCATAAGTAACATTCTGCCAGGCCCGAATATTTTATGAAATATTTCATAAATAACATTCTGCCAGGCCCGAGTATTTTATGAAATATTTGCATAAGTAACATTCTACCAGGCCCGAGTATCTTTATGAAATATTTTATAAATAACATTCTGCCAGGCCCGAGTGTTTTATGAAATATTTGAATAAGTAACATTCTGCCAGACCCGAGTATTTTTTAAAATATTTACATAAGTAGCATTCTACCAGGCCCGAGTATTTTATGGAATATTTGCATTAGTAACATTCTGCCAGGCCCGAGTATTTTAGGAAATATTTGCGTTAGTAACATTCTGCCAGACCCGAGTATTTTATGAAATATTTCATAAATAACATTTTGCCAGGCCCGAGTATTTTATGAAATATTTGCATAAGTAACATTCTGCCAGGCCCGAGTATTTTATGAAATATTTGCATAAGTAACATTCTGCCAGGCCCGAGTATCTTTATGAAATATTTGCACTTGTAACATTCTGTCAGGCCCGAGTATTTTATGCAAGATTTGCTAAAGTTACATTTAAGTTTATGAAATATTTCATAAATAACAATCTGTCGGAGTCTCGACTACGTAATCGCGGTTCAACATCCCAGCTATCCGTTGTAGTTTGTTCCAATTAACCGATTTATCGGTAACGAATTGGTTATAAGTACCCGGGTGATCGATTACTAGATTCCCGAACAGTTTCAGCACTATTCTCGACCATTTGAAGCATTAAAATGAAAAAAAATATATAGTGAAAAAATGCAATACGTTTTTACTGCTTTTGTGATACATATCGATACGCCTTTTGGACACCCACTTTATCGAGAATGGTGCACTCGTTTTAAAATGTGTTCTGAACTCTGGTGTTTTGAAAGTAATTTGGAAGTTCAGTGGCTCAGTGGTTACGGCGTTGGACTTCAAACCGAGAGGCTGATGGTTCGATCCTGCCAGAGAAACTGCGTTGTGTCCATGGGCAAGGCACTTAATCCCCCGTGGGGGCACGGTTGCGCTGTGTACTAAGGCGTACTTCATATCGATGGTGCACATGTCTTCAACCAATGCTAACCCTGCTTGTGTGGAGTTAGTACGTTGGGGAGTCTGGCAGTTGCTCGCTGTTGCTCGTTGGTTCTCTCCGGCATCCTTCACCCGTAAAACTGTCCAACACTAGGTGACCCTGGCTGTCGAAAGTGTCGTTAAACCCCAATAAATAAATAAATTTAAAGTAATTTCTTTCTCTTTAGGGGAATAATGTGAAGACAGTCATTATGAATATGCTATTGCCGCTGTATGTATGGTTATGATAATTGTGTATCATTTTTATTACAACATCATAGTGCAATATTTCATAGTGCAATATTTATTTATTTATTATTTAGTGGTGTTTAAGGTCACATATTTATGCACAATGGCTAATCATGACCGTGACAGTTTTACGGGTGGAGGAAGCCGAAGTGCCCGGAAAGAACCACCGAGCAACGGCGAGCAACTGTCAGCTCCCCAACATACTAACTCCACACAAGCAGGTTTAGCATTGGTTGAAGACAAGTGCACCATCGACGTGCAGTAGACCTTAGTACACAACGCCACCGTGCTCCCACGCGGGCAATGGAGATGAAGTGTCTTGCCCAAGGACACAACGCGGTTGCCGTAGGTGGGATTCGAACCGAGGACCTCTCGGCTTGCAGCCTGCATCTCTACCTACTGAGCCACCACGCTCCCCATCACAGTGCAAATATATATAATAATAAAATATAAATTATAATAAAATTAACGTTTTGGAAAAGAGGCACATTTTGCAGGGGTGTCGTGAAGGTGTGAGATTGAATATGGGGATGTGTGTGGAGTAGGAGGGGGTGTAAACTTTATTTGCCTCCAATGTGGTGGCTCAAGACCCGACGGACTCCAACTACATCATCAAGGGTCGCTTTCGTTGAAGACATGCCTTAATGACGTAGTTAGGATATTAGTCAGTCGGGAGTCTAGTTAAAATACTCAAAATTTCTTTGAAGTTTATTTGTGGGTAAATAAAATAAACATGGGGTGACCATGATGCAACATCTTATTTAACCTTTTACTCATCGTAACGGACATATACAAGCAGCGCTATTCACAAACATCGACATTTAAATCTTATTATCTATTCATTTTTTTGTCGCAGCAACACGGCTTGTGACCCCACGTTGGAACGAGCTCAACGAGATCGTTCCAAAGAGGGGTCATAAGCTATGTTTTTAAGACAAAAATGAAAATGTTTCGTCATTCGAAATATTTTTGACGGATGTCGTCTGCTGTTCGGATTAGGTAAAGGGTTAAATAACACGTACCGTATCGGTACTCCAGATTGGTCATACCGGGCCCAACAGCCCAAATCGGGTAATACAAATCTTCATTTGTATGGAAGACTGTGTGTGTGATGTAAGCCGCAGTATCAAAAAAGGACCAGTAGGAACGTGCGTGATTACAAACTAGAGCGAAACGATATCAAAGACGCCAATCCAGATGTAAATTTCCGACTGGAAAAATTATTGACGGGAAGGTGTCCACTCACTCCTAACCCCCCCCCCCCCCCTCCTTAGCAACTTCCCTGATTTTTTTTACATTGGATGAGAAAAATATCCAACTGGTACATTGGTGTGGTCGTGTTAATAGTCAGGAAAATTTAATATTCAGTTAAGATCAACGTTACTTCTGGAAATGCCTTTTTTGTAACATTTTATTTAATTTCAGGAAATGTAAGCTCTTCCTATATCCGTTACACTGAGAACTGCTCAAATTGGCGTATAAAAATATACATTATCATGACCATGTGCATGTCCTGCAATTTTTATCAGTATCGAGATCGTGTTTACAATCAGATCGCAACGAGCCCGTCAGGGCGAGTCCAGGCCTGCCCCCGAACCAGGGAAATTCGGGTCTTCTTCTTGGTGGTCCCCGAATGGGGTCGTTGTTGTTTCTTTCAAAGACATCCTATCAAACAGAGACAGCCTGAGGCAGATTATACTTGCCAGTGATGGCCACCACTCAAATCATCCTCGAAGCGGCAGACTATACTTGCCCGAAAATCCAGATCGACTGCACCCCCGGGGAGAGGTAGTACCTTTGTGAGAGGACCCAACCTCCTACACTGGTCCTCACCCGAGGGTTCAACCGACATCAGCCAGCGAGACCGACCAACCACAACTGGACACAACTGGAGACACCTGCCGAGTACCGGAACCTTTTCCTCCTTCAACACGCCTAGACATGTGACATCCAATCATATACAATTACCGAGGGTCGAAAGGGGCTTGTCCCTCATACCGTCCCTGCGCGCCTTCGGCGCGCGAAACCATTCCTTTCGTCAGGGCGAGTTGTGATCCGTAAGTACGACCGAGAATCTGATTCAAATTACAGGACATTCATTTGGTCATGATAATACATTTATCTAACAATCCCATTACATAAAGCCTGTTTTCCCCGTTTTTATATTTTAATGCGTAATAACAATACATATAATGATATATGTCATAGTGCGGTGTTAACCGGAAGTTGAATCTATATGATACGGAATCAGAATGAGTCGTCTATATGATACGGAATCGGAACACATTATGTGATACGTACCGTTTCTCGTGGTTTTCAGGCCAAAATCTATGTGATTGTTAGATAAAAGTTATCAACGGATAGATCAATTAATTGGACGTGGGAACACCGGGGTCCAGGTGGAACGGTGCTTGTTTATTGTGATAAATAATGTGGTTTTTTTACTTGTAAACGCCTGATTGGAATATGTGTACACAATTTCCTAAACTCGTCTTTGTACTTGCGTTGCAGTCATGGTATAGCCATTGATACTGAAAGTGACATTAACCACCATTAAATACATAAATCAGTCAATTAATATATTTTAAATTGCATGTTGAAACGATTCACTGTCTTTTTCACCAATAATAATGCGTAGCATATTGAGATTAGCCAAGGGGAATATACATACTACTCTTAACCCTTTACCCAACGAATGGGCCGTATCCACCCGCGTAATATGCAAATTCAGCAGTTGAAAAAATATTATTTTTCAAAAAATTTCAACAAAACAATATCATGTGACCCCTCGTTGGAACGAGCTCGTCGAGCTCGTTCCACCGAGGGATCACATGATATGGTTTTGTTGAAATGTTTTCAAAAATTTTAAAAAATGATATTTAAAATAATAAATTTTGATATCGTCTGCGTTGGGTAAAGGGTTAAACTGGACGTACGCATATCACTGTACATTCAGGGTTCACGCTGGCATCTGCCAAATGTGCCAAATGCACATTTTTTTAAAAATCTGGCACATAGATGTGAGCATCTGGCACAAAAATTTGGCACATAAATTCAAAAGCACGACCCTGGTACATTCTTGATTTTCGCAAAAATCGGGTATATAATATTACATTTTCTTCTAGTAAAGCGAACAAATGATAAACTGAATATATCAATATGAATGCCCACATCATTGTTTACATAAAAGTAATCTCGTTCAACTGTGTTCGCACTGACCAGTCATTCTCAAATTGTCCTAATCAAAATGGTTTTTGCGCGCCGAAGGCGCCCAGGGACGCTGTGGGGAAAGCCCCTTTCGACCCTCAGTGACTGTTTATGATCTGGAAGCTTCATGTAAAGGCGTGTTGAAGGAAGAAGATGTTCGGGTATTCGGCAATTGTCCATGGCTAGGGTATCAGCGGTGTTGGGTTGACATCGTTGGCTGACCCCTCGGGTGAGGACCAGTGTGAGAGGATGGGTCCTCCCACAAAGGTACTACCTCTCCCCGAGGGTGCTGTAGTGTTTTATTTTTCGGGCAAGTATAGTCTGCCACTTCGGAGATGAATGAGGTAGCGATGGCGGGTCATCAATGGCAAGTATAGTCTGCCTCAGGCTGTCTTAATCGGTTTTCAGGTTTTGCAGTAGGACGTCTTTTTGGATAGATGACAACAACGACCCCTTTTGGGACCACCAGTAGAAAGACCCGAACTTGCCTGGTTCGGGGGCAGGCCTGCATTGTAACCTATTTGGCTGGGTCAAAAATGCGCTCTACAGACGCTTACAAAAATGGGCAGAGGCGGGACGCAGGACCAACGCTCGCCTCCCTTGAAGTGGGTGACCACTTCCAGGGGTGGAGCGGACGATGTTCAGGATCCATAGAGGTTACTGTTTCCATAACGGTTATAGTTTCCATAGCGGTTATTGGGGTGCTGGTCATTTAAAGAAAGCATCTCTGTGTACCTGCTAAAAGAATAAGGTAGAATTAGTTTGATATATAGAGAATAAAAAAGTATGAGATTTACCATTTACCTCTTATCAGTTTTGATTATTTTAGGCGGTCAGTTATAAGTGGTTTTAGCTGAGTTGGTGAGGACAGCCCTTCCTGATAGAAGGTCACAGCTTTCGCCGTTATCACTGCCTGTTAATTCACCTTCCCTTTACCAATATTGTTGGTTCACGAGTACTGGATCTTGCTGACTTTCATATTTTAAGACGTTTGATTTTTAGCTCAACTTTGGCGAAGCCAAATTTGAGCTTTTGTCATGGTCCGTCTGTCCTTCTGTCCGTCTGTCCGGGCTTAGCAGAGGTACATTGTGGGGTTTACAATTTAGGGTCAATGGTAGTTGTGGGGCGGGGTTAGTACAGTGGCCACTTGTGGGGTTATTTTTTGCCCTGTGGGGTTAATTTTTTGACCTTGTGGGGTTAGGGTTTAACATGGGGAAAAAAACACAAGTAAGAACATGTAAAAACGGGTGCGATCTAAAATTCAAGATGGCTGCCAGTGGCCATTTTGTACCGAAATTAGGTCTAATCAGTTTTTTGTACACAACTTCTGTACGGCTCAGACTAGAGGCCATATTTATGAATCAATCTTTACGAAACTTCTTGGGTACCTTTGTTATCACCGTGGGATGAGAGCGAGTGTTTTGGGGTGTGGTCCGAAATTCAAGATGGCCACCAGCAGCCATTTTGTACCAAAACTAGTGCAATCAGTCTTTTGTACAGAACTTCTGTATGAAAGTTCTGATTTGAATAAATTTTTGTATGAATGTTTAGTAACATGGAATACATCACATATTGTAAGGGGTTTTTTTTTCGTGCAGAAATTATTCAAATTAGATGAACTTTGATTTATTCATTGCTACTTACACAATGTAAGCACACATGTCAATACGGCTCAGGGTAGAGGCTGTATTTATGAACCGATCTTCACAAAACTTCTTGGGTACCTTTGTTATCACCTTGGGACGAGAATGAGTGTTTCTGGGTGCGGTCCAAAATTCAAGATAGCTGCCAGTGGCCATTTTGTACCGAAATTAGGTCCAATCAGTTTTTTGTTACAAGTTCTATACAGCTCGTATTTATGAACTGATCTTCACAAAACTTTTTGGGTACCTTTGTTTTCAACTTGGGGCAGGAAGTGTGTTTTGGGGTGCCTTTGTTATCACTGTGCTATGAGGACAAATATTTTGGGGTTCAGTCAGACCCACTCTGGGACTCAAAGATTTTTTTCTAGTTTAGCATCTGAATGTCACCCACCTTTACAATACTTTACCTATACATTTGTTACAGGCATCGGTCAGTATTTATGTACAGACCGTTACAATACTTTATATGTACCTTTGTTATCAGGTCATTACCTAGATGCTTGTCATTGCTGTGTCACATACTATACATGTACATGTCTTTGTCTTGACAAGTTGAGCTACAGTGCCATTGACACTTTCATTAGTGTTTTAGTTCAGTTGGTAAGGGCTGCCCTTCCTGGTAGAAGGTCACATCTTTCGCCGTTATCACTGCCTGTTAATTCACCTTCCCTTTACCAATATTGTCGGTTCACGAGTTCTGGATCTGGCTGACTTTCATATTCTAAGACGTTTGATTTTTAGTGTTTTAGTTGAGTTGGCGAGGGCAGCCCTTCCTGGTAGAAGGTCACAGCTTTCGCCGTTATCACTGCGTGTTAATTCACCTTCCCTTTACCAATATTGTCGGTTCACGAGTTCTGGATCTTGCTGAGTTTCATATTTTAAGACGTTTAATTTTTAGTGTTTCAGTTGAGTTGGTGAAGACAGTCCTTCCTGGTAGAAGGTCACAGCTTTCGCCGTTTTCACTGCTTGTTATTTCACCTTCCCTTTGCCAGAATTGTCGGTTCTCGGGTGTTGGATCTTGCTGATCCAATTGTCCTTACCGGTAACCTCCGATTAAGAAGTCGTGTATTGTGTGAACAACGCATGCTTTATTTCTTCACCAGCAAACAATAGACCAGATTATCAATTGTCTTTAATTGTTGGTGGTACTTTCCCCATTGACCAAAATCAAAGATTAGCACAGTAATAAAATGAGAAAGGTTTCAATCCACATGTCAATCAGTTGCCGTACAGATCGTTGAGGTGCGAATTTCTATATAAAAATGCACAACTAAAACAATGATATTTTATTTTATGTTCCGTTTTATGTTATATTCGATTTTATGTCATTTTATGCTTTTGACCTTTCTTGAATAAAATATGAAAAAATCCCACATAAAATACGCATGGCACATAAAAATCTCATTTGGCACAAACAATTCTCATTTGGCACAAAAATATTCCGCTTTTGCACATTAAAATATTGAGCCAGCGTGAACAATGTACACATTCATGTAACCTATTAACCCTTTCAATACTGGAGGTATCTTCCATGTCAGTGCAATGGCGACAATTGGAAGAGTCCATATTTTTTATTTGGTGATAGACCAGTTAATATTTTCAACGTGCAGCCTTGGCGCTGCACGTTGAAAATATTGATTGGTCTACAGCCTTGGGCTGCACATTGAAAATATTGATTGGTCTACAGCCTTGAGGCTGCACGTTGAAAATATTGATTGGTCAACGCCACTCATTCACTTTGCAGCGATCATACTTAAGAGGAATGTAAACTGAAACAATTTGGCGAAAATTGTTACAACACTTACAATTTGTACATAAACAAAAACTCAGAACACAAGTACAATATGTTGGGAGATGACATAGCCGATGAGGCTGTCTTACTGCCATTTCCCCAAACAGTTAAATTATTGATTGGAGCTGAGTAAACCAGTTAGAGTTTGCTTCTATCTGAAGATGTAAATAGAAGTTGTAAATAGATGTTTTGTAAGAAAAAAAGAAGAAAAGGAAGAAAAACAAAGTAAAAAAGAAGAAAAAGGTAGTAATGCGCTCAAGTTATTTGGTATTTACCTTCTTGACAAAGTTCAAACAAACTTGAACTGTTCCAAGTCAGTATAAAGTCAGAGGGTCACCTGTGGGGAGTATTTTTCGTGGGAGTCATTTTCTGGTGGCCGTAAAGGCCTCCTTTCCAAAAGGTAAAGTGAGCAGCGCCACATTCTGTCCAACAAAAAGATGGCTCCTCATTCGAAGCACCCATTCACTTGTTTATTGTGTTGTCTCATGGGCAGAGGAAAATCATCCTTTGTAACTCGGGTTATTCAAACCTTTCAAGACATTATGACACCTGTTCACAGTGTCATCATTTGGTGTTATAGTGAATGGTAACCACAATACAATACTTTACCCTAAGTTGAATTCGTAGAAGATCTACCTCAAGAATTGATATCTGATAGTTTAGTCATATTGGCTGATCTCATGCTCGAAGCAAATGTACGAGTGTCTAGACTGCTTACGAAAGGTAGTCCACGTCGTAAGATTAGTTTGATGTACACTGTTCAACATTTATTCGACAAAACTGAAGTCCACAGGACTGTAGCTCTCAATAGTCATTACATGATCTTGTTTAAATCCTAGGGATCGTTCCCAGATCACACACCTATTTTCTGGTCATTCCAAGTTTCTGAGAGAAGTTTTCGAAGATGCCACATGGTTACCTTTTAATCGATCTCAAACAACACACACTCCCGAACACATGGAATTATGAAGTCAAATTTTCCCTGGGGAAACCCAGTACGTGTACATCCGAAAGGTATAAAAAGGGTCAGTAAGTCTGACGCTAAGTCAGAAGCATGGCCGGCCGTTGCTGGGATGATCAGGAGCCATGAAGACTATAATCTATGTAAAGGTATCGGTAGTAGTGCTACTAGGGGATGGGGCCATGGATGTGTTGATCGGGCAGGTAGAAGTCGTACATATAGATAGCATATAGCAGCTAGAAGCCAAATCGGAACTATATGGGAGCTAGGAGCCAAAGAGGGGCACTTTTTGATTCATATAGGAGATGGGAGCAAAATAGGACCCATGAAGGTCATAGGCTAGAAACCACGAAGGAGCTAGAAACTGTATATGGCTCATATAGGGGCTAGGAGTCGTATAGAAGCTGGGAGTCGTAAGGCCATAGTATAAGAGCCATGTAGGAAGCCAGAAGCTGTATATGGTTCATGTTTGAGCTAGGAATCTATAGGAGCTGTGTTTATATGAGCCAAATATGAACTCTATTGGGGACATGAAGATCGTCATGATCTATGAGCTGGGAACCAGGGAGGGGGTCTAAAAGCTAAAAACCTGTTGGGGGGGGGATATATAGGGGAGGAGGTCTCTCCCGAACATAGTCATTGTGTTTTTTCCTAACAATGGGTTCACATCGTTGCGGTGTTTGTAGTAAGACTTCCCCTGGACGGAGAAATATGACATGAATGGACATTGCACAACAATATAACATTCTACTGTGGTAAGTGCTGGCGCGGTATAATAGAAAAGAAAATTTTAAAAGCGCACGAAAACTTATGTGGACATGAGAACAAACCAACTGAACAGCTTAATCAAAATGTTGGAGCAGACAAAAATCCATGGATGCGAATGCTTCAAAGAGACAAACCAACGATAAATCCATTGAAACCACTCGAAGTATCAGAATGTTGAACCGATCAGAAACCTTTGGCCAAATATTCCGAACACAAGATATGTTGCCACTCACACCCTTGTACCAGTGTAATCCAAGAAAGATTGAAGAACCACTGCACCAGCCTTTCACAACAAAGAAGGGAACAGAACGGAAAAGGTACATTTTGGTAGAACCAAGGTTATTGGAACGTCTACAAGAGAGAAACTGGTGGTTAGACAACCGAATGAAATGACTGTTTCATCTTTGGATCGAAAAATGAGAGACATTATTGATGCCACGTTCCTCACATCCTAAGAAACGATTATTCGATATCATCAGTTCTTACATAGATACTTGAAGTTTCAACAGAAGGCAGTGTCCCCTCGACCCATTAAAGTTAAGAAAGACAATAAAGACCAAGACATTCTCGATTCGGTACCTGTAACTACGAAGAGAAAGGCAAAGTTGTTGAATCGCGTTAGAAATGGTCCAAATATATCTTGAAATGAAAAGGGCGAACTGATCCATAGAGACCAGAGAGTGATAGGGTGGAATGCGACAAATCAAATGATTTGCTTAGAAGACGAAAGTTTTTCCAACGTAAGGGACTAAGGGATGAGAAGTGTTGGCACAAGTTTTGAGGGACTGTAACATTTCACAAGAGTTGGTTGGTCATAAAGAACGATGGGATTTGATGAGACAGTCGGAGACTGGGATAAAGCCTAAACAATGAAAGAAACCTTAGGTGCCTGAGTGGTTTAAAGCTCACTAGAAAAAAAGAAATCCGGCCACTACTGGAATTATATATATTTGCAACGTGACATGAACGAAGGGTGAAGATGCCTGATGATATTATGACTTTGAAATAAATATTATGACTTATAAATGATTTTCCCATGTGACAATGGATTAGAAATCCAAATTTTTAGAAACAAAGCTCGTCTAATCCAAGCCCTAAAACAGGCGAGGAGAAACTAGTCAAGGGATTTACCCAGTGACCAGAGACTACAAAAGGAACACTCAGATAACAAAGTTGTCTTTCCTGTACGAACAGAGAAGGGATGTCAGTAGAATTACTCGTTACTGTATTGAAATATACGGGTAGTGATCTACATATCCATCTATTAAAAAACAAGATGAAACTTGGGAATATTGCAAATATTTGACTCGTGTTGTGAAAACGGGACGTCAGCGTTGCTTATCAATTCCACAAGAATGTCATGTATGGTCGATTCATACACCATATGGACCAAACAAGAAGACCAAAAGAAGATGCAATATCGTCCAACTAGAAACACATAGAAAACAGAAGAAAACATAGACCGGATCTGGCATTTCAACAACCAAAGGGCAAAGGCTTACCCTCCACGAAGAGATTTTTTGCTACCGCGTTCCACGGGATTGGACAGATGTACGAGAATGAAGGAAACCACATCAGCCGAGAAGAGTAAATAAACGGAAACACGCTATTCGCCTTCGACCTGACTCCATGACGTCATAGACGACACCTGCCACAAGATGTTGCTGTGTTGAAGGGAAACTATAGAAAGGATGCACTTGGCATTCAGTTCATTTGTGTGTCGACGCCTAAAGAAGAAGGATGCCTACGAATGTGACCGTCTTCAAAATCAACAACGAATTACAGATTCAGCTGCTCAAGGACGAAGTTGGATTAAAGTTTTCCACGAGAGATTGGGAACAAATGGCCAAAGCAGAGGATATTGCAAAGAAAAGAAGTCCAGAACACAGCAAACCAAAGAGGGGAAGAAAACCAAAAAAGAATGAAGTCACAGAGGAAAAAGATTAAAGAATGTTCACGAGTCATTTTTGGTCAGGATGGCGCTCAATGATTATAATAGAGAATCAAGAAACCAAGAATCAGGAAATCCATTTCCAAGAGACTTTGTAGAGAGGATGGGCGTTTCATTCGAAACGCATTTTCGTCATGTTCCACCACCACCTTATTGGAGCAGCTTTTACGTGGAGAGGGTGGAGCTCGTTTAATAATTGCTCAAAAGAAATCGGAAACACGAAGTATTCACTGAAGGAAACTCGTCTCAAGACTTTCGACTTCATATTACCACATGTTACTACGTGAATGTACAAAGACACCGAATGAACAGGCAAGAGCTGGATTTTTTTTTATTGGGGACAGGAGACAGAACTGAATGTTTCACTGTGGTATAGTTTTTCGTTTCTGGAAAACAGAAGATGGTGTTATGGAAGAACACAGAAGATATTCTCCAGACTGTTATTACATTCATAACTTACAACCTGAATTCATGGATGTTGCAAAAGTTCAAGAAGAAGAAGTTGAAGAGGAAGAAATGGCCATCGAAGAAGGTTCGTGTAGGATGAAATGTTGAGTATATTTATTAGCTGAAGCCAATGTCGCTCCGCGACCATCTAAGCATTTGTGCCTGTGTAAAGACTGTTGTAAACCAATGAGAAGATGTCCAGTCAGAACAACTGTTTATGAATATTTGACAATCTACATACCATAAAAGGATGTGCAAAAAAGAAGCCAGGATTGTTTCCATGTATTTCAGTAAAACATTCCGTAAATAGTCGTAATTTTGTTTGTTGCTGAATAAAAGAAATTAAAATGTAAAGATTTTGTTGTTATTTGTTAACATACAAGGAAAGGTCCGTACTCAACCAATGCGTCCGCCAAACAGTACACAAGAGTTCTATAGTTTACCCCCTAACAGACCCTGGATGAGAACATAAGAGAGTTGACTACCGAGAAATATCTTCATGGCCCTCCTATTCTCGTACGGGCGAGTCCAGTAGGCCGTTGAAAAGGCTGTATTTATTAGATATGACTTCCTTTCCCAGAATTACCCATTATCAAACTCGACTGAAATGACTTCAACCTCGACTGATATGACGGCAATCTTGACGAGTTGTCCTCCTTGATGCGTTACTAGGCACAACCAGTTCGTTTACATCAGGAAAATTGGCGCCATGGAGTGGCTTAAAGCAAAAGTTTGTATGCTTGGAAAGTAATGATGGCAATACGTAATGGTTAGGTGGATGAAGGTAGAAAGAAGAGAGTTGTACAGAAAATTCCTCGCAAACTAAAATTTAGTGTCGCAAGCGGAGATTCATCGGATTGGGCGAAGAGGTAGTTCCACTAACCGATCGTCGCAGTTCCCCCATTAGGGGAAGCCAGACTGGTGTCAATACGGTCCAGTAGATCCCCAAACAACTGTTGTCTTCAGTTCCCAGATGAGAATATGGGGAACTTGAAGTTAGTTTCATGGTCTTCGTGTACACATACGGGACCTGCATGTACACACAGTACATACTACTGTTATAAAGAGGATTCTCAAGGAATCCTTATTAGTAAAATATTCCCATATTGAGAGAATGGGCAGAAAAATCGGAAATCCGAACTAGTAAAAGTACTCCAGTTTAATAGAACGCGCCGTATAGCACTGCGTGCTATTCTTATAAGCCAAATTTAAAAAAATTATTGGGTAGATTTCGGACAAATTTAATATATCGGCTCGCAACTTTGCCGGAAACAAAATAAACTACAACCAACACGCGCGGTCTCCATAGCAACAAGAGTGAGTCCTTAGCGACATCTTAACTGCTGGTGAGATCTTGAATAATTTAATACACTGGGACCAGAAAAAAATTATATGTAAACCAATCTCTTACCTAGCCTCCATAGCAACAAGTATGATTCCTTCGCGACTTGGTAGGTAGAGTTTGATCTTATTGTACCTTGAGAACTGAAAAAACAACAAGAAATGAAACCAATAGTTTAACAACAGTGTCACGTGAGCTCCATAGCAATTGGGATGTGTTCTTAGCAACGGGCTAATGGCTGGGTCCATTCAGATGATATTTAATATATAGCCTCGCCACCTAACCGGGAACCACATAAGTTACATGACAACCGACTCGTGCGGTCTCCATATCAACCGAAATGTTTCTTAGCAGCGGATTAACAACTGGGGCGATATTGCTGTAATTCAATACACAGATCCACACTAGGACCAGACAGAAATGA
Source organism: Pictodentalium vernedei (assembly GCA_031216915.1). Lineage (NCBI taxonomy): Eukaryota > Metazoa > Mollusca > Scaphopoda > Dentaliida > Dentaliidae > Pictodentalium > Pictodentalium vernedei. Next base: position 548,302,208 of record CM062295.1, on the reverse strand, counting down.
CTCACAAAGGAATCTGCTTTCCTAGTCTTCATAGCAACCAGTGTGCTCCCTTAGCAACGCTTTGTCCAATTGGTAGATTTTGATGTTATTTTACATTTAGGAATATAAATCAAGCATAACTGAAACTAATAGGGTAACAACAATATTACGTGATGCCCATAGCAACAACGATGATTCCTTAGTGACGAGTTAACTATTGATCTCTTCGATGGACTTGCATATGCAAGTTCACACCTTAGGCAGAAACTAATTAAACAGAGTGGACAACTTATCATGTGCTCCTCGTAGCAACCGATGTACTTCCTTGGCAACAACTTAACTACTGAGTGACCTTATGTAATTTAATAAACATTTTCATATTTGGTCCAGTAACATTGCAAAATATTCGCGTAGTGTCCGCAGCAACCGATGTGCCCCCATAGCAACGCATCAACTAATTGGTAGGTGTTGATGTCATCCTTTTTAGGACTATAACTCAACCTCAGTAAAAACAATAACAACAATGCCAAATGTTTTCTTAGAAATGCGCTAACCACTGGGCAAACTATTACCCCCCCCCCCCCTCTCCCCAACATCGAAAATTAAAAGGCCTGTGTTCCCGGTTTGATCATCGGTGGGAGAAGTTTGGTGTTTGGAGAGAGGGTGGGGGGATTAGTGGCGCGTCTAAAATTCCCATGTATTCACCGTAGAACACATTAGCTTTTTCCTAACAGCATTGATTTTTCAAAACAAATTCCTGGTACTGACCTCGTGCCTCACCTGTGATACGGGCAATGTTCATCGCCTCCCTTATTAAGCTCAAGGTTAGTGAGAAACTTTTGTTGTTTTAAGTTTAATTTGTTTTTCTGTTCTTTCAAGTTCAAAGCTTACCAAATAGATTAGAAAGGCTTAAAATGTCTCTTCGGTTTATTGTTTTTATGAAAACTGCATATGTACATAAAATCATTATGTCACTTCCACAGAATATATCTTCTTAACTACTGGATGAATTGGCGTAAGCTACTAGTCACTCTCAGGCTATAAAGGAACAAAGAAGTCTATTCTGTTCACAAATTTTCGGTTCTTTGTGAAATATTCATCAACGCAGTTGAAGTAGCGAACTGGTGATTAAAATTGTCAGTTAGCTGTGAACTATATCTATGTTGTGTTGGACAGTGGTAGAGAGCTTGAATTCTGTACCATACTTTAAACGATCATCATTCTAAAGATTCATTCACATTATCGGGGGAGGGGAGGTTGCGGGGAGGGGGGGGGGGGGGTGTGCGGGAAGGTGGCATTGATAAGAACTGTTTAACATTTAAGACGAGAATTCTAAACTTTACTCATTATTGTTCTAGTTGTTAACTGTGATTGCTTAAAATAATATAGATTTCTACCAATTAATTTAATTCTTATTCATTGATGTTAGGCCTACAAAAGTTAAAAATCTGTTTCTCGGGCCCTCCCGCATGGTCCTTTTGGCAGCTGCATGAACACTTTTAATAACCAATGCAAACTTAAAAAAATAAAAATTAAATGGTTTATGTCTGATATTTTGCCCAAGTTAATAAAATTGATACATTTGTCTCTTGAGTGCAAGAAGGCTTTGCAATGCTTTAGAATTGCAAAGCTTTCTTGCACTCAATGGACGAAATACACCACCACCCATGCTATTCTGTAGATTATGAGGCCTAAAACATAAAACAAACCAAGAACATGAACTTTTGATGGCAAAGAAATAATTACAAAAACAAAAAATTAAAAAAAAACCTCCCTGTGCAATTTTACAAAAATGGCCTGAGAAACAGAAGATCTACTTTGTGGGGCCTTACTATTTTCTATTTGAGACATGCATTTTTACAAGTTCAAATTTGACTCGACAAAATGCATATCTGTAGTTCCACTCATTTGGAAACTACGTTTTTTTGTCATCGCCCTTTTTAGCATAGTTTTGCTATAATTTCTTGTGTTTTTCTTTTAATTTCGACCCATTGTTAGAATGAGCGGGGTTTTACTGCTTTTTAAAAAAAAATTAATTTAAAGCTAATTTTTTAGCTTATCTTCCTTAAATGTTGGAAATATAACCTCCGCAAAAATCGATATTTAAAATTGTGTTGCCGTCATGGAAAATTCAACGAATATGGCAGGACTTGCAGTTACGCCATAGACGGCCATAGGCCAAAAATTAAAATTCGTCTGATTTTTATTAAAATTTAGAACGTTGTAGAACTTAAGGAATTAAAAATACATGTTTTTGTTTAATTTTTAGTCGATTTAGTGTTATTTTCGACGTTTTTACGTCACTTGAATTTTTGGCACATTTTGGTGCTTTTCATCCTAAAAGGGCCAAACTTTTCTCTATATGCATAACTTATTTAATTAGACACTATGACCGGTGTCACAAAACGTCAAAAAATGAATTTCACTGGATAAAGTAGGAATCAAAAGCTAGTTTACTTCATTTTGTTTCGAATGACATTTTAGTGCTCATGATTCAAAATAGAAATCTGAAAAAATTTAAAAGTAGACTTCAAATATCTTAGATATGAAGTAAATATCGAAATTGTAGGAGCATTTCCTCATTAACCCTTCACCCAACGTAACGGCCAAAACCGGTCAGCACTATTCTCAAAAATCGTCAATTAATTTTCATTATTTTGTTCATTTTTTGTCTCAAAAACATAGGTTATGACCCCTCGTTGGAACGAGCTCGTCGAGCTCGTTCCAACGAGGGGTCATAACCTATGTTTTTGTGAAAAAAATGAAAACAAAATAGTTATTGAAGAATTTTTTTTTTTGCAAGTGTCGTCTGCTTTTCATGTTAGGTGAAGGGTTAAAAACGCAAATATTGAAACTCTCTCAGTAGCGTATTGATAATGCACACTAATATGAAAAGTTACACACTACTTGCTACGTGTACAGTCTACTGATTGTAACAAATAGATTAGATTAGATTAGATTTTAATGACAATTTACACACACGAGGGGCCGATGCCATATCATACATAAGTAATATAATAGTATAAATGAGTATCAGTGAGTAGGGAGCGCGGTGGCTCAGTAGGTAGAGGTGCAGGCTGCAAGCCGAGAGGTCCTCGGTTCGAATCCCACCTGCGGCAACCGCGTTGTGTCCTTGGGCAAGACACTTCATCTCCATTGCCCGCGTGGGGGCACGATGACGCCGTGTACTAAGGCGTACTGCACGTCGATGGTACGCATGTCTTCAACCAATCTAACCCTGCTTGTGCTGCAGTGCGGAGTTACGATGTTGGGGAGCTGGCAGCTGCTCGTCGTTGCTCGGTGGTTCTCTCCGGGTACTCCGGCTTCCTCCACCCGTAAAACTGTCACGGTCATGATTAGCCATTGTGCATAAATATGTGACCTTAAACATAAATAAATAAATAAATAAATCAGTGAGTAACAAATTAATGACAATACATCACATGTTATTTGTATGTGATGACCTTTTTTTCGGTGAAACACCAAACCATGTTACATATGATTCCACATAATTCGGATTTTTCATGCCCCGGTCATCCGTTTATTAACGTAATAGATGTTTATAACTCTGTTCTTAGTGGCGTCATAGACGCAAAACCGTCATTTTCAACCAATTACGATTTCAAATATATACTCTTAAAAAAAAAGTAGGAGATATCCAAGCTGATGTTGATATTTTCGGAAAATGGTATTGGATACGCGTGATTGGCCACATCAACATGTTACCAAGTTTAGTGTGGATCATGGTGAAGGTCACCGGCCCACGAAAACTTCGTGCAGGCTTTTCGCACGAGCCCCGCGTTAATGTCTGTAGTGTACGTTTTGAAATTTTCATTTGTATTGGACGGGCTTTTTCGGAGGTGTCATCGTTCTTTTCTTGTTATAAACTCGTTCATCAATAGTTTCTGGCCGAAATGTAACTTTTGAGGTATGCGAAGTGGCTAAAATTCTCAACTTTTCTCAATCGGTGATTAGCAGGTTGTGGTAACGCCACCATCAGACAGGCAATGTTGATGACAGACGTCCAAGGGCGACAACTGATAACAGGATCGTTTCATCCGAACGACAGCATTACGTGACCGCCTTCAAAGTGCCTCAATAATTAGACAGCAGCTGCACCGAGCGACAGATTTGCAAGTCAGTGGTCAGACTATCCGAAATCGCCTACACAGCAGGAATTTGTACGCTCGACGACCTCGAATAATTCCACGTTTGACTGAACGTCAAGTCTCAGCAAGGCGTAATTGGTGTGGGCACGACAGCGTTGGGACAATCGTCGGTGGAGCAAGTTATGTTTTCCGATGAATCGAGGTTCACTCTCGACTTTCACGACAGGCGAAACGGAGTGTGGCGGTGGCCGAACGAACGATACTATGACGTAACCGTTACAGCGTTACATGTCATCC